>JBBPUD010000019.1:0-166059 GCA_038094475.1 Phylloporus aff. rhodophaeus | reverse complement strand
GTCGCCGACCTTCTCAAGGAAAGCCTCAAGGCGGAAGAAGTACGTCTATCACTCGACCTTAGCTTGTCGATTTCTTCATGCGCCTCAAAGATACTCGAAATGCTAGAAGTATTCTCCACCTCACCAGACAAATCTATGAATCTTGCCGATTTTGAGCGCATGATGGTCCTCACAAAGTTGGTTTAGATGCAAAAAAATATGTCAAGATACAGACAGGTACAGTTAAATGTCACTCATGGGATTCCAAAGCGGGTAGTTTGTCCGGATCGTTACCCCTGGCGAACGGCACCATAGGAAGGGGCAGCTGTGTATGGTTGGTCGCTGACGGGTTGGTAATGACCACTCCCAGTGTCTACACGAGGATCGTCAGATCGAGTCGGAACCTGCGCCAAGTGGGCTCACATATGAATCCTCCTTGACCGTATTGTTCTTCTGCTTGCATCTTCTTGTAGATGAGCCAGAAGGCGTGCTAGAAAGATATCAGATTGACAGTGAACTGAAATGGCGACTCGACCTACGATATGACCGGGGAAGTACCCAAGACTGCACTTGCGCTTGAGCACGGCACTTGTAGAGGGTAGGAAGACTCACATCGTCAAGCAGATACTGATGAGCAAGTCACAGCTGCATCCCGACAAGAATGCCACGGCTGCAGGAGGGAAGATGATGGTGACCTAGATCAATGAGTAGCAACCAAGGGTACACCCAATTAGACCTACGAGAATGAGGACGACGTCTGAGGACTTGACCATGGTCGGCGTAGCAGTTCAAGTGTCGTGCTCGTTCAAGCTCAGGCTTGTGCATGCCGCAGCCGCAGCGGGACCCCGACAATACCCCAATCTGCGCGGTTTCGGGGTACATCCGCTACTATCACAACTTCGTCCATCATGGTGCGCAACGCCAACAGCCCCGTCGCCGCCGCTAACAATTAACACAGGCGATATCCAAGAAAGCGGGAAAAAAGGCCGCAACACCCAAGGGTGGACCCACCAAAGTTGCAAAGGTACATTCCAGACACCTTGTTCACCAGCACTTTGCGAACCATTCAATAGGCGGATTGGAAAGAGGGCTTCAAGAAGAAGCAGGTCGGGGTATCAGATATGACCCTTCTCACAACTATTAGCAACGAAAGCATCAATGACAACTTGCAGAAGCGTTGGACCAACGCTGAAATCTACACCTACATCGGCGGTGTCCTCATTTCCGTGAATCCCTTTAGAGGTAACTTCGTGTGACCTGCGCCGTCCCTCTTCTCAACTCTTCTTAGATCTCGGTATCTACACCGACGAAACGCTTCACAAGTACAAGGGTAAGAACCGACTAGAGGTTCCACCCCACGTTTTTGGAATCGCCGAATCCGCCTATTACAACATGAATGCCTATCACGAGAATCAGTGCGTCATTATCTCAGGCGAATCAGGAGCAGGCAAGACCGAGGCTGCAAAACGCATTATGCAATACATAGCTGCCGTGTCTGGTGGACAGGATAACCATATCCAAGAAATAAAAGACATGGTGTTGGCTACCAACCCTCTACTAGAAAGTTTCGGTTGTGCTAAAACCCTTCGCAACAATAACTCAAGTCGGCATGTATGCCATTTCTTCCAAGTCATCACACCCGTTGATACTCATTCATCCATCAGGGGAAATACCTAGAGATCATGTTCAACGATCGCGGTGAACCTGTTGGTGCGCAAATTACCAATTACCTACTAGAGAAAGGGCGCGTCGTGGGCCAGGTAGAGAACGAACGGAACTTTCACATTTTCTACCAATTCACCAAAGCCGCATCCGATCAACAACGAGGTATGCATCCTGAACTACGTCTGAACATCACTCATTAGAAATACAGAGCAACTCGGGCTTCAGGGTCCCGAATCCTACGCCTACATGAGCATGAGCAACTGCCTTGATGTGGAGGGCATAAATGATATCCAAGACTACGCAGATACACTTGTATGTGCTGCGTTCGTCGTCTGACACGATGTTGATGTCTTGTGTAGAATGCTATGCGAATCATTGGACTAACCGACCACGAACAAAACGAGATATTCCGGATGCTCGCCATCGTCCTTTGGCTTGGGAATGTCCAATATCAGGAAATGGATGACGGGAACTCGTCCATCTCTGATGAGGGCGTGACAGATTTTGTCGCCTATCTCATGGAGGTGGACTCGGCTGTAGTTCAAAAAGTTCTCACCACCAAAGTCGTGGAGACACAGCGAGGCGGGCGCAGAGGGTCCATATACGACGTCCCTTTAAACCCATCTCAGGCCACGGCAGTTCGGGATGCTCTTGCGAAGGCGATCTACAACAATCTATTCGAGTGGATAGTATCGAGAATCAACATCTCGATGAAGCCAAGAAGTGCTACTGCACAAGTCATCGGTATATTGGTTTGTTGTATCTTGTTCCGAATGATGGATTCTTCTGACCATTCGGCAGGATATCTTTGGTTTTGAGATCTTCGAGGTGCGTCAATTGTCGCGAATGTATTACAGATGCCACAGGGTTTTACATTTATAGGACAACTCGTTTGAACAGTTATGTATCAACTATGTGAATGAGAAACTCCAGCAGATCTTTATCGAGCTGACCCTCAAAACCGAGCAAGAGGAATACGTTAGGGAGCAAATTAAATGGACGCCTATCAACTACTTCAACAACAAAGTTGTCTGTGATCTTATCGAGGAGCGCAAGCCGCCGGGAATTTTCGCTGCACTCAACGATGCTTGTGCCACTGCGCACGCCGATCCTGCTGCTGCAGACAATAGCTTTGTACAACGCACAGCTATGCTGTCTTCTAATCCCCACTTCGAGGCCCGTGGCGCGCAGTTTCTTGTGAAGCATTATGCCGGAGACGTGATGTACAATATCTCTGGGATGACGGATAAAAACAAGGACGCATTGGTCAAAGACCTCTTCGATCTCATAGGTAGCAGCGGCAACCAGTTTCTCCAGACGCTATTTCCAGATAGGCCGGACCCAAACAGCAAAAAACGGCCACCAACAGCAGGGGACAGGATCAAGGTAACTGCTCCGTGTTGTCGAGTGATGATATGAGATGATTAATATATCCAGGCCTCAGCTAGCGCGCTTGTTGATAACTTGATGAGAGCCCAACCATCATACATCCGCACGATTAAACCAAACCAGAATCGCAGCCCAACTGAATATGATACCAAGGCAATCCTTCATCAAATCAAATACCTCGGACTTCAAGAAAATATCCGCGTTCGCCGAGCAGGTTTTGCCTACCGGAATACGTTTGAAAAGATGGTCGAACGGTTCTACCTCTTGTCTCCGTCGACATCCTATGCTGGTGAATATACATGGCAAGGCGACGCAAAGTCTGGATGTGAACAGATCCTTAAAGATACTGGAATCACGAAAGACGAATGGCAGATGGGTGTTACAAAAGCGTTTATCAAGAACCCTGAGACAGTGAGTTATCGCTATTGTCTCTTTCCATGTATGCCAATGTGATCTCAGCTTTTTGCACTGGAAACGATGCGTGATCGTTACTGGCATAACATGGCTACTCGTATTCAACGAGCTTGGCGGAATTACTGGCGGTACAAGAATGAATGTGCCAGGCGTATTCAGCGTTTCTGGCGGAACAATAAGGAGGGCATTGAGTACGCTAAAGTCAGAGATTATGGCCACCAAATCCTGGCAGGGAGGAAAGAACGCCGACGCTTCAGTCTCCTTAGTTATCGGCGATTTATGGGCGACTATCTCGACATTAACGGCAAAAATGCCCTTGGTACAGAATTGCGGAATGCATGTAATCTCGGGGGTGCGTCTTTTGATTTGTTGTCGCGCTTTCCGTCTAAAGATCTTGTGTAGCCGGTGAAGTAACGTTCAGCTCAAAGGCACAGTTACTAATCTCAAAGTTTGCGCGACCCAGCAAACCGAGTCCGCGATTTTTGATTGTGGTACGCATAATTTACGATCAGCTGGCACGCTGGCTAACTGGATGTTAGACGAATAAAGCTGTGCATATTGCAATGACGACGCAGAACAATGGACAAGTGCGCATATCACTTGAGCGCAAGATACCCCTTGTTACGATCAAGAGTATTTCAATGTCGAACTTGCGGGACGATTGGATCGTGGGTGCATTCCATTTCCTGCCGCCTTCTCCCTCACACTTGATAGGTCTTCAATTGCAATGTGTCGGAAGAAGGAGATCCGGTCCTTCATTGTTATTTCAAAACTGAACTCGTCACCCACCTTCTCCAGCTGACACAAGCCTCCATTAATGTTATAACTGGACCGACGTGGGCATGACTTTTCATCCGCTGACCGCGCACTCACAAAAGTTAGGATTGAATATGCCAAGAAGAAGGATAAAAGGACGCAAATCCAGTTTGTCAAGGACGAGGCGATTCCGAGAGATGACGTCTACAAGAGCCATACTGTTCATGTTCAATCCGGCGAGCCTCCTACCAGCGCGTCACGTCCGCGTGCCAAGAGAAAGCAAGGCGTTGTCAGACCAATCACACAAGGGAAGCTACTTCGTGCTGGCGGCCCGTCTAATGTAAGTTGTACCTAGCCAAAACGGCCTATCGTAACATGCGATCACAGGCACCAAAGAACTTATCCAAACTCCAGCGTGGTACTCAGCCGCTACCTGGGAAGCCTACGCCTAGTGCTGTAAGGCCCACGCCTGCTGTGCCACCGGCACAGCCAGCAAAGGCTGCTGTCCTCCCTCCACCCGAAGAGCCAGATGTTGAATTGTACCGAGCTAAATTTGACTTCCAAGGACAAGAGGGGGAGATGACATTGCGTAAGGATGACGTTGTAGAGCTCGTGGAGAAGGACAACAATGGTTGGTGGTTGGTCAAGAAAGACGGCGAAGAAGGATGGGCTCCTAATAACTATCTTGAGTTGGTACCCAAGAAGCCACGAGCACCACCCGCTGCACCCCCGCCCCCGGCTCGTAGAGCCCCACCGGCCACACCTGCTGCACCAGTTGCACACAAAGTGGCAGTGGCGGTCAAGTCCGTAACAGCCAATGCCTCCGCCAAACCAGTTGCCGTCTTCCCTGGGCTTATGCCCCCGAATGGCTCCGCTACTCCTTGGAAGAAGTCCGGAGCTTCGGAGAACAACTCATCCGATGTTACACCAGCCAGTTCTCGACCTTCAAGCTCGCTTGGGACAAAACCGCCGCCACCGGTGGCTACAAAGCCAAAGATGGCACCACCGCCAGTCGCAGCGAAACCTGGCGCTGTGAAACCGCTGGGCAAACCACCGATTCCGACAGCCGCAAGGCCTGTCGCTGGAAGCGCAAGTGCCCCGAGGGCAAGCGTCGCAAAACTAGCACCACCATCCGGCCAACTGGATTTGGCTGCAGCGGTGAGCAGGTTTCTGAAATTCCCCCGAAAGCATGCTTATCCGTGCACTTCCAGCTCGCGAAGCGGGCCCAGCGGCTGAATGACGATTGATGTGACTGCGCGGTGGATTTTAGATCCAAGTGGTTGATTGATTAATTTAGATGAGAGGATGCTCGTGATACCTGCGTAAGATAGGATACTCCAATCATAAAGGGTATACAAAGTTAACTGCAACGGTCTAGAATGATTTGCGAGTAAGGAAGTGCGGCATGCTGGCATGATCATAAGGAATGTGTGATGGTGATTGGGGGTAATGATGAAGAGCCTTTCGAGTCTGAGGCCAGTTCTCCGTCCGAGGATGTCCCGTCGCTGTCTGGCATAGCAACACGCGCAGGAGAAAGGATGCCGTGTGTCGTCTTGTCGTCCGCATCCTGGTTGTCCATATAGTTACTTCTCATCGAACGTTGCCCAGAATCTCGCCACGAGCGCAGCTCGTCTGCATTCAAAACCTTGGTGGCCAAACTCGCACGAAAGTCTTCAGGCCGCATCTCAAGCGCGTTCTTGCCAGACTCTATGAGGCTGTCGATCAGACCGCTGACTCTTTGAAATGTTTCGTCTCCCTCCTCTGCGTCGCTGTCGTCATCACACTCGTCCTCGTCCTCGTCCTCCTTATCGTCCTCTAGTGGCGATGTAGACGTAACGGCCCTGTAGGTGCGTGGGGGTAGAATAAGCCTCGATTCTCTCAGTTTGCGGCGCAAATCCCGGATCTCTTTCGCTTGCCGGTTCTTGGTCGTCTCTAGAGACGCATTGATGGCTAAAAGAGAACGATTCGTGATTTCTAGGTCTGCAATCTGTTGCAAATGGCGTTGCTTAGTTTTCCTCGAGGGTGTGCCATGGAACGAACCTTGCGGTTGGTCTTGGCCTCGGCTCTAAGTTGTCGTTCAGGTCCATCCGACTCTGCATCACTACCGGGGTCACGAGGACTCCGCTCTCTGGAGCGACTGCGATCCTGCCTCGGTTGGGCATTGATTTCTGATTGTGAAAAGAACGCGTTCGTGTGACTGATTCGATCTGCGCTGTGCTGTTTGAAGTGAGATAGGACACTAGACGTTTGGTTGTCACTCGTTTGGTCGGTGTTTAGAGATGCAGACGTTCTCGAGACGGACGACTTGGACGAGAATGAGAGCGCCGAGATCGGAGGCGAATGTGGGGGCAGGGGAACTGATGTAGGGTCCACCTTGGGAATGAGGATGGATTTCCTTGTAGGCTGGAGTTCGTTCGGGAGTGTCGGTGATGGATAATGCGCGGGCGACGACGCACGTAGAGGTGTATAGCGGTGAGGGTTGGCAGCAGGTGAGCCAGCCGTGATTGGGTAAAACGCCGAAGGGGATGGATCGTTTAAAGAAAAGCTGGACGTTATTGAGGGAGCCCTGGTACGGGAATGTATCGGACGCGTCGTGGCATAAGGTGGCGACAAAGATCGTGATACCGCGTCACCCGGGTTCATTGACGCTGCTTTAACGAGATTACTAACTTTCGACTTGATCTTGACTGGAGCAAGTACTGGTGGAGTGTTCGCTCGCCGAGTCTCTACCAAGGGCAATTCTGCAGACAGTGGTGGTCGAGACAATGTCGGGGAAGGGGAAGGGGAAATGTTAATGTCTGAGAGAGAAACTGCATGATGCAGTGCAACCACGCTCCCACTTCGTGGTCTATCCTCGAAATGGGGAAGCTTAAGCTTGGCAGACGCGCTAGTGAGTGCGCGCTGACGGGGTTCAAGGCTATTGAAGCTTAGTTGGACTGGCCCCCGTGAGGCGGATCTGGACATGACACTGGCTTTGGGTGAACCATTCGGCTCTGATCCGTTGAATGGCAGCGTTCGGGGAGGCTTGAAAGGCGAGCCCGGTCTTGAACGACTCGGAGGGGCATTGCGAGTCTGAGAGGAGACGAGGAAGCTGGAACTAGCAAGTTTTCGGACGGCCGCGTCAGTGTTCACCTTGGCCCTCGGACGGAAGGACGACAGCGAGGGAGAGGTCGGAGAGTTCCTTGGGGTGTTCTTTGGAGGAGAGGGAGGGCGTGATTTCGGTCTGGGACTTGCTGGCTTCAGGTCGACCTTGGCGGTTACCTGCATCGAGAGGTCGATAAGACGGCGAGCGGTGGTTTGGTTGGCTCACCTTTCTGAGGGGGAAGTCCATAGATAAAGGTCAGTCTGAGGAGGCGACATGCATGCTCAAAGCCAAGCCGCGTCGACTAAAACAGTCACATTCAATGGTTTGCCGACGACACAACTACTGCTTCAACGCTACTTTTTCAACCAGTCGGCGTATGCCTTCTTCTCCTCCTCCACCCAATGCAGCAGCGACACTCTTTGCAACGTACTTGCCCACCATGTCTACCTCAATGTTCACTCGCGCACCCTGAGACTTGTTCGCAAGAGTTATCTTTTCTTGCGTGTGCTGGATGAGCATGACTCCAAAGGTCCGCTCAGAGTCGTTGACCTCGGTCAAGGTAAGGGACGCGCCATCGATCGCAACATATCCTTTCGGTATGAGGTAGGGGAGGAGGGATGGACGATCGGTTGTGGGTTCCGGTAACTGGAACCACAAGCGCAACGAATCGCCGTCTGCCTCTCGTCGAACAATAATCGCAGTGGTGTCCACATGCGCCTGTTGCTCGTCAGCAAAGACGATGGTGTAATGGTGCGCATGGTCACACCTGCACAAAGTGGCCGCCAAATCTGGAATGTGCAAGCGTAGCACGCTCGAGGTTCACCCGTCCGCCAGTTGTGAGGTCACCTAGATAAAGTACGTCAAAATGGGATGGGATGAATGAAACGTGCGCACGGACCAAGATCAGTTCTGTCCAAGGTTTCATTGGCCAACCATACCTTGAAGTAACCGCCTTGCTGCTCCTTGTTGAACTCGGTAACGGTCAAACAAGCACCGTTGACTGCTATCGAATCGCCGATGTGACAATCGACGAGAATAGGCGCAGAGTTGGATATTGTGAGAGTACACCCGCCTGCGTCCCGCTGGAGGGTAGAGATAGTGCCAAGATGCTCGATCTGTAAAACATGAGTGCGGAGGCTCGTATGACAAGAGAAAAAAAGGCTTGCCAGACCAGTGAACATGTCGCGTAGTACTTGTAGTGTTGTTTGGGATACTTGCAAACCAGATTCATTTCATCGTGAACGCTCATGCCGCCAGACAAGACTCAAAGACGTGAAAGCCATCCACAGACAACCACCCGTGGCCGGTCGTTATGGGAGTCATACAAAGGCAAGGTGAATGGTACAGAATGATTCAATGGTGCTCATACATTTGACAGTGCTCCCCGCAAGGACAAGGTTATATGTATCTATGACAGTGTGCACCGTTGGCGCAGCGGGTCTATTCATCTCTGACTACTTGGAGACAAAGCTGGTTGCGGAACATCCTACGCAAATATAGGCACGGGTGGGTGGATGATAGGGTGTATGCGCGCAAGGTCGGCCTGCCGACCACGACGAAATTGCAAAGCCGAGTTGGGAGGTGTTAGGCTGCGGGGGGATGATCTCTTCTTCGGGATGGTTGTCGGTGGAGCGTGGTCCAGTCTTGAGTGTCGGTGTTCCATGGCAGTTCTCGATGTCGCGTGTACACAGATGTTTCTTCGCGAGGAGACTCACCCTTGAAGCCGAGGGAAGAGGTGTCCCAGCTTTGAGTTTCGCAATCTGAGATGAGCTCCTCTGAGGTGGCGGGGCGGGAGGTGCAACAGACGACGTCCCTAAGGAATCTCCAGAGACGGTCAAAGAACATCGCGCAGGTGATGGATGTGGCGATAAAGAGGACGGCGATGATGGCGATGCCGATTATTTGCCATGTTTTGCTTGTGTGGTTGGCAGGCAGGCTTTCTGCGGACACTGGCAAGACGGATGGTGTCAAGACAGGGGTGCTGGTGTTGGTGGCTGCAGTCGAGTTGGGCTGTGATGTCGGGGTGGGAGACCACGGACTGGCCACGGACTGATACGTTGTCGTGAGTGGTTTGCCAAGTGAGCTCGTGGAGGTTGCCAAGGTTGTGTTGGGAACGATCCCACGCGTGGATGTGTTGCCATCGCCATGGATCAGGCCAAAGATGTCCCGACCGTACTCGTTGGGTGCTGCAGCCACGGGGAGGAGGAGGAGGAGGAGGAGAGCAAGGCAACCGAGGACGACCATCTCGGGGGGAGGGCAAGTAGCGTGTGCATCACGTGATGATAGATCCCTTGAGAAAGGCCCATCAGCAAACATCCTGCGCAGGTCAGAATGATCAGAGAAACCCAAAGGGTGATCTCATTCAAAGAGTCGTATAATAGGGAACAATCGCAGCTCATCCCAACTGAAAAGACGTGGAGGAGAGTACTCACAAGGGGAATCCGGGGATTGCCGAGTGATCCCGTGGCGTCATAAGCAACCGCCGCATGCTGCTATCGCCATCGTCTAATCGCGCCGTCATGTCCTCCAGAGAGCCACTGTGGTACTGTCACGAGGTCGGTTCGTCTCCTCCTTCATTTCATTTAGCTCACATCCTCGACAGTGTCATGCAGAGATGAGGCCGCTCATGGTCAGCTCAAACACACCACCCCATTCCTCATGTTCATCCGTTCTTCCCCAACAGACTCCAGATCCTACCTGCGCCACTTGTCGTGGCACATTTGTCGAAAAGGTTTGCATATCTTGCTCTCCTTTATCTTAGTTCAACCAACTCTTGCCCAGCTCGAGAACCCGGCAGACGATCCCCGGAATTTTCAACATCGCACACCCAGCCCACCTGACTTCCCCAATGACTTCCCCGGCTCGTTCAATGGCTTCTTCGGCTCGGGTATGGCCACCCTTCTCGCTTTAGTACTACCTTTACACCGCTCTCTTCTCTTAGGCCCCTGGTCAGGTAATGGGAGACCTCCCACCAGCTCATCTCCTCACCGTCCTCGTTCTCCGCCTACACAGCGAACACAGGACGGTCACTCTGTATGTAATCCATCCCATTTCGGTACCTTTTATTCTCATCACCTCTCTAGTCAAGCTCCGGTATTCGGGTCGAAATCCACACCGGCCCCGGGGGATCAACCACCAGAACCTTCTACCTTGGAGGCACTAATCCACACAGACGTCCTCGCTCGCCCTCTGAGCCGGATCATGTGTTTAACATGCTCGAGTATGCTTTCATTCTCCCTTGCTTCCCTTGTCCAACCTGTCTTCGTCTCCAGGTTTCTACGTCAACCAGATCATATAAATTCGAGGGAAAATGCAAACGCGAACGCGAACGCAAACAATGCGCGCGCCAACGGCGATATCACCGGTCCATTAATGGCTCAGTATCTCCTAGCTATGTTTGGTAGTGGTCGTGAACCTCGCACCCCCGGAGATCCCTTTGCCGAGCTGCTCGGTATGCCATCATCAGCGCAATGGGGCGACTATGTATTCAATCAAGAAGGCTGGTCTTCTGTCAACTGACTCCACTCCCGATCTCACAATTCCAAAAGCATTGGACCAAATATTGACTCAACTTGCTGAAAACTCGACAGCCGGACGGCCAGTACCTGCAACATCAGAAATCGTCGACAACCTACCAAGAGAGGTCGTCACAGAAGGCTGTTCGTACCCAGATACTCTTCGTCTTCCATTTGCTAATGTACCCTGCAGCTCCGCTGTTGGAAAGAGATTGTGCAGTGTGTAAAGAATCGTTCAGTCTGAACCCAGAAGATCCGGACGACTCGATCGTGGTCACGCTTCCCTGCAAGCACCCATTCCATCAAGGTTGCATTCTCCCCTGGCTCAAATCAAGCGGGACATGTCCAGTCTGCAGGTTCGTCTGGAGGGTTTCTTGCGTTCAGATAGACATGTGTAACTATCGGTGAATAGGCATGCCCTGATCGCTCAGCCACAGCAAAATCCCCCTGGAGGGCCCTCTGGAGGGAGTTCGACGTCTAACCGCAGTCCTTCATCAAGTTCGCGATCGCGCCCTTCTGGGAATTCTGATGGAAGTAGTGCTAGCCACCTCTTCCATTCTTTTTTTGGAGGAGGTACTTCCAGCGGTAACAACGACTCTTCAGCGCGCTCTCGACACCTGGGAAGATCCAGTCACAATACCCACCAGGAAGCAGTCTCTCAAACCACGCCGCCTTTTCCTGGGAGATGGATCGAAGACATTGACTGACATGATCATCACTTCCGTTGTTCTGTATTATTTGCGCCTGTTCAGTTCGCCTTTTGCTCCTAGTACACAGCGCTCAGTTACCAGTTCATGACATTTAGACAAGTGTATCCTATTACTGGGGTATTAAATCACTACATCCCGCAGAGTCCAAGACTCGGTGAACCACGAGTTGGAGTTGTTACTCTCGCAATCGGGATGGGTGCTAATGAGGTCGGATTATAGTGGCCTCTCGTCGGGCGGTTGCGCTGCGTGGATCTGACGAGGGTTCCCAACCTTCTTCATCATGACCTTCACACAGTCGCTCGTCAAATTTTTCAAACTTAAACAGTCGCTATTACATCGGCATACATAGTAGACAAAGAAAAAAAAAAGGAACGGAAAGGTGAGTACGTGGTGCACGACACCAAAGGGATCCTTGGTTCCCAACAATAATGGCAGGCGGGCATGTCAGGCAAAACGAACCTTTTCCGCTGGACGACCCTCGGATAGCAAAACAACAGCCTAGCGAACATGTCTATCAGGATGCGTTTAAATGAACACTGAGGAATGTTTCTTACATATTTGCCACTGATCTTCCATCCCGGTTCATTTTTGTCAAGCCTCTCAGCAATTCGATCTCCATCATCTCCGAGGCCAACCACAACATCACTCTTGATGGTTCGCAAACTGCACACTTTTGGGGCACCTGCTACGCTGGCCATTGGACCGATTGCAACATCAAAGGGTGTGCTTGCTGGAGCAGCACAATCGTAGGTCAGCTTGCGATGGTTTAGGTCTCCTTTGAAGAAGACGAGATCGGAACGAGAGAGGTGCAGAAACAGGTCTGGTGCCTCGCCATGCAAGTCCCAATATGTGTATCCAGTACACCAGAAGGGATGTTGCTCATATACCCATTTCCCCTCACTTTCGTATTGCTGGACCAACGTATTTAGACGTCAATTACCAAACCAACGGAACGTCTGACCTTCCAACGGACGCCAAGACGTCTAAGTGACTCCCTCTCGGCATCAGTTGCCTTTGGGAAGAGATGCCCATACACCATGGTGTTTAAGAGCCATTCCCAATCCTTTCGGGTGACATCCGAGACAAACCATGGATACCGTTTTCCATGGAACCTAACCTGTTTTGCCAAGCCACTCTGGATGAGGAAGTCGGCTACGAGTCGTCAAAGGACGGTGTTGATGAAGATGGCCACTGCGCGTACCATAAACACAGTCGCAATACAACTCGAAACCAGCATTGTCCAAGATGAAATCGATACGCCCGCCAGTTTTCTCGCGCAACTCCTTAAAGGTATCCCATAACTGGTTGAGATGGTTTCCCAGGATATTCTTTTCTGTTGCAGCGAGATGATCACCCCCAGTGGACTGCAATGACTTGATTTGCTCTTCTGTCATGTTGATGAGCAATGACAGATCGGTAGAGTTACCCCACAAACAAACTACTAAAAGTCAGAAGGATGAACCTAGGAACGCCAGACGCAAAACCTTGGGTCAACTCGAGGAACATGAGTCGCTCAGCTTCGGACTTGTCCTGATTGGAGGTCTTTTCGGATTGTTTAAAAGGCTCCGCGAAACGCGTAGAGAGTTCGAAAACAGCCTCTGCAGATCTGGAGAATGTGTCGCACTGGGAATATGGTCAGTGACATTGGTGGGACGTGTCATTTGACTCACCTTTTGGCGGTAGAAGACGTCGTAGTCTTTCCAATACTTGCTCGCACTGAAGCACTCGTGCAAACGGCGGTACTTGTAAGCTTCTGCGAACAGCCACGGTGCATTCATAAAGTCTTTGCCTACAAGAGGATTAGTGCCGCGGGAGGGGAATGATGAAATAACATACCCTGGAAATATTTGGCGATTTCCTTATTCCAGAGGGCGACGTCGCCTTCGCCGTCATCAATGATTGGCCGTAGCTTGGCATTCCCGCTCAAGTCTGCCATGAGGGTATCCATCCTTTCGAGGCACTGGACGAGATCCACAATGCGGTCTTCTGCGGACTGTTCATTAAGGGTGCGAGAAGTGTCGTCGATCGCCTTTCCCAGAATGGTAGGAAGGCGAACGCCCATGGTCGCGTGGGCAAAGGAGTACTCGTGATATCCACGAAACGCGGGCCACGGCGGGTTGTTCGGATCAACCTAGACGGGGGGTGAGTATGTGCAATCACTGTTGGGATGTACCGACCCTGGAGGGGGTTCTTGGCCAGGGTGCCTTGATATCCTTCTTGTTGGGCAGGTGTCCGAGATGGAGGGTGACGCGTGAGGGGCGTGTCGAGGACGGTGCCACGGTGGGGCTGGCATTGGCAGGGGTGTGGAGGGAAAGGTCTGCGGTGAGCGGTGTCATGGGTAGGCTTGCGAGGTCAGAGGCAGCAGGGGTGAGGGGGAAGTAGTCGGAGAGCATACAGATCGGATTGAAAATGGGGTGCTTTATATATTCGAAGAAATAGCGAGAGAACGAAGTCGATAAATCCGGGAAAGGAAGGTGCATTGTCTGACGTCATAGTCGTCAACACGCCTTTACCTCTCATGTCCCCCGACATCAGATTCACTCCCTCTGGGATTCCGTACATTCTCGAGTTCGAAAACGTATCTGTAGTACCAGACAACCCTCCCTCGCCATCCTCTTCCTCTTCCTCCTTCTGCTACATCGACTTGCCCCCACCCCAGCCACGCCGTCTCCCCTCTCTCTTCAAGCGGAAACATGCGCAACCCACCATGAAAGAGGTCACAAAACCTCTACCCCCGCCACCCGCAGAACCACACGGAATATTCATCCAGTTTCCCCCAGAGCGTGCTTATCCCCACATTGCCCACAAGCAGAGGCTTGTCTACCTCCAGCAGACCATCAGCATGGCAGTGCGCGATGCTGGAATGCGTTGCTCGCCGGGAAATACGACTCCTTCTGAGAACCACCCGTCGGGTGATCAATCACATCAGACTCGTGGATACAGGTCTGCGGACGCTTTGTTCTGCGGTACGTATGGTCAAATGATGACCGCCCTAGAAGGTGCTGGCTTGTCGGCAACACCCTGCACGGCCGAGACCTTATCCGCTCGTAGGTACTCCTTCCCCTGCAACAATAATCACCACGAACACCCTCCCTTGCAGACACACGCCTAGGCGCCCTCTTTGTGGCGCGCAACGAAGGTGTTAGTGGTGTGCAACTCAGAAAAATAACACTCTGGGGCTGATCCTTGTTACTCACCACCCGAATGTGTGGCTATCGATGCTCCACCTACTGAGCACTGCCAGTCGGTTGGTATCAGTGATATACGTGTGATGCATGATGACTGTGTCTATCATGTTGTACTTGTATGCGCATGCCCGTACGCTATCTAACTGAGACGTAATATTAGTAGCATCGTGACCATCAGGGAACGAATCGGAACTGCGTCGATGAAGAACACAAACCCTGCGCGCCACGTACTGTTTTCCCACATCCAACTGATCTACGATCATCCAATATGGCTGGCCTCGAGACGGATTCTAAGACACACCTGGTGATACTGGGTGCTGGTGTCATCGGATTGACTGTAGCCTACCTGGCTGCGACAGATCCAGATGTCACATTTACGATCACTGTCATCGCACGAGACATGCCAGAGGACATGGATTCTCAAGCTTGGGCCAGTCCTTTTGCCGTATGACAGTCTCAAAGCTATCAGCCACTTCATGAGTCGCTCATCAATCGACCTAGGGCGCAAATTGGTCACCACTCCCAGGAGCTGCTAGCGACCCACGGATCTATAACTGGGAGTTGGTTTCTTTGTGAGACTACTCACCATCGATAGCCTCGGCCCATCCACTGACTCATGCCAAAGTAACCGTTTCTGGGACATGATACCGACTGGTTTAGTCAAGGTCTGTATACCATCCCCAGTTACCTGGTTCGAAGTTGATTAGTACTAGAAATTGCCATCAAGAGTCTTTTCCAGCCAATCCCGAGACCAGTCAGAAATATGGTGGGGCGGATTGGTTCGCGAAGTGAGCCAGCACGAAATTTGACTGTTAAGAGACATTCAACGACACCTTGTCAGCTTCGTAAACTTGATGATTCGGAGATTCCAGAACCATACAGCTGCGGAGTCGGGTTTTACACAATATCAGTGAACCCACTAGAATACATTCCTTGGCTAAAGTCTGAGTTGTTGTCCCGCGGCGTTTTCTTTGAGCGTCGCACAGTGAGAAGCTTGACAGAGGTATGGCCACTAGTAGGGTTCCAAGGCACTCTTGTGAATGCCACCTCTCTCGGTGAGTACCGTGGACACGGAACTATAACCGGTGGTCAATGTAACATCTTAGGCTCGAAATCTATAATTGGGGTGGAAGATACCAAGTTGTTTCCAATACGTGGGCAGACAATCTTGGTAAAATCACCGGAAATACATGAATTTTTAGGTGCAGAAAGCGGTGCGTATAGCTGCAAACAGGTTATCAAGCTTATTGCACAGATTCAACAGACAACCGTTCAACACAAGATGGAGAAGCAACATACATCATTCCACGCCCGGGATTAAAGTATACAGATACCGTTCTTTTGGGAGGGACCTTTCAACCAGGAAATTGGGACACCTCCCTTGACATGGGCGTGGCTCAACGTATCTTTGAGCGCTGTGCCCGCCTTGCGCCTTCACTCAAGAACAGTGAGACAACAGAGGTTCTGGCCCACTCGGTGGGACTAAGGCCAGGGAGGGAGGGTGGACCACGGGTGGAGGCGGAAGTTGTCGAGTTCCCACTCAGGAACACTCACGGCCTTGTTCCTTCAGACCTGACGGATGGTGGACACATGCGCGTGGTGCATGCATATGGATTTGGGTGGGTACCTGCCTTAGCATCAGCAAGCTCATCGAGTAACATTGTTCAATGTAGCCCAGGAGGCTACCAGATGTCTTGGGGGGTCGCAGCGGAGGTGTTGGCTTTGATCAAGTAGTAGCTGGTACAAAAGAACACGGGCACGTGATGCGACGCGTCCAGTGTGTATATCATTGTTTGCACCCACAAGTTCACCCAGCTGGTGCTGCATCTTGGTGGTCAACGCCGACCATGTCTCTCATTGATCTCGGGAAGAATGATGTCTCGGAAGAAACGCAGGCATTCAAGGACAGGCTAGCAAGTCGAGGTTGGCTACCTCATCAGATCACTATATGCCACTAGGCTTACCCACTAATACCTTAGATACCGAGTGCGCTGGATTGCGCACCCAGCTTATGAGACGCGAAGCCGAACTCGAGGAGTTACGAGTAACGCTCAATGAAACCGTCTACAAGGTAGGGATTCTCTAGACCGATCATGTGTTATCCTCGCTGATAGCCTTCAAAGCTAAGGAAAGAGGCAGAGCGAGCCCTCCAATTGGAGGAAGAGGTTACCACTCGGTCATCCGAATTGAAGACGGAACGCATGTCGCTTCGGAATACGGAGCTGGCTCTACAAACTGCCCAGGACAGACTCAAAGCCGAGGAGCGCACGAAAAGGGAACTTGAGTCAACCCTTGACACAGTTTCACTGCACTCTCATGCCACCAGTGCGGAACACCAGTCCGTCCAACGTGAGAAACGAGCTCTCGAGTCTCGTGTGCGCGAGCTGGAGCGCATTGTTCAAACACACGAATCGAGGCGTGTTTCAAATGTTCCTCACAGGGGTGGTAGACCCCGCTCTTCATCGGTCTCGAATTTTCGTATCCCTGCTATGGAACAAGAGCTGAACGACACCAAAGCCCAGTTGCATTCCGCAGAGACGAGGCTTCGGACAATGGAGCAAAAGCTTTCCCAGGCCCAAGGCGATTTGGTGAAGGCGGAGAACGCGTGCATGTCAATCGACAAAACAAGCCAGAAACGCATCTCGGAACTCTTGTCAACGTTGGAGAGGAAGGAAGATGAACTTGAATCGCTAAGGGAGACAGATAATGCTGGTGAACGAGAGGAGGAGCTGTTGAAGAGGATCGACGAAGATGCGGCCAAGATTGCGGCCTTGGAGAAGTTGGCTGCCGAAAGCCAAGCTAATCGCACTAGCCAGACCAGAATCCAAAGACTGCAGAATCAACTGAAGGCGGAATGCGAAAAAGTCCACCAGAGCGAGAACCTTCAGTGTCGACTGCTCCATGAGAAGGAAGAGCTGGCCAGGAAATGCGAAGACTCTCAGCGCGAGATCCGTGAAGGCCATGAATTGCTAGCGGTCCGTGAGTCTCAAATTAAAGAGCTGGAGATTAGGCATGCGTAAGTTCTGGCTTTCCTTGCATGCTTGGCTTCCGTGATTAAGATATACGATAATAGTCATATTCTGGCTGAACTCGAGACCCATAGCTTCCACAAAGAGTCCTCATCGTTTGGTGCAGGACTTTCTTCATCCCGACCCCAGGGAGGAACAGTGGTTACGGCGTTTGGTAGCGAGTCTGATCTAGCAGACCATATTCAAACCTTGCTGCAGGCGATTGATCGATTGCGCGACGAGCGCGATGGACTCAAGCGCGCCCTCGAATTCTCGGAAGTCGAATACCGTATCACTACGGAAGGCTTTCAAGCTCGCATCGCGTCCCTGACAGGACAATTGACAGAGAGTGCGCATGCCACCGTGGCGCACAAGTTTCCAGTCAACGAACACACAGAGCAGAGAATGAAACAGTTAACTTCATGCGCTGCAGCTTTCAGTCTGGTGATTTCCAACCTACAATCCCACCTATATCTCTCGGAAGATCGTCTATCTGCGACTATTGCCAATCTCACATCATCTAATTCCCAGTTACACGACGCGCTGGTGCTTATAGATAGCCAAAAACAGTTATTAGCCACAAATATACATGAAGACGACGTCCTTCACAAACTAGACGCAACCGTCGAGGAGCTTTCAGAGTCAAACGAGGAACGCGATCGCTTGCGCCTTCAATTGGCTGATGTAGAAGGGCAGGTTGGTGCCACGGTGGAACGCGCTGAAGCATCTGAGGCTGCCTTGGCCGCGCTCAACAAGAACTGCCAGGATATCGAGTCTGAGCGCAACTCCCTTGCGCTCCAAGTCACAAACATTCGGGATGACCTTGCTCGTACACAGCAAGAACTAGAGGATGCCCAAGCCCGCTACAATGTTCTCCATGCCCAGCAACTCTCAGAAATGCCAGCGTCCAAGGTCGTGCAGGCACTCAAGGATCGCATACATGAACTCGAAGAGCGTATTGCGCATCATAATGACCAAATTGGTGATTATCAGCGTGACATCCGTCGATTGGAAACCCACGTGAAATTTCATGAAGAACGGATCGCGGAAATGGTGCCAGAGCTAGAACTTCTTGCTTCGCAAAAAGAGACTATGATCGAAGACTGCACCGAGGCAAGAGAGGCAAGAGAGGAGGCAGTCGGGAGACTGGAGGTGGCTGAAGAGGAAGCGGAACAGCTCCAGCAACAACTACAGCAGATGAAGCACGCTCATGATGCAGAGTTATCCATTATGTCTTCGATGGTGGAAAACTTGACTTCCGAAAAACAGCAGACTACCGCACATCTAGCAGAACTGGAGGCAGAAAACGCGGGCCTCGGCCGCGAAGTAGACTCTCTTCGCCGTAACCACCAACATCTTGGTGAACAACTGAACGCTGCCGTTTCTCGCTCGCGGTCACTGGAGCTAGAGTTTTCAAAGGAGAAGGCGGAAATGCAGCATGCCGTCGTTTCTCTTGCCATTGTCTACCGTTCATACAAGGGTTCTGTGCGCCAGCTCCAAGGATCTTACGAATGTATTGCAACCTTGAAATCCCAGCTAGTTACCCTCAGCCAGGATCTGGAGCAGCAGCGCGCTCTCGTTGATAGTGCTGGGCAGGAGAAACAGGTGTTAATCCAGCGGTTATCCGACGTTTCCGGTGCAATGGACAGGTCGCATGACGATCTGACATCTCAGGCGTTCCACCAGTACCAGGATGAAGTAGACTCCTTGCAGAAGGCACTACAAATAAGGGAACAAGAGTTAGCGACTGCGAGACAGACACTCAAAGAAGCCGAGTCCCGTCATTCCGAAATCGAGGCAGAACTTGTTGAGCGCATCACAAACGAATTACAATCGCAGGCAGGGCAAGCAGATCATATCACCAACTTGCAGGAGGAAATTGAAAGCCTCGAAACGCAGCTGGAAGAATCGCGAGAAAACTTTGCTGACCTGGAGAAACTCCATGACGGTATCGTTCAAGAGTTTGCAACCGTTAAAGAAGCCTTCGAAAGTCGTCTCGCTGAAACCAATGAACGGATACGCGCATTAGATGCAGATCACCAGCAGAGTCTATCGGACGTGGAAGCAAAGTATCGACACGAAACAGATATTCTCACCAGTGGCCTTGATGATCGCGAACGCGAGGTGGATGAACTGCGCCAGGAACTTCAAGACGTATCCGAGGAGCATGCTCGCGCAGAAGAAAACCTTCGTAACGAACTGAAAGCTTTCGAAGCCCAGCATGCCGACATGCGTCAGCAACTGACGCAAGCAGAAGCTGAGACCCTTGCATTGCAAGAGGAGCGGCAGTTACTACAAGAGGAGATTACCAGTCTTCAGGCTGAGACTCAGCGATCGACATCCTTGATCCGGTACTTGGAGAACCAGGTTAGGGAAAGGTGGGTCAGAGCGATTTATCCGATTGATCATCTTGACTCATTTTGTGAGCAGTGAGGATGCTTGCGTGCTGTTGAAAAAGAGTTTGCAGCGGTCAGAGCTATGCCTCGCCGAATCAGAGAAGGCCAGCAAAGCTGCCGAATTCGAACTCACCCTGCAAACTACTCAGCACGAAAAAGTTGTCACGGCGCTCCGCTGTGAGATTGCATCCCTCCAGTCTGGACCCGACCTGCATTCCGCACTTGCTGAGCTCGAAGAAAAGAACCAGGATATGGACGACCTGCTTAGGGCGAAATGCCAAGAGATAGAAGACTATGATGATCGAATCCTCGAGTGAGTCATTCCGTGGTTTATTGTGGGACATACAGAATAGAACATGTCTGCCTGCAGGACGTTGAAGGCAAACAAGAAATTGAATAGCAAAGTGGAATCCTTAACACGCAAAGTACAGGCTTTGCAGACGAAACTTTCCTCGATGAAAAACCAAGCTCAAGAACCTGTCACCCCTCCGAAGAAAGCGCCTTCCGTCAGTCCACCCATTTCCGCACCTACGGGTTATGCAGAAGCCCCTCCTAGCATTGCACATGTTCGGGAGAGCTCTGCCCCCTCATTAACATTGAGGACCAAGACCCCAGAACTGCGAGCCCAGCCTGCGGTTGTTCTACCCGCATCACACACTCCAGGTGGTGCAAGCGAACTTTCAGGGTGCGAGACGTCCGCAGGGAAGAAGCGTCGTGCCCCTGACGACGACGAAAGAGACGGTGTCCCTGCTGAAGGCCATTACTCCACGGAACTATGCCTCCGAAATGGACCTACTCCACGTTTGCGACGAGCACACGGGCATCCGGCTGGGTTCACACCGGTGCGCGGGGCCTCTTCGCGCAAACCCGCGTCGCCAGGACGCCGAACGAACGTTGCATTACCTTCCGAAATTATTACGGATGTCACCAACAGCCCGCGGGGCCCTGCCAGACAAGGTGATGGTCAACCAAAGAAAAAGGGCTGGCTAGGCAAGATCAGAGGTGGGGCTGGCTCCCAACCTGCGAGTTCTCGGTTAGGACCGTTTGGAGGACAGTAACGCATCTTGTTATCATTGGACAGTAGCCGCACATTTTCTGTATCATATCCACCTTCACATAACTGGCTGTAGTAGTCGATAGTCGGCGTTCCCCGATCAAAGACAAGTTGCTCCTCTGACACGACATGGCAACGTATGACTCTCTACACCGACAATGCAGAACACTCGAGTCCCTCTTTGACTCTAAGCTAACTTCTTATGCTCGGCTTGCATCAACCATAGCCAGGAATCAGGACGATATCGAGTCGTCAGGCTCACGCGAGCGGTGGCGAGATCTGCAGAATGAGGTGGAAGACTTGCTAGAGAAGGTGAGGAGCAGCCATCCTAACGTCTCTCGTGGCTCACTTGCCCCAAGCTCAGGGAGACCAACGATGCACTCCTTGCATTCTCCACGAATCCAGACTTTACACCGTCCCAGAACATGGCCAGAGCGATACAACGACACCGTGAGGTCTACCAGGACTACGCACGAGAATTCCAGCGCACAAAGGTTCACCGTGAATACACCCCTTCCTTGTGTCTTTGATTTAATGTGTGGCCTTGTTCCAGGCGAATGTGCAGCATGCTCTTGAACAGGCAAACCTGTTGACCGGGGTGCGAAATGACATAGAGTGCGTTATTTGCGCTGCACCGGACTCACCTCATGGTTTAACACCTCCAGCGCCTACAAATCTTCGACTTCCGATTCCTTGTTGGCCGAACGTGGTCGAATCGACAACTCTCACCGAATGACAGATGATATCCTGGAGTACGCAGCGGCGTTTTCTCCGTGTGCATCGCTCAACTCTTTCTTTCAGACAAGCATACGAAACGAGGGCTGAATTCTCTCGTCAAAGCAGTTCACTGGCAGGCATCAACACGCGTATGGCAGGTGTCATAAGTAAGGACACTCCTCTTGCACATTTTCGTTGCTGACCTTTATTAGACACGATTCCCGGGATTAATAACGTCTTAGCCATGATCAAGAGTCGAAGGAGACGGGACGCTATTATCATTGGTGTTGTAGTCGCCGTATGCTTATTATCGCTCCTCAGCTATATGTCCCGCTAGTGGAATACCATTCCTTTGCAGCAATTCAGATTTTCTTGTGTGATCAGCCCATTGCACGAGAGTGTTTGGTTGCTATCTGGCGTAGTGGTTTCCCTCCTGGAATTCCTGCCAATTGTGCTTCAATCGTCTCACAACACCCCAATCCTCTTCTGTCAAGTCCTCTGTCCACGTCGTCTCTACTGGCCATCCCTTTATCTCAGCAACAGTTAGCACCATTTCCCAGGTACGTTCGGCACATTTCTCGACAGGGTGATAATCAGATTCAACCAAGAGGTGACTTGGAGAGCATGCTTTGATGAGTGCTCGATGGCTTGCCGAGCGTCCATTAATCACAGTAGACAGAGACATGTATACATTCAAATGGCGTTTCTGCACACAATGAGTGACCGTATCGTAGAGTGCAAGACAATGCAGATCAAGTACCTCTATCGCTTTCCACGTCTCCACGCTCAGCCCACAGCTGTGGATATCGATGCTAACACGTTGCCATGCAGATCCGTGTTTTTGATGCATTCGATCCAGAAGATCCACTGTGGCCTGGTGGGACTTGACACTGTGAATGCTGACATTCCTACGTAGCTCGACTGCGAGATCAATCTGCGGTTCGAGCACGGCCAATTGGTGTTCAAGGGGAACTATAAAGGGGGTCAACTCCAGAGGTACAGCGCCGTACTCGATGGGCACTCGGGCAGCACGGTCAAGGCCAACCTCTCCCAGCATGGCTCGCGGAAAGGTGGAGAGATTCTTTCGTAGTTCTGCGAGGATATCCGAGAGAGGGATCGGATCTGGGAGGTGGTGGAGTAGCCTCTCGAATTCCTGATGCTCGGCCATGGGTGCGAAGAGTTGTCGATAGTGCTCCTCCCTCGTGGTTCCGGGGACGACTGATATCCAATGCGAAAACCAAGGGTGATAGCCTAGCTCGGTTTTGATGTAGAATTAGAAAAGGACGCGCAGACTGGGATGAAGGGGCTGACCGAAGCATGGAACTACCTTGTCTGGGTATGTATTGGCGAGATCTCGCACAAGAGGCTGGTCCGAAGGGTGAGAGGACATGGCACAGACCGTTATTACCAGGTTTTCCATTGCCTGTGTGCTGACTTCCGAGTCTGTGGGATGACAGTGCACGTCGACGACATGACGGAGGACGTCGAGCGGTGGTAGCGATGGAGATTTTGCGCTCATCGCGAGTCTCCCTCTTTTCTCTCATGCGTCGTGTTACTGAAAGAGCGCGACACAACCTGGCCACCATCCATTCCACGACAAAACGCCAAATGCAGTACGGATTGGACACGTCCCCACCCATCCATCGGTGGATGAGGGATACGCTAGATCGTGGTGCCTTCCGTAAATCGCTGCAGGTACTCGGCGCACGCGTGCAAGCAAACAGGACGAAGAGCATATTGAAGTCTGAACTCCTGAAGAGGTGTGACGCCCTCGTGGAAATCTATACTGGACTCACGTATCGTTGGCGCAAGGTATATAATAGATTTGCCAAAGGTCAAGACGGTGATTTGGGATCCCTCGGGGGAACAGCAACGTAGGGTCATTCTATTGAAAGTCGAGGATGAAGGTGCGTGCTACAATCCAACACACTGTTCACCACTGATCCACATCACTGTAAGCTAGCTGCTTTGACCCCAGAGACACGCTTGTTCCTGCAAGAGCAGGGTGTCGATCTATTAAAGCATAACATTGATCTGGACTATAACTACTGGACTGCAGGTAAGCACGAACCGCTCACTTTGGGTCTCCCATTGACCATTCCGCGTGTAGATGATATCATAAACTCTATACTTCCAGAGGACCTCTGTGATGGCTCGCCGACAGGCTTCTCTATTACTGGACACATAGGTGAGCACGTTTATGTGCACCTATGAACAACGGTCGAACGACCACTAGCGCACATGAACCTCAATCACGAGTATTTGCCCTACAAGCATCTTATTGGACAAATAATCCTGGATGCAAGTCACATTAATACGATGCGAGGTCAAGCTGACAGGTGATTGGCAGAAAAACCCTGCAATAAGGACCGTCGTCAACAAGCTTGAGAATATAGGTACCAAATTTCGCTTCTTTAAAATGGAAGTCCTTGCCGGGGAACCCGACTTCATTGTCGAACATGTAATTGCACGCTGTTTGGGTGAATTGCAAATGACACTGACGTCGTCTTTTTTTTTCGGGTAGCACGAGTCGGACTGCCGATTCATCTTTGATTTTTCCAAAGTTTACTGGAATTCCCGGTTGCACACTGAACACGATCGTCTTGTACAGCTATTCAAGTCCGAGGATGTTGTTGCCGATGTGTTTGCTGGTGTTGGCCCTTTTGCGATCCCAGCTGCAAAGAAAGGTTGTGCTGTCCTTGCAAATGACTTGAACCCGGATAGCGCGCATTGGCTTACGAAAAATATAGCTGCTAATCACGTAGGCCTCTTTCGTGACTGAGTTGCCGATGCTGATGCGCTGGTTCAGGTGTCTGAATTTGTCCGTTCGAGCTGCGAAGATGGACGGGATTTTATCCGAAGCGCTGTGATCCAAGCGCTAGAAAACCCATTTTCTGCTTATGAAGGACCAAAGTTGAGCCGTATGCAGGAAAGGATACAAAGACGCCAACGTGAGAAACGGGCAAGCGATGCTGTTGTTCACGTTCACCATTCAAAACCAGAGGCAACCGGTGCGGGCCTGTTGCCACGGAATCAAATCTGCCACTTCGTGATGAACCTGCCAGACTCAGCACTCGAATTCCTGGACGCGTTTCGGGGTATATTAAGTCCGCAAGGTGAGACTGATGGGCGATTGGATGGAGTTTATGCGACCATGCCGATGGTGCATTGTTACTGCTTCACGCGCGAATTAGAGCCGCACATGGCTGAGGCCGACATCAGGCAGGTACGTGGCTATTCCTTGCTATGCAAAATGTGTGGTGACGGGCAATATTTTACTAGAGGGCAGAGGCAAAGCTGGGGGGGAAGTTGGAGAGCGATGTCTCGTTTCACAAGGTACGGTCGGTTGCTCCGAACAAGGATATGTACTGTATCAGCTTCCGGCTCCCTCACGAGGTGGCATTTGTGTAGCGTACTCGGAAGGCAATACATGGTGCTTAGATAATCAATATTTAACCTTGCAGATCTCTTCGGCAGGCGTGCTCAAGTACCCGCATCCTGAACTTTTATTTCCCCCCTCATAGATATTATACCCCCTAGAAGTCTTCAGACGATTAATTTCGCAGACTCGTTATGCCACCGCTCTCTTCTATTCTACCATCTATTCATTGCGAAGCTCAGGACCGGCAATCCCTCACCAGCTCCGCGCTCAACAGTGTCCGGAACGCCGTCTCTGTGCCAGAGAACGAGCTCAAACGATGGAGGCGTGTCTTTGATGCTAATGCAAAAGTTGTGGCCAACGGCGAAAAGTGCGTCATAGTCGATATATTATCATGAACAATTCACCTATTCCACACAGGTTCCTCGACGTCGAAAACTTTGTCAACGCTATTGCACCGAAGGGCGATTTGACTAAAATTGGCCGTGGACAGTTCGCCATGTTGTTTCGCGTCGCTGACACCTCAAGGCGGGGCCTCGTTTCATGGGAAGACTTTACAGTCTTTGAGACGCTTTTAAAACGTCCTGATGCCGATTATTGGATAGCTTTTCAATTCTTTGATGTGTGAGTCATGAAAAAAGAAGAGAAATTTCCACCGCTCATATCTGACATGGCCTTTATGCACCAAAAGGGACAATTCTGGGACAATCACTTTTGACGAGTTCAAGAATGTATTCACAGCCAATGTCGCCTCATCCTCAATGCCTTTTAACTTTGACTGGTCAGTTGGCCACTCTCGCATGAGACCGTCTTTTACTTTTACCTTTGCCTTGTAGTGATTGGGTTAAGTTGTTTCTTGGAAAGAAAAACGGAACACATGTGCTTGGATGTGGGTGACCTTTGTGACCAGTTTTGCATTTACCGAGTATGACATTTGCAGACAACGAGTTCACTCAGCTAATGAAGGGGTTCCAAGGAGAACGCCTCCGTCAAGCTTTTAAGCACTTGGACACGGATCAAGATGGCTTCATTAAACCGGAACAGTTCAAGCAAATTATTCTTGTGTGTGGGCCCTATTGTCATGCATGCATGGAAAATTCATGTTGTGATTAGGAGCTTGCCGGTCACAAATTATCGGATGCAGTGGTGGAACGCTTACCTACACTATGTACACTAACGCCGGGAGGGCGCATAACGTATTCTGAGGTTGCAGCATTTCACAATGTTGTTCGAGGTGAGTATCATTGACGCGCCTTGAATGGGACCATTAACGTCAAGAATGGATCGTCAGAGATGGATATGGTCGAGCGGTGCGCGATCACATTCATGAAAAAAAGCTTTTATATGACAGGACTTACAACAGCATTATACGCGAGGCGACTGCCAAGTCCAAGGACGGTAGAATAGATCAGTCTGACTTCCTCAACCACTCCGCTGCAAAGTCACGGTACTCACTTTTCACGCCGATGGAAGCCTCCATTATCTTCCACTTTGCTGGAAGAGGGAGCGGAGAAAAGAGACTTGCTTTAGTTGACTTTGCACAGTTACTGGATCCTCGTTGGAGGCACCCATACGAGGAATTAGATGGCAAAGCTGAGACTTCTCGACCTTCTCTCTTGAACGAACTCTTGCAATCTGCATACAATTTCGTCCAAGGGGGTCAGTGTCTCTGACATTTCGAGCGAATCCTTGCTAAACAAATCATAGGCATTGCTGGCGCATTTGGGGCAACCATTGTATATCCCATTGACATGGGTAAGCACACTTCATTACTCAGATAGATGCGCTCAGATGTGCTGAAGCACGGATCAACAGTCAAGGTCCGTTTCTCGTTGATTTTGTGTTGGCAACTTGATTTAGCGCTATCTCTGTTAGACCCGGTAAGACAATGTCAATTTTCACGATGTCACCTTTGGTTCACGGCTTTGGACTTTTAGTATGCAGAATCAACGAAGTACAGTTGTCGGTCAAATGCTGTACAAGAATAGTATAGACTGTGCTCAAAAGATCCTTCGCAACGAGGGCTTTTTAGGATTCTACCGTGGTCTTGGTCCTCAACTAATAGTATGGGCGCTTACTCTTTTTGTGAATAAAAGGCACAGCTGATATGAATGGCAGGGCGTTGCTCCAGAAAAAGCGATCAAGCTCACTGTTAACGATCTCTTACGCGGGCGGGCGATGGACCCTGAAACTGGCCGAATCAAACTAGGGTGGGAGTTGATTGCCGGTGGCACCGCGGGTGGTTGCCAAGTTGTATGTGCCGATTATGCTTTGTGTAACCCTACTAACCCTAGCAGGTTTTCACAAATCCCCTGGAAATTGTGTATGCTTTATAGTCCGTTCTCGTGATAAACGTTGACTCGTTTTTTTTTCAGGAAAATTCGGTTACAGATCCAAGGGGAAGCTGCTAAGGTAGAGGGTGCCACTCCAAAAGGTGCCGTGCACATCGTCCGGCAATTGGGCCTTGTGGGTCTATATCGAGGAGCCAGCGCGTGCTTGCTTCGTGACATCCCGTTCTCCGCAATTTACTTCCCAGCTTACTCACACCTCAAGAAAGATGTCTTCCAAGAGGGCTACAATGGAAAACAGCTCGGGTTCTTGGAGACACTTGGTGCGGCTGGCATTGCGTGAGTTCTTCTGTGCGATTGTATACTTTCTCGATCTGAGGGCGCCTGCCCAGGGGTATGCCTGCAGCCTACTTGACGACTCCAGCAGGTGAATTCTTACCATTTTGTTTTGAATCCTGCTAATGCACAACAGATGTGGTGAAGACTCGCCTTCAAGTAGAGTCCCGCAAAGGCCAGTCTCACTACAAGGGTTTAACAGATGCATTTGTGAAAATATGTGAGCTTGGCACCCATCCACTGAAACGATCCTGACTAAACGCTGGGTAGATCGAGAAGAGGGCTTCCGAGCGTTGTTCAAAGGCGGCCCAGCACGCATCCTCCGAAGTAGTCCTCAGTTTGGTTTCACATTACTTGCATACGAATATCTGCACAAGGTACGCGGAGCCTTTTCCCTCTGGGAGACTTACAATAATTGAACAAAAATTTTATAGTACTTACCAGTAAGCGAGATGACGAGAATATTGTGTTGTTACTAAGGCCGTTTTACACCTTCAGTTCCCATGGGAAGAAAAACCACCCCAAGTGCAGACCGCACTCACCTTGCGGCAAGAGGACATGTCAAGGGTTCGCGCGCGTAATGCGTTGAAGATTTTACTTGATATTCATGGCGATTTCGGACGCCGTGCTGCCAGCTTCACTCCTCCACTTGTCCGTCCGGGTTCTTCTAGTCTGGCATGATGTCTGCAACCCATTTCCTCACCGTGCTTTTCTATGCTTATCCGCTATTCTAATGACATAGAAGCGAGACAATGGTACTATAGATTGCACCAGTTCACTTTGTTTATCTATCCATGACTCGGACAGCTTACGTAGTACTCGAATCAAGCTTCCCATCGTTCTCTCTCTTCCGTTGCCAATGCCCTTGCGTGAAGTCGAATTTTCTCCCGACGCAATTGAGTCACTGCGGGACGGGAAGGAGAGGTTCTTTGTCTTTTTCTCTTCAAGACTACCTGGGAGCGGTTTACCGTGGTGCCCAGTAAGTTTGAAGTGAAAAGGTCAGCCTTGCATGGCAGCTTCTGATCCGAACATCGACAGGATTGCCAAGCTGTAGAAGATTTGATCAGAAACACTTTCAACTCTGAGCCTCAAGCACCGTCCGCTGTTTTGGTCTACGTTGGCCAGGCATCAGAGTAAGCGTGGATATCTGATACGAGCGCTTCGTCTTGATGGTCCCGATAGATGGAGAACGCGTAACAATATCTTTCGCAAAGAGCCATGGAACGTTCAAGTTATTCCAACCATCATCAAGTTAAGCGAAGTAGGTAACTTATTATCTCTAGGATCCCGCAATGACATGCACGGTGTAGGATGGGAAGGAAACCGGGCGTCTAGTCGACGGACAGAATTCCATACCGAACGAACTAACCTCGTTCGTTCACTAGCCATCCCGTGTAAACCATTGCTTCCCGTGCTCACTGTATCTGAGATCTATGCCACAGGAATTTTCTGTATCGACTGATCGAGGTCTGATCATCATCCATAATTTACCGCTGCAATGGACATCAGTTCAATTCAAACACATTTGTCATCGAGTAAAGAAAATTTCTGCTACCTACTAGCTGCCACAACTCGGCTCTACAGCTTCCGGCGTTCGTCCAAATCTTAGTTGCCGTGAGTAAATTTCCCACCACCGATGTGTTCAGTTGCTGTGGACGTTCTGCAGTAAGCGAAGTATAGGTTGCACATAATCTAAGCGGTACTACCAGTGCGAAAGTCCTCTATTGGCTCGGCTAGATGGGCTGCGTAGATTGCGTTCAAAGTTGGTTATGAAGCTCCACCCTGTGGTCTTCAAAGTAACATCCCGTTCGGTATTACCATTTTCCAGTGTATCAGGCCAGTAAGTTGTCGGCACGCTATACCCTTCCATTCTTCCACCTACAGGAACGTACAGCAGAGGGTCGACGTAATCCGTATAAAAGTCGACGAGAAGCAAACTTTTTTTCCGCAAATTTCAGTTCTTCTACCCATCCTCAATATGCCTGGCCGCATATACCAGTCCCCCTCTGAAATCCGCATTATAGAGCATTACTCTGCTCAAACATTTCTCGCAGTCGCTTATCCAACGCTTCGCAAACACGAGCGTTCTTCAAACATTATCCTGGGTCACGCACTCAAGAAAATCAGTGCGGAAGCAGCCCTAACGGGTTGCCAGTTTGTTATGCCGTCTGAAGTGACACTCAACGCACCATCAAGCGATCAACCTAGCAACTTCTTATGGCTGACCCTTTGGTCGACGTCCTCACACGGCATAATAGATCTGGAATTTGTTTTGGCTTGTCACCCGGCGGGCAAACATGACTTACCTGTCTTCCTTTGGGCGTCAAAGTCCAGGATGCTGTCTTCGCCCCAATGGTTGACGCCTCGCATCACAGCCCTTGCTGACCGCTTGGCATCCTGTGTTTCTCCTGCGCGTGTCTTCTCCGTGTTTGGCATGAGCGCACTCGTGACTGCCTTTAGCAAGTATTGGACTGGCCTTACTGGGTTCCAGGTGGAACCCCAGCCATTCTACTCTGCCTACTTCACTTTTTGCACTGAGGAAACACTCGTCGAGTCCGAGGTCCCCTTGCCTTCTGGACATCTTATCCGGCGCGGAACAACCTCAGATGTCGAGGCCATTGCCAGGCTTTGCAAGGACTTCGCGGATGATTCGGTATGTGACGAGTCGTGTCGTGCCCTAATTGAATTCATATGATACCGCCTAGATATATTTCCCACTGTCCATTGAGCTTGCCCGAGAGGAAGCGCACGAACTTGTGTCAAAGGGCCAAATTTGGCTGTATGAAGTTTCAGGCGCAGTCGCAGCGATCTGCGCCGCCACGCGGTCTTCGATGAACGTCTCGGCGATCACTAAAGTCTATACCTGCCCAAATTGGAGGCGGAAGGGCATTGCCGAGCGATTAGTTCGCAGTGTTACTCGACAGTAAGTACACCCGAATTTGTCTCTTATTCTCGTTCTTATTCCCGATAGATTATTCGAGTGTGGTAAGGAAAGCGTCGTCTTATACGTTGGTCGCGAAAATAGTGCCCGGCGTGTGTACCACCGTGTTGGATTTGTCGGACTTTCTGGAGAGTCTGAAGATCATCCGGAGGGCGTGGAGGATGCCTTGGAACTTGGCTTCATCGGTACAAACCGTGGACATTGGTGAATGGGTCGGGTTTCTTCTATTAGAGCTCTTTTTATCGCAGAGAACGTTCAATTTTGTGCACTAGATACCAGACAATGCTTATAGATAGATACTCGGTAGATACCAAATAGTGTGCACTTTCATTCATTCAACATTACGCATCCATTGCGGCTCACAGCGAGTAAAATCACCGGATTTACCACCACTTTTGTGCGATACGATGATGCCACTTATCACCATCTCTTTGCCCGCAACAGCCTTGAGCATATCCCAGATTGTGAGCAAGCCAACAGACACAGCAGTCAATGCTTCCATTTCAACCCCTGTTTTGCCTTCACAAGAAACCGTAGCCGTGCATCGGATCCTGTGTCGGAATGTGTCGGAATCATGATGTTGTCGATCTACCACCTCGGGGGTCAAGGTAGCTGAAATATTAGAGAGTTGCAACGGATGGCACAGGGGGATCAGTTCCGAAGTCCGTTTGCATCCCATTATCGCTGCAAGCTGGGCTACGGTGAGGGCATCGCCCTTGTTGAAAGCCTTGGTGTGTAGTTTGTTCACTGAGGGACCATACTCCGAGCGCAACGAAGATCCGGTAACCAGGTCATATGCAATCCTAGGAATGTAGATGTAGCCCGTCGCTGTCGCAGTGCGCTTCGTCAAGTCTTTGTCCCCGACATCGACCATAGATGGACGACCGGCAGAATCTAGGTGAGTCAGTTTGGGGGTCGACTCGGATGAGTAATTATAACGTCGCTGTACTCGAGTCACCGCGGGAGAGCTGGCGTTGATAGAAACGGGACGCCTGGGCGGCGAGCTCATGAAGGAATGCGTCACTGGTTGTCGAGACCCTGTGTAAATACAAGTATTGATCAGGAAGGTTCTTGCTAGCTATATCCCTACGGCGGTTCAAAAGAAAGGTAGCTAACCTCCTATCAAAATCATCGGACGATTGGCTAAAACATCAATACCTTCCATTCCTGCATGTTTCTCTTTCTTTTCAATAACGGCGGAACTGATAACGTGGAGAAGGTCTTCATCCGTTGCGCCACTCCGAACTACATCACGGAGAGATATCTCCTTGGCATCAAACAAACAAACCTGTCATATCACGAGGGCCGTCATGAGTTGTCCAGGGATCGAAATGCACTCACTTTAATTTGGCCATCGGCGGTCAGTCGCAGACGATTGCAAGATGAACAAAAGTGGTCCGACATGCTACTAATGAAACCGATGTTGCCCACATATCCCGGTATTTGCCACGAACGTGCAGTATCGTTGAGCTCATCCGGTGCGCGTTCAATCGTCGGGTGTTCCTGTCTGATTCTGTCAAGCAACTCGACGGATGGAACCATTTTAGCTTTGTCCCACTTGTTGCCTTGTAGGGTTAGGTACGCCGAATTAACGACAGAAGGAACGTACTTACCTGTAAAAGGCATAAATTCGATGAAGCGCACGAAAAGTCTTTTGTCCTTTGTTAGCTCGACAAAATCCAGGACTTCGAGATCATTGAGCCCTTTGACGACGACGACGTTCAACTTGAGAGACCGCAAGCCACGGCAAGATAATGCCGCATCCAAAGTACGCAAGACAGCATCGTGCCCAGGACGACGCGTCATAATTTCAAATTTGAGTGGATCTAACGTGTCAAGGCTGGACAACTGAGCCTAAATTTAAAGACAGGCAGGGAGACAAACCTCAGGTTAAGGTGGGTGAGACCTTTCTGCACGAAGTCGGACAGCCTACGGTGGAGGGCAAGTCCGTTACTCGTCATCGCAATTGTATCGAGGCCAAATGAGCGTAGTTCGTTGAGTCGTGCTGAGGTCAGCGTCGGATACAAGTCGATGCCAGACAACGGAAGGGGTTACCTATTATATCGTCGAGTCCCTTTCTGACAGTTGGTTCCCCACCAGTCAGGCGTATTTTTCGCACACCGCTTTTTACAAACAGAGAGGCAAGTCGGATGATTTCGTCGTCCTTGAGAATATGTTCTGGGGGAGAAAGCTCTACACCTTCACTGGGCATGCAGTAGAAACCTGATGATCGGATCAATGAAGCGCTCAGACGTACGATGATGGACATACATCTCAGATTACATTTTTCGGTGAGTGAGATGCGAAGATAGTCGTGTCTGCGGTTAAAGGAATCGACCAAGGCGGGTGAGATGGGTCTCTGTGCATCAATGAGCGCAATTCTGTCCTAAGCAGCAGTGAGAGGAGGACATGAGAGACAGAAAAGAACAGTACCTGCACCCGAGCTCGGAGGTGGGACAGCGGACGGGTCAGGGAAGGACACAGGCGGGTGCGAATGCGATTCATGCTGGCCCTGCTGTGTGCTCCATTTATATGTGCTGACAGGGGTGTGGTGTGACATGACCTGTGACATATCTCTAGTACGCGTCACGTCACTTTGGGATAACTGACGCGTCGATCTCAGCCATGGCAAGCAGCATCTTCCGCATCCCTACCGTGTCCTGCTGATACCCACACAGTCTATAATGGAATACAACGGTGGCTCCGTCATCGCCATGGTCGGAAAGGACTGCGTAGCGATCGCGTCTGACCTGCGGTTGGGCACTCAGCAGCTGGGCATCTCATCCAACTTCCAGAGGGTAATTGTCCGAATCCTTCTCTGTTCTGTTCACCGCTCATCCTTGTCTAGGTCTTCCCTGTCACCGACAGATTGTACGTTGGCCTCTCCGGACTAGGGACTGATGTCACCACACTGTAAGTCGCCTGTCTGATCTGCATTGTCTCAATCTCAACCATCGTAGACACGAGCGTTTCCGTTATCGCGTCAACATGTATACTATCAAAGAGGAACGCGATATCCAACCAGAGACATTCACCCACATGGTGTCCTCTACTCTATATGAGCACCGTTTTGCGCCATACTTTATCGAGCCTGTTGTCGCCGGTCTTTCAAAGTCACCCTCAGGCGCATTTCAACCTTTTATCGCTGCAACGGACCTGATAGGTTGCATAAATTTCGCAAAGGACTTCGTCGTCTCTGGGGTTGCCAGCGAGAAGCTGTTTGGTGTTGCAGAAGGTCTTTGGGAACCTGATCTCGAGCCAGAGGATCTCTTCGAGACGATTTCACAGACCCTGCTAAACGCTGTTGATAGAGACGCGTTTTCGGGCTGGGGTGCTGTCGTGCATGTCATGTAAGAATGTCTGTACTTCCCTTGTTGTTTCCTCCCTGATCCAGGTTCCAGCACCAAAGATCGGGTCATATCACGCATACTCAAGGCCAGAATGGACTGAGATCGCTTTGTAAATACTTTTGTTGTAGACCCGTCCATAAACACTGTCACTGTGTAACTGGAATCGGTAATCAGCGGGACTGACTTCTTCAAACAAGGATGGCGTCCACAACGACAATAGACTCCATCTTGAATGATCTGCGACTTCCAACTCGCACCTTTCCTCTCAGTTTTGTAGACGCCTCTACCCCCCTTCTGGGATTGCGCGTCGGCCTCCCCGCATCAAACGCTCGGTTGCCCAACGTCACCGCCATCATCCTCAACTGGTCTCGATTGGAGAATGTAATCAGGATCGCATCCCTTCTCTGTGGCCCATGGTTAGACGACACAATTTCCGAAGTTTATGTTTGGAACAACAGTCCCCAGAAGCTTACAAAAGAGGTTGGTCACTTTGAACCGATCCACTTGAGCTTTTGGTGCACAACCGCCCACCCAGATTTTCTCTGGTGCCCATTGCAACACTTCAAAGCTCAAGATAGAAAATTCGCTGGAAAACTTATATTTTTATGCCCGGTTCCTTGCTTGCACCAAGGTATCGACTCCATACTGTTTTATTCAGGTATGTTTTATTTCGGATGTACTACATAATACTTTGCTTCCTTGTGGATGACCGTTCCAGGACGACGACTATATCATCTTCCCAGAGCTTATAAAGGCACTCCGTGTTCGGATAGAAGAGTCTTCACAAAGGGGAATTTATCTTTTGCCACCACATGAACATCTATCCAGTCGACTGCGTACAACAGTGACTTCAAATGGTGTCCACACAGGCTTTGCGTGGCTAGGTCATGGTGCTATGGTCGATCAACAACATGTCCTTAAATTCGTCTCCCTCTTGCACGATAAATCTTTTGGTATGATAAAGGATCAGATCAAGATGGCGGACAACTATTTCACTATTCTGAGCAACCAAGTACCCGAAATTTGGTTCGATCAGGGGATAGAACTGGGGGGTGGTCAACCATTCACCGTCGGACATGAGGGAAACGAACGAAACCGAGTGCATATAGTGAGTTTTTTGTCGAACGAAACGGTGGACTTCCTACATGACGCAGGGGCATGCATGCCATTTTCTGGATAAAGTTGTAGCTCACTCACCCTGTGAGGTAGAGTCTGGTTGCACTCAGGTTGCCAGCCTAGATTTCGTCCAGAGATATGACTGTGTTTCTAGTTCTGTCGATTATCAAGTAAACCGGACGGCTGCCCTTGGTGCACCCTACCTACTGGAGAGTAATATCAGATTACTCCCCGATCAATATATCCCGAATTCCCTTACCGCAGCGGACTTACTTGACAATGAGCAAAGACGTACGAAACAGATGGGAGAGGAAGCAATTTTACATTACCAACAACATCCCTTGTCTTATGCTGTAGACGGGGACAGTGCCACTGCGTTCCGTAGTCCTTATAGTGAGTTGAAAGTTCGTACCTCTAAGCGTTCTTAAAGGTCCACACAGATGCCATCCAGGGCGACTACATTCTCCTTGACTTGTTATCGACACTGGACACCAGTGGTTCTATAGTCGAGCTGGTTTTTCTTGTGGCCGAAAGCAATGAGCAAATCCTCCGTAAGTCAAGGTACGAGAGTTCTGACGGACAAAACTGGGTAGGCACTGTAATTATGCAACAGTACGTTGTGCTGAGGCGTAACGGATACAGCTGCTATCGCCGTACCAGCTGTGCGCCAGACGGACAAAATTGGTAGCAGCGGATGGGGGTCAATTATTGGAGTGTAGCGTGCAGATGACAGGCAGTGCACGTTTCTTCAGAGTCACAGCTGAAGAAGACGTTTCTCATCCATGGGAAGTATACGAGACATGGGTAAGGTCTACTATCAAGTAGTAGGACTTGTGTAGGATTGTCAGGTTAGATAACTCCGCTTCATTCCGCTCTCCTAGTTTCGGCGATGTTCCATTTGGCAGCAAAGACTGCATTCAAACCAGATATCGCATTCAGAGGAGCCCAACGCTCTATTTCAGTCCAGGTAGCGCACCTGTATACTCGACGTTGTTGTACTAACGACGTGTGCAGACACTACTCCACGGGTCACCAGATGCCCGCAAGGCAGGCGAAATTGAAACCCAACAACACTCAAGGCTTGTAGCGAGGGGCAAATATGTCCACGGGTTCGAAGGTAGGGTGATTGGTGTATGCTGGGCTGAATCGCCTAATGGATTCGATAGTTCATCAGGTGAAGCCTGACTCGGTTGACGAGTACAAAGTAGCTGCGTGCGTAGCTCTGAATTGGGAGACGCTTGTGAATTTACGGGTGCTCGTAGCGAAAGATACTATGCGGCCATCAAGGATGACCCAAGATTACACGTCAAGCTGACAGGCAGCTGGGAGACACTGGTCGGTAATCAGGATACGTTTGGTGAGTGCTCCTAATACATTTGGCATCAAGGATGGTTCGCCCATACGTTACGAACCATAGTTCATATACTAGAGTATGAGAACTATGCTGGCTATGACAAGACGGTGGATCTCATTCGAAACTCTGAAGTAATGTCCCCAGGTTCATTCTACTCCTGCATAGAGCTCATCCCCCTTCAGCACGCCAAAGCCTACAAGGCACTCCTCCCCTACGTAACTTCCCGTTCTACACAACTCGCGCAAGAATTTGCATTCTTTCCCACTGCACCCCCACATGCTCAAGGTGGAATTTTCGAGCTTCGGAGTTACCAATTGAAACCAGGTACCCTTTTAGAATGGGAGAACACATGGTAGGTTTTGACAGCTGTGATGAACAGAGTACCAAGACTCGTGTCTGTTGCCAGGCGAAGGGGTATCGAGGCTCGTCGGAAATTTGTCGCACCAGTTGGAGCTTGGTTCTCGCAGATCGGAAGACTCCATCAGGTTCACCACATGTGGCAATACCCGTCAGTGAGCGTTTTGTCTCGCGTGAGAATCTGTTCTCACAGCTGTGTCAGGAGTCTTGAAGCAAGGAAGGAAACAAGGGAGAAGGCCTGGCAGATTGATGGTTGGGCAGAGACGGTCTCCAAGGTGTGTTACTTGATGCATGGAAGTTAAGACGCTGACGATGGGACTCAGACTGCTCAACTTGCAAAGCTTATGGACTCGTTCATACTCCTCCCTCTTCCGTACAGTCCTCTTAAATAGAGTGTTGTCGGACACTCCATATCGTCGTTATCTGTTGCTTGTACGGACTGTGCCGTTGGCGTATTCCATCATCATGATGACGTCCGTGAGAGTGTACTATCGTGATTAATATAGTTTATTACTCAGTCCGTCGTGCGGCGAGTCTCGCCTGAAATTCCACCATGTCGACCGCTCAGTGGAATGAATCAGACCATTCGGGAGAAGAATCAAACCAGGACGCGCTGTTGAGCCGCAAACGGAGTAGCAGAGGTGAGCTCAGTCCTTGACTTCACTTTGTTCACCAAGTTGCCTGGTATTTTAGCCTGCGACCAGTGTAGAAAGACCAAGAGCAAATGTGAACCCTCTGGGACGTCAGGCACTTGCAAGGGTTGTTCCCTCTCAGGAAATGGTACTTTCGTCTTCTCTCGTCGTCACTGGAGCCCTGACGCTCTCCCTATCCTCAGTCTGTACCTTCCTAGGTAAGCTCTCGCCTGCAGGACGTTAAAGGTCCCTCATTGAGTGCTGTAGGGCCCAGCTACAAGCGAGGCCCGCCAAAAGGTTACATCCAGGCCATTGAACAACGATGGCAGCAAGTCGAGTCGCTACTTGGGTCGTTGCTTGCATGTCCAGATCGTCGGGTACAGGACTTGTTGGCTGACATCCGACAAGACGAATTGGGTAGGGACATACTGAACAGAGTGGACACTGGACCATTCGTACGTTCGTGGCTTCCACCGAGGCAGATGTCACAACTGACTTCAATTTAGGGTCCTTCGGGCCGTCTTTCGCAGCCGGCAGGTGCCACCAAGGAGGATTTCTTTGCCTGTGTCTTTCAAAGCAATGAAACTTTTCGGGATGCCGCGCGATCAAAACGCCAGTCGCGTATATCGCGAGAAATCGTTTCTTCTTCCAGAGGTGATTGTCTCTTCAATTATGCGAATAAATCATTCTAACGATATATGAAGACCATGCCTTGTCTAGTATTCCAACTGCAGAGTGGCAAGACCGCTTGGCCGCTCGTTTATCCAAGGGCACATTGGAAGGTTCTCATGGTTCTAACTCTCGGCAACAGCCTTTGCGCACCGCTTGTGATGGTCCTTTACCACAACGTCGGCGGCTCGATGAAACTAGCTCCGAGGTGGTTGCAAATTGTCCGAACTGGAATGCTATGTACACTATGGCATCTTCGGGTGATTGGGTAATTTTGATATGTCATCCATTCAACTAATTACCATATGTTCTCAGATTCGGAAGAGACAGATGAGTCCCACTGTGCCACTGCATTTGGACAACTATCCTTGGATGAAAACCAGGAGGTATACTCTTCTAAAACTGATCCCATGAATTTCTCACAGAATCTAGGTTAGATACCATGGGAAAGCTAGTGGTCTCCACCTCCTCATGCGAGGTGATCGTGTCGATAGTCGTCTTGACGGAGGAGTTTGGTGCATCTATTTCTTTTTTTTTTTTGACTCCTAACGATATACTGATCCTTCCGTTTGCAGGAGGCTTCCGATGCCGCCCTTCTGGCCATACGCCAAGCCACGTTGGCCTGGCATACCACCTGAAGCCGATATTCCTGTTGTGTTTCCTCCTTTTGAGACGCAGGAACAACTGATTGACTTGTACTTTTCACATTCACATTCAATATTTCCTGTTGTCCATAGGGGTCGTTTCTTACGGGAGTATAATGAATGGTAAGATTATTGTGTAATTGTACCGGCTCATTTCCTCACATTTCCTCTCCACAGGAAACGAAGGTTTATTGTGGTTATATTCGCTTGAATGTGCTTACCTAGCATAATTCAAGTGGTAATCCAAACCCGCAAGGCTTGAATGATCGACCTCCCTCAACTGCAACCGAATCTTCGCAGACCGTCAGCAAACTATTGCTTTTATCGATATTTTCCATTGCTGCTCGCTACGTCGAAGAGAACGTCCCTGAACTATCGGATAAGATATGGGATGCCGGGGGCGAATACCTCTCCCAAGCAAAAAGTGTTCTCGGTACGTTGCAATTTATTTTATGGCTTATTCCGTGGCCAATGTGATTCTGGTTATTAGCACAAGTGTCGCAGAGTTGTCGGATATCAACCTGTCAGGCTTTACTCCTCCTTGGACACCGTGAATTTGGAATCGGTACGCTCTTTGGAGCGATCGGTCCGTTATGCTAACCCTACTTTTAGGGTCCATGGAACAGGGTTGGCTATATATTGGTATCACATTGGTTGAATATGACTATCTGACACGCTAATGCTCTTGTTGAAAGGAATGGCGATTCGCATGGTGCGTTCTATAAGCTAATCTCTGATCACGGCCTAAAAAATGATAGCGTAGGCGCTCGATCTAGGCCTTAACCGTGCAGCAGACAACTGGGAGTGCGGTGGGCGGAAGATGTTCTCTGATGAGGAGAATCAAATGAGAAAGCAGGTATGGTGGGCCTGTTGTATCGCGGATAAGTGCGTCTCCATCCGTTCTCAAGAATTCTGGCTCAAGCTTGAATTTTAAGATGTAGCTCAACTTACATGGGTCTGTTTAAGTTTTGCGTCCAGGCGCAGGTGATTGATATTGCTTTATCAGGGCGTCCGATATGCATTCACGAGAACGATTTCGATACACCGCTGCCAGATTCAGAAGAGGTGAGCCGTGCGAACATGTAGATCAATATTAGACTAAATAGGTTTATAGTATGAGGATGAGTCACACGTCAGCCACCAACGTGAGGTAATACCACCTCAATCCATGTCGACTCTGCTCGTCATGCGGTGCTTTCGGGCCGCTTCATCACTCTGTTAGTCCTTCACAGTCGTTATTCCAACTACCAATGTTTTTCGTTTAGCCGTGATCATTGGGTCAATTGTATCGGCAGTTTACCCGGTAAAGTCGTCAAAGCGTGGTTCTAGGCGAACTGTCTTGAGTAGCTTGGAAGCCCGTCTTGACCAGTGGTACCTCGAGCTCCCTGACGACCTAAGATACGATCCTGCAACCAAAAGGGGTGCTCCATCACCCCCCGTCTTATACATCCATATCAAATACTGGTCCGCCGTACTGCTGTTGCACAGAGCTTTGTAAGTTGCTAACCATTCGTCATAGCTGGCAGATTTCTGATTCACATGTTGTCATAGCTTACCGAATTGGAAGGGGTACGCTTGATCCAATGCACTAGTGGCACGTAAGCTGATTTCTTTAGCTCTGATTCGATCCTCCAGAATTCACCCCTCGTTGGATCCAATGCTACCTCGTTGAAAGCCTTCGACCTGTGTCAGAGCGCCGCAACTTACATTAGTACTATCGGTAAGTGGTATATTTTGAATATTGAACCAACTGAATGCGGTACAGCGTCAACTTATCATGACCATTATAATATGAAACGCGCGACACCTTTTCTTTCGCCGTATCTCCTTAGTGCTGGGTGAGTTATTTCAACATTTGTCCGCTCCGATTTTGATGTTTGCGCAGTATCATGCATATCGTGACACGTACGTCTTGGATCACGCGAATCCTACCACCCAAATACTCATCTATACCATTCAAAGTGACTCTACGCCCCTCAAACGTACAGGCTTATATTGGGCTTCAGCAGTTGTTGAGTGCACTAAAAGACATGCAAGTGGGTACCACCAGCTGTATTTCCTACACTTGCATTTAATTGTTCGCAGATTACTTGGCCCAGCGCGGGTAGAGCATGGGAACTGCTTCGTGGCGTGAAGGTCCAAGTTGATAGTAATGTTGCCCCCATGCTACCGGCTCCCGACAGGCAGAAAAGAGGCGCTGAAGACGCGTTTGGAAGGGAGAAGAACTCGGACTTTCTTCAAAGAGAAGTGTTTGGCGATTCTGGTCTGGATGAACGAGTGACATCGACGACGGGGATTCAGGATATCAACACTCGCATGATGGCACACATGCTGGGGCTAGATATTCCGGGCATCGAGCCGTCGACTTCTTATTATCCTGGTTACGAATGGTGGCCACGAACGACAGATGTTGTGCACGTGCCATATCAGCAACCCCCTCCCACGATGAATGCACCTAGCTCTGGGTTGTATGTGAATACGAGCTATCCGTCTGCGCGAAGTGACTCTGGATGGAGGGCTATGCCGTCCAATTATCCGTTTGTATTCGAAGGTTCCCTGAATCAGTATCAGACGTAGATCGTTGTATTAAAGTGTGCTTATATAATCTAATTGGACCCACAATGACAATGCGCTTTGTGAGCTTAAAGTGAGGTCGTCATCTAATGGTACTCAAGCATGTCCAGTATTCAAAACCTACTAAATCCTGGGGAGTACCTGTCCAACCCTTGCGAGTGTGTTGGATACCCCTTTGTCCGCGTTTCTTTGTTGACCCCCTTTGTCTAGACCTGCACCATCGCAACGAGACTGGGTAAGACCAACATCGCCCGAGTCTACGTCGGACGCAAGTACCAATCCGACCGCCAAAACCACCTCTAGACTCCAGAAGAAGGGCCAGTATGGCGATCATGAACCACATCCAGATTGCCCGGACACCCTTGCTTGTCTCCCGGATACAGACGGTCGACCGCAACACACACTTCCTGTTATCCTACGTTGTGCAATACTGGGAAGCACGAAGAAGCGGTTAACAATAAGAGAGATTTATGCGGCTATGGAAGACAAGTACGCATACTTTCGAAATGCTGGTCCAACTTGGAAGGTACGATGATTGTTCTCTCGGACACTCTTGGTTCTCATACTTTCCCCTCAGCAATCTGTTCGTCATCATCTGTCCTTGAACAGGCTGTTTGAGCGACAGCCTCGTCCAGTTACTGATCCAGGTTTCGGCTCTTACTGGACAGTGAATCTCTCTGCTCCCCCTGGCACAAAACGCCCACGGAAGCGTGGACGAACATCCAAGGCTGTTTCCGGTTCTTCTCAGATCGATGCATCGCAGATGGACCAACAGAAGAAGCGTGGACGACCTCGGAAACCTTTGACACCAAAGGGGACACCCGCAGAGCGTAATACGCCTACGAGCCCACTTTCCTTGACACAAGGAGTGATTTCGTCTATGCGGACATACGAACACGATTCTGAAGAACACACCGAGAGGCAAGATAGCTCACATGGGTGTAACGGTTCCGAAGACGGATTTGAAAGCGAAGAAGACATGATCGTGCCGCGTCATCATAATCCATCCGGGTCTGGTCTAGACATTCTTGGGATCCACCAGGCTGCAACACGTCTTTACAGCTCCGAAAAAGGGCGTCGCGTATACTCTGCTATTGTTGATGACGGCGTCATCGACCGAATGCAGATAGAAATGGAGGGGCTACGACGACAAGCCGCTGATGCCATATCTGTTTCCTTGCGGATATCAGATCAACTCGCTGAAGCTCAAGCTGAGGCTGCTCGAGCAAAAGCTGCGTTGAGGGCGACAGAGGGGCTGTTGGAAGAGGAAGGGAGGAAAAGGAGAGAAGCTGAAAGGATCGCAAATGAAGAAAACCGGTTGCGAAAGGCTGCTGAGGAGACCACCTTTCAACTTCAAATTCAGTGATAATCGAGCGACGTATGTTATATTAGCATTCATGGATCCTGTTTTTCTCCGGGTTGATATCTGAGCGGACACCAATGCATCTATCAAATAACAGCAGTAATTATTAAAGCCTCTTCAGTTTTTAAAAGGATGCGAGACCAAACAATTTAAACGTTTTCGACGACTTCATCGAATGGTTGGTGGTCAGCGACCAAAAGCGAAGACTACGTAGGGTCTCGTTTTCTATACGCAAGGATGCAGGAGGCTAATCAGTCAATGAAAGCTACAAAAAATCGCGGACGATTGAGCCATTGCATACAACCGGTTCGGTTGCAGTTGCTCAAGATGGTTCCAAGATCGTTACATGTCTCTCGGAAGAGGCATTGTTAACAGAACCCTCGAGTGGAAAGCTGCTTTGCCGGTTCACATGTGTATGTCCTGTCCGTTTATTTCTTGTTTCATCTTCACTTTCACTGGTACTAGGAATCTGAGGCCATCACCTCACTTTGTCTTTCGCCTTCTACCACATACCTCGTATTATTCACAACCCCTCCCTCGCTCAGATTATACGAAATCCCAAAAGTCTGTTCCGGTCAGGTTGTGTATCCCTCCCGAGTCATTGCGCGTGCCCACGATGCGCCGGTACATGTTTGTACGGTCGATCCAACCTCAACATTCCTTGCGTCTGGTTCGGCGGATGGGATTGTCAAAGTTTGGGATATTACCGCGGGACACGTCACACATGTTTTCAAAGGACACGGAGGCGTTGTCAGTGCTTTAAAATTTAATTTCCCCCGAGATCCATCTGTGGTCAGCTCTGCTCGGACCTTCCAGCTTGTCACCGCCTCCGTCGATACTCGCATTCGTTTGTTCGACTTGATGGCCACAACGAGAAACGACCAGGGAGCCCTTCAGCCCATCGCTGTCCTAGAAGGCCACGTCTCGGTCCCACGGGGGTTGGACGTGACGCCAGATGGAAAGTGGCTTATTAGTGGAGGGAGAGACTCGATTGTCTTGCTTTGGGACATGTCTCCGAGTCATTCAACCGATGTTAGCACTAGCAAAAAAAGAAAGGGGAATCCAGCTGCTGTAGTCCCAACTCTTTCCAGGACCATCCCGGTCATGGAAAGTGTTGAAGCTGTAGGGTTTGTACGCCCAGCGCTGAACGATTTTACTGCTAAATCCCCCAGGCTGCAATTTTTCACCGCCGGCGACAAGGGTGTCGTTCGGGTTTGGGACCTTGCACAGGGCACCGTTATTTACTCATTGACCACAGAATCTGGGTCCGACGTTGCTGATCAGGAAGCGCAGAGACAGATTATCGATGCCCTGTGAGTGGTAGCTGAGTCTTGCGAGCGTTTCTCATTGTTCTTTGAGACCAGTTACCTCCATGATACAGACGTCATTGTTTCCGCACACACGGACCAAAATATTTTTTTCTACTCCCTAAAATCTCGGTCGCTAGTCCGCCATTTGATTGGCTACAACGATGAAATTGTTGATGCCATCTTTTTGTCTCCACCAAGTTTTTCTTCAAACCCGTCCAATGACACGCAGTTACGAGACACTCAGGTCGCGCTTGCTACCAACTCATCCCTTATTCGTATTTATTCAGTCTCCAACCTGGATGCCCAAGTCCTGGCTGGTCATTCCGACATAGTGCTTTCTTTGGATCAAGGTTTGGATGGTCGCATATTCGCCAGTGCGAGCAAGGACAGGTCAGCACGGATATGGGCCCCTTCTCAACAACTGGGTACCAACGAGTGGGGTTGCATCGCCGTTTGCGAGGGACATGCGGAGAGCGTTGGTTCTATTGCCTTGTCACGAGTCTACAGTGACGTTGATTCCCACCTTCGTTTCGTCTTCACTGGAAGTCAAGACCGAACGATTAAAATGTGGGATTTATCAGAACTTCCTCTGGCGCTCACTGGTGCGAATCCGGTGAAGTGCTCTAGTCTAGCGACGCTCCGAGCCCATGAAAAGGACATTAACTCCTTGGACGTCGCACCTAACGACCAACTCCTGGCGTCTGGTTCTCAAGACCGTACAGCAAACGTCTACGAGGTGTCCTATACACCTGGTTCAGGTGGAAAACCTCCCCGTGGGGAGATCAAGCGCTTAGGATGTTGCAAAGGTCACAAAAGGGGGGTCTGGAATGTAAAGTTTGGGAAAACGGAGCGTGTGTTGGCCACTGGGAGCGGTGATAAAACTGTTAGACTCTGGAGCCTCGATGACTTTACTTGCCTCAAGACATTCGAGGGGCATACCAATTCCGTTCTCCGAGTTGATTTTATCAACTGTGGTTCGCATCTTGTGAGTGCAGGCTCTGATGGACTGGTGAAGCTATGGAGCGTGAGGGAGGAAACATGCGTGGTAACTCTTGACAACCATGAAGATAAAGTAGGTACCAGACCTTCTGGCAAGAACTGGTTGAGATGGGTTTCTAGGTCTGGGCGCTGGCTATTAGCACGGACGAAGCGATGATTGTCTCTGGGGCTGCTGATTCCGTGGTTACGTTCTGGCAAGACTGCACGGAAGAGGAGGAGAAAGAAAAAGAGGTAAAACGTGCCAATCAGGTGCTCAGGTAAGACTGTCCATCCGTCGTCTCTAATTGACTACAGTCGCGTGCAGAGAACAAGACTTTATGAATTACCTTGCTATGCATGATTACCGGAGAGCGATTGAACTTGCGCTTGCAATGGAACAACCAGGAAGGCTTCTCGCACTATTCGGAGATCTGCGGTCTGTTGCATTAGAACACGGAATCCAGGACGATACGTCTGTGACCGGCAACCACGCGCTCGATGAAGTGCTGCGTGCACTCCCAAGACCAGACCTTTCCCTACTACTACGATATATACGCGATTGGAACACAAACGCGAAGACAAGCGGAGTTGCACAAAGCGTTCTATACGCTGTATTGAGGTTGCGACCAGCAGAAGATGTTGCTGCAGCCTTTCGTCCCGCTCAAGAAGGTAGCGATGACCCGCAACAACCAATTGCACTCAAGGATATCGTTGGCGGCTTGATTCCATATACTCAACGACACCTTTCAAGGCTCGACCGGTTGGTACAGGAAAGTTATGTTTTGGATTTTATGTTGAACGAGATGGATGATGGGATATTCGATGGAACAGAGGTAGAGGTCATGGACATCGATGACTCTAGGTACTGCGCCAGTTAAAATGACTCTACCGTAGTTGATCACCAGCATCTCTTTTGCAGCGCACTCGCCCAAGCCGACATCCCATCACTCCATTGAAGACAAGCACCCATTCGTTGCTTTCAATGGTATCTACCGATACGGTGTGCTCGTGAATGCGACCGTTCTCCAATAACCATCGTCGGAATACACCTGATATGCAACCCACTGTGAGTGGAGGTGTGAGCCACCTCCCATTGCGATAGAGAGCGATGTTGCATATCGACGTCTCCATGATAGCCCCCGAAGAGTTGAACAATATAACATCATCCGGGTGGTTTGATGGGATATCACCAGGGTAGGGTACACCAAGTGGAGGAATCGAGACGCGTGCTCTGGCATCATCATACGGTTTTCTGTTGGTGGTTTTCAACGTGACGGTGCCAGAGGTTGGCTGTGTGTCGATGCAGAAAGAGAGTATCGGAACAGATTGAACGAGGGTATCTACGCCAGGAGTGAAACAAGACCCCGCAGTTGGGTCATCAGCCAATGGCACGACAGGCGAGGCGGACACAGTGACGTCTCCAGAGGGTGGGAGGATGACGCGTATCTGATACAGCGAGTGAGCACTTGACCACGGACTGTGGTTACAACCACCTTGAGGGGGTTCTTGCCACCAGCGCCGTTCACCTTACGGACGACACCATCGCAGAGACCCTTGAGTGTCGTGTAATCGAACGCGTCGGCAGCTGTCCATCGACAGAGGCGGGCAGACGAGACGAGACGATCGAGTTGGTATGCGAGTAAAAGATACGGCGATGGAGAGCCATCGGGTGCGTCGTTCCACCCAAACCTCTCTAGAAAAGGATCGAATCTCGTCGTACAAACGAGCGAGAACGACTCGGTCATGGTCCGCAGTAGGTCGCTTTGTCACGCTCTGTCACACCCCATAAATTACTACTCCAGCAGGCTGCGGTGCCGCAATCGTCCTTGAGCTCGAACACCGACGATGTTCACCGTCAAGGCCACCTACGGGAACGAAACTCGGAAATTTACGTTCCCAGACTCTGTTCTGTTCCCCACATACAACGAAATCGTCCATCAGGTTTGTTCTCCTTCGCCAATCGCATGCCACCTGCCAGCGCTCACCGTCGCACAGCTCTGTCGATTGTTTCCCATCAGCCATAATTATTACCTCTCTAGACTTATATTTTCTCCCGACGCATCCAAACCTGGACGCATTCTCATTGGAAAGGAAGTGCATTCTGCCGAAGATTATGATTCGCATATAGCTCCTCTGCGCCGTCTGTGGCCAAATCCCTTGTTGCGGTTCACCGTCTTCGACGAAACAAATCCACAGACGGCCCCGAGTGTAGCCTCTGAAAGGCTATCGCTGTACAGTAACTCCACAATCCCCTCCTCTGACGTTACATTCAAGTTGTCGCCCCCTGTTGGACCCTGCCAAGGTTGCGAGTCACAGTTGTCCACATCACCTCCAACTCTGCCATTCAAACTTCCCCCTCCCCCCGTAACATTATTTCCGATTTCTGCCGAGCCCCGTCCGCTCCCTATTGAGCGTGAGGCGGGAAATCCATCAGCTTGCTGTTCCATCACCAAGGGCAAGGCAGATCTCGAAACTATGTTGTCTTCGTTTAAACAGGACCTAGAACATATTCTTTCCACAGCTCTCGGAACCGGACAAATAGTGCAACAATCTACCCTGCCTGTCACCGAGGTCTCTGGTATCAACGTTGTTTCACCCCAAACAGAGGGCCCAATTGATACCAACCCAATTAAGACCCGATGGTGTTTCGTCTGCAGAACTAGCTTTACGGGTGTTTGGTATGGTTGTATCAAATGCCCTTGGCATGCGGTTGTGAGTCGTTCATTGGAGAGCTTGATCGAATATTCACACGTTGTCAGTGTCCTGGTTGCTTTTCCAAGTCACACAGTGCCCATACTCTGAGCTTTGGCCCCTCCCACGTAGTTCAACAGCGCTCGGTTGATCAGGTCTCGGCGCGAGGCACAGGAAGTAACCTTCATAGCAGCGTATTGGAGGACTCGCCCTCACCAAAAGCAGCACCTTCTGGCCCTGCGCGTTCCGTACATGTCGGTGTCACGTGTGATGGATGCAATGAAACCGTCGTGGGCGTTCGCCATAAATGTCTTGACTGTCCTGGTATGTCAGGTGATGCAATTGAGGCGTTATACATTCATCCGAGTTTTAGATTATGATCTTTGCACCGCTTGCATGGAATCTGGGGGATCGGAGAAACACAATCCGTTCCATGAGTTTTTCAGTATAGAAATTCCTGGACGTGTCTTTGTTCATACCGTCCTGGGTCGCGATGTGGATGGATTCCTTGGAAATCGTCAACAAGCCCCTGGCTTTGATCGCGCCCAACCCACGCAAGAGGGATCACCCAGCCCCGTTCACCCACCTGTTCATCATTCTGCAACGTGCAATCTCTGTGATTCGGGAATTGTTGGCGAACGCTATGTGAGTTCTTCCTTGTGCTGAAGACCGACTTGAGGACTAAACACTTTGCCAGAAATGTCTTGTCTGTCCAGGTGATGCATTTTCGTAAATTCAAACGGATACGTCCTAATCGGATCAACTAGACTTTGATACGTGTTCGTCTTGCTTCAGGTTTGACGTTCTACATAATATGAATATTTCTAGTCTGACGCTCTTCGAAGGATAACAATCGAACAACACCCAAGCCATGGATTCGTAAGAGTGAACGAGCCAAAGGACCTGATGGTAAGGATCCGTCATTTGAAGTGAAGTGTTATCTGTGTTCATGGGGTTTGTGTTAGATGCGTGATCTTATCTCACGCCCCCGAGCTGCACATCCCGCACATTGCGACGGTAAGCCGTTTGTCCTGCGGGTACATGTACTATTGATCACATACTCTGTTGTAGCATGTCATCAAACGATTCGTGGAATTCGGTATAAGGTGAGATGATATACAGATGATCGCTTTTCTCCTAACCTCTTAATAGTGCATGCATCCAAGCTGTCCCGATTTTGATTTATGCAACGACTGCGAAGCCCTTCCGATCCCTGTTCACCCTCTGAACCATCCTATGTTGAAGTTAAGGACTGCTGACACAGTTATCCCGACCGTCTACAGAGTGGGACAAGCGCGGACAGTTCCCGAGCCGTTTAATCGGCAAGCTACTCCAGTTGCCAAAGAGAGTCCCGTTACCCTTCTTCTCAATCCTCTTGCGCCTCGAGCAAAGCCACCTAACGCTCCATCCGCCGTTGTGTCTGGTCGGGACATCAACACGGCTGCAGAGGGCCAGATACCTTTTGCTGAAGAATTTCTCAGCCCACTTGGTAGCCCCACGAGCGATGCATTGGGGGAAGCACCCCCTTCTACGCCATCACGTCCGGTCAATGTTACGAAACCACCTGAGTCTCCTTGGTCAGGCCATTTGCCGTATGATATTTCCCATCGACGATGGCCCTCAGTTTACCAGGAATCGATGCACTCAAACACGGTGCAGAATCTGAAAGCCAGGAGCCTCGTTGATGTCACCGAGGCTGGCGTTTCGGTACCTGTTGCTTGCGAAACCCTTGTCACGGAAGAACCGCTATTGGCAACTTCTGGCATGTACCCGATCTCCCCGATCTCACGTACGACCAAGTCAATCTTCGATCGCTATCGTACCCCTTCGCCTGTTTTATCAAGTGTCCAAGAGTTGCAGGGTGCAACACAACTCCCCACTGACAATCGGCAAGAAATAGCCAAAACTGAGGCCCCGCAGCAAAGTCATTTGGACTCGGCCTTTGTTGGGGATGCTAACGTACCTGATGGGCAGGTCTTCCCTCCGGGAGCGGAGTTTGTGAAGGGCTGGCATATAATGAACAATGGTGGACTACGCTGGCCTGCGACCACGGAAGTCCGATTTGTTGCTGGAGAGATGTTTGCGCCGGAATACAGTGCATCTCTAGGGGCGAAGGTTGGAGCTGTTTATCCGGGACAAAATCTTGATATCTGGACGGGGGACCTGAAGGCAAGTGCTACGATTCGGATGACGGTATAGGATACGCCTGACAGCTGTCAAGGCACCAGATGTTCCGGGGAGGTATGTTGGTTATTGGCGGCTCAATGACGGCCAGGGCAATTTCTTCGGGAACAGTATGTGGATCGAGTAAGTGATTCGAATGTCAACCCTGGCGTCTTGCAACTGAGACAAATCTGCAGTCTGATAGTCGCGGATCATCACTCCGATCAAGCGAGCGAGCATTCGCTTGCAGCATCCTCCATGGTGATGCCAAGCGCACATCCTGTAAACTCGGTCAATGCCAGTGAAGAACTTGAGCGTGCGCTGCAGCCATCGCTGCCATCCACTGGAACGGCAATGGATGTGGATGGGGTTGCGGATCCTGAATCCGACGTTTCTTCGGTGTCGCTTGTGAGCATGCCATCGTCGGATGATGAAGACGCGGAGTGGCAGGATACCCGCACACACTCTGAGCCTCTGGAATATGTGGTACTGTATGATAGCAACTCTGAGGAGGAATGAAGGGCGGGTCTAGCCGTGGCTGTGTATCACTATCAGTAACCGTCCGTTTTTGTACTAATAGCAATGTCATGTGATACAGTTTAAACATAGGGGTTTGTTGTCGAACCGAACTTGTTTTTTTTTCTTTCGACCAGTTCAGTGAATGGACGGCGAGGTCGTCCCCAACTAGTCCAGACAACTCGATGCGCAACTTATCCTTGGCATGTCCGGGAAGAAGAAACACTGGCGGCTGTCGACCCCCTTTCAAAGTCTCTCCCCAAAGCAAGGTCCACAATCAAAGGCTAAAGTCGGTCGCTCCGGGAGCCACGTATCCAGTGTATATCTCTCGGATGGCTCGCCCACAAGCGGTTTTGTTATCGTACCTGAGTTTGACTACCCGGTCCCAACTCAGGCGGCACCTGGAGAGCCCACCCATAACTCACAAGGGCCAAATCAATCCTTTAGCCCCTTGTTGCCCAGTGATTTTGTTGGCGACACTAGCCCGGAACCAATAGTCCCTCAATCTCCCCATCCCGATGATGGTTTCTTTGAAAGTCAGGAGGATGATCTTGTACAGCGACTGAGCGTTGCATACGAACACATTCGCTCCATGTCCTCCACATCGCTCAGAGTCTCGCTATCTTCGGATCCACATATGCTTAAGAAACAGCTTGGAGTCCCACAACATTCTGTGTTTAATTACCCAACGCACTCTTCACTAGATCTGCCAAACCCCCACCCATCCCCTCTAGAGCCCACATCCATTGGTCCACCGTCTCCCACTTTAACCCCCACGTCGCATGCAACAACATCAAACAAGCTTGGTTTGCGCATTGATACAAATATAGATGTATACTCACCTTCTCAAGAACCAATTCGACCCACATCAACCCTCACGGAAACTTCACCCTCACAACGCAGCACACTTGGGGCGCGTTGGAGTACACCTGCTTTTCGTATGTCCAAGTCACAAGACTTTATTCCAAGCTCGTCAAAGCTCGTCAAACGTCGCGTGGAGAAAACCGCTCATTCGCCATCCTCTCCCCACTCCGACCGTCAACCTTTGAGAGGCGTTTTACGCAAACAAAATCCATCGTTGGTGAGGACACCGGACACGCATAGGCGGCAGATCTCGTTACCTCAGATCAGACCACCCTCACCCTTCAAGGTCAATATTGTGCGTCTCTTCGTCATTTATTATTCCACATGCAATGCAGTAACGTCTTGTAGCCCCTTCATCACGCGTGGCACGACCGCCGTACCGACTTCAATTCCTCCACTAAGTGTCACTCTGACGTACTCCCGCGTTGCGAGAGAAACCAGCTACGGGCCAGTGGGAGCACCGAAGTCCTCGCTTCCTTGGCTTGGATAGGTGCCTCGCATACCACTAATTGGAGGTATTCGGAAAGTACAGAATTCTTTCCAGATCATTTTAACATGGAAGTTGCTGTGGAGGACGATACCATGTCCGATTGTGATTTGGTAGATCGACTTGAAAAGGCTCGTAGGATAAACGACTTCGAACGAGGCAGGATCGTTCCACCGCCCAGTGGATCCTCAGGCAATGCCAGCTTAAAAGGAAATGAGGATGCGCCTTCCCCAGCGCCTCGCCCGTCGACGTCATCGCCGACATCTGATCAATCCTGTGATGTACCATTATCCTCTTTGATACCAAAAGACACGAGTTCGGGTTTGGAGGACACAGAGGTCTGGCAGGCGGCCAGGAAAGCATTTTTATGCATTCGAGAAATTGTCCGAACGGAGAAAAAGTACCAGGAGGCGTTAAAAATGTTACTAAACGCTCAGGTTTGTCTTCTGCCGCCAACCTGAGTGCAGTCTGATGATTCCCATTAGACGACTACGCCACCTCCACCTTCAATGTCGCCTTACGTTGCGGCACTTGTCCGTGTTTCTGAACTACTTCTAAAACGATTCCTCGAGGACCCTTCTGTGTGGGGTGTTTCCACGGCCTTTGTCACGTCCGAAGATGAACTCGAGGCATCGATGGTATCATGGTGTGCTGTGGCGGGGGCATTTTTCACTGATAACAATGAATCACGATCCAATGACTCGACGGGTAGATGGCGCCTTCGTAAATCCGGAATAACATCGGGCTCTCTATCTGTCATAAAACAAACCGCCTCTCCTCTCAGTCCTCAGCTTCCCCCCGTATTCTCCACGACAAGCACTGCCGGCAAGCGGACAGCGGACGAGTGTTGCACAGTCCGGGGTCTGACAACCGAGACAAAATACCAGACAGGCGCCACATCTGCGCAGAAACTGGAAAGCACAAGGACGCCGGGCTCGGCCACTCAGCCTCCTTGTCGGAAACTCAGCGTTAGAGATCTTGCTATACAACCAATTCAACGCGTGATGCGATATGTATTACTTTATAGAGGTTTGTCTCGTTTATCCGATCCAACGGTTGTTACTGATTGTGTTTCAGATCTCCTGAACTGTACCCCTGCGGTGTCTCCTCCACGTTTATTTGTCGAGCGCGCTCTGGAAGCCGCTACACGAATTGCTAATCACTGTGACAGAGCCCAAAAGAATCCTGCATTTTACCGGGGCGGATGATATCACTCTATTTTATGCTAGAACATGACGCAAACATGTGAAGTCGGACTGCTTTCATTGCATGTAATAATATTTCACATGAATTTTCCTGCAATAATGGCATCTTTCCCCATCAGTTCCGTTCGTACATGTGTGAACCTGGGCAACTGAAGTAACGAATCAGTAAATTTATAGAAGGGATGAGACAATTACGCACGTTTTGTGCATCTCCAGATGCGCCAGCGGCGTAGCCCAGTCCGTCTCCCCCCACTAATATTGGGGCCACAGTGACGATCAAGGTGTCGACAGCAGGAGGCTCAGTAGGGTAACGGGATTGGGATGCCTGATTCACGAATGTACCAATGACACTCGCTCCCCCCTCCACCATGACGCTCCGAATACCATGCTCATACAACTTTTGCAGTAGGCATGGAATGGAGAGACGGCCTACATCTTGGTTACAACTATACATCAAGGTGTGCGAAGTGTCGTACCAGATTCACGAGGGATTTCATGCACCACCGCTCCGGCAGCTTTGAGAGCAGATTTGCGCGTGTCCCATTCCGTGTGGGGGGGTTGAAGGTCCGAGGCACAGAAAACCCATGGTTGTTGTCCCTTGCCATCTCTGTAGTTTCTCAGTAGCTTACAGTCTGTCCGAAAGCGCAAGTTTGCATCCAAAATGACAGGACGCGGTGATCTGACATGTAGTTTGGCGGCCTCGGGAATCAGTCGCACTAGATCCCTAAAGACTCGGGTGATGGACGTGGATGCAGTCAAGAAAGCTTACCATTAAGCTGAGGGTCATCATTGAGAGCGGTGCCTATCCCGACGACAATCGCGTCGTGCATAGTTCTCATCCTGGTATCAGGAATAAGCGAGCAATCCTCGATCAAGCATGAACGGGTGGTACCAATGGGTCATGAGCATACTCTCTTTACCGCTCAGGGTGAGTTGTTTCCCATTGCGTCCAGCAATCTTGCCATCCAATGACTGAGCGAATGTGAGCGTAACAGTGGGAATCGGTTTCCCCTCGCTATCAACCTTTGTCACCTTTTGCGAGGGGAGTACGGAGAGGAGAAACTCGCGTGCAGCAGACATTAAGAATTGGCTCTGGATTAAATGAATCCGTGAGGGCAGTGGCTAGTGGCCTCCCTGTAGCCACGCGGTTACACTACAACCCTACTACACTGTATCATGTCGGGACGTGGTAAAGGTGGCAAGGTTTGTGGTGCAACTGTCCAATGTCCTGTCAGTCACTCGATCCTACAGGGACTGGGTATGGCGGGTGTTAAGCGTCACCGCCTAATTCTTCGTGACAACGTTCAGGGTATCACTAAACCAGTCCGTTCTTACATCTCATCCGTAGGTGAATGAACATCTTGTACACCTTGCAGGCCATTCGTCGTCTGGCACGTCGTGGTGGTGTAAAGCGTATCTCTGGTCTCATATATGAAGAGACCCGTGGTGTTCTCAAAATCTTCCTCGAGAACGTGATCCGTGATTCAGTCACATACACTGAACATGCCAAACGGTTCGTGTGGCTCTATTGGCAGGCTTCGTTTCCTGATGTGCTTCCAGAAAGACAGTAACGGCTTTGGATGTTGTATACGCCTTGAAGCGTTCAGGCCAAACGTTGTACGGTTTTGGCCCATGAGGGGTGTAGTGATGGGAATTTGTTGCCTCATGTGGCTTGGGTGGCTCATGGATGTCGATAATCTCTGTATGTTGTCCAACAAGTAAAATGATATCCGATTCCACACTCGTTCTCGGCGCGAACACGACCGATCCCATTCCAGACGGCCCAGAGCCTGAAGCAGACAGCGAGGAGGAGCACGTTGCAGATCCCGGGGTTGCAGGTGAGCTTACCGAAAGTCCCATGCCAACCGCCCTGGACAGGCCATTGAAAGACCAGGAAAAGAAGAAGAAGAAGAAGAAACCTAAGAAGAAAAAGGTTCAGCAAACGGATCCCCCTCGCGTGGGGCTCTCCAAGATTTTCACAAACGGCATTTATCCTGAAGGCGAGATACAGCCATACAAAGACGAGTTGGGTATCATTCCCTCACCATCGTTCAACTTATTCAAGTCATTACACAGCAATGCATGGCGGGTGACTTCGGAGGAAAAAAGATACAATGAGAAGATGGCCATGGAGGATCCAGAGGTGACCTATCAAAATATTCGTCGTGCTGCAGAAGTCCACCGTCAGGTTCGACAACGGGTTAGGAAGTTTATCCGTCCAGGACTGAGTATGACAGAGATCGCAGAGTACATCGAGGATGGAACCCGCTCACTCGTTGAGGAGAACGGTCTGGATGCTGGTGTCGGTTTTCCGACCGGCCTTAGCCTAAACAATTGTGCAGCCCACTACACCCCAAATGCTGGGGATACCAAAAGTGTGTCGTATGTTACTTGATTACTTTCGGGACTCACCGGAGACAAGTTCTACAAAGTGGTGATGTTCTCAAGGTGGACTTTGGTGTTCACGTCAAAGGACGCATCCTTGACTCTGCGTTCACCCTCAATTTTGAGCCAACTTACGATAAATTGGTCGAGGCTGTCAGGGCCGCAACTAATACTGGTGTTAAAGTAGGCGTGGCTCATTTTGGCCTGCTCGTACTGAAGCATTTCTTTTTCAATTCTAGGAGGCAGGGATAGATGTGCGCCTCGGGGAGCTTGCGGGCTATATACAAGAAACTATGGAATCGTATGAAGTCGAAGTTGACGGCAAAGTATTACCTGGTAGGTATTCGCTTACTATTACTAAAACTTTGAGCGACGACAGTTCACAACTAGTCAAACCCATTGACAATCTTAGTGGTCATTCCATCAATGCATACCAAATACATGGTGGAAAATCAGTGCTGCTCGTGAAGAACGAAGATCAAACAAAGATGGAAGAGGGTGAATACTTCGCTATCGAGACTTTTGGCTCAACGGGTCGTGGACGTGTTCGAGAGGAGGTCTGTGCTGCAATCTTCACGGTTGTTGTGGTCTGACGTCAAGTATTTAGGGTGATTGTTCGCACTATGCAAAGATTATGGATGCTCCTCGAGTACAACTACGGTAAGGCGAAACTTGGTCGAAGGGCTGTACAACACCTAACTATTATACAAAGTTCGACATCAGCAAAGTCATTGCTCAGGTCCATCACTAACAATTTTGGTACACTTCCGTTCTGCCGCAGGTATCTCGATAGGGTTGGCGAAAGCAAATACCTATTTGCGGTCAGTGCGCTCGAAGCTTCTCTACGTTTAGATGTATTTATCGCGCCGCGATCTGACAGTTGAATCACCTGGTCCAACAAGGGATAGTACAAGACTATCCGCCTCTGTGTGATGTCAAGAGCGCGATGACGGCACAATTTGTGGGGCTTGCTGGGTTTTAATCTCATATTGGGGGCTGACCAACCTTGTTAAACAGGAGCACACGATACTATTACGGCCGACAGTGAAAGAAGTAGTCAGCCGAGGGGATGATTATTAAGTGTCATAGAAACACAATTCAGTCGTTGGCTCTGTGATTTAACAAGTGAGTACAAAGAATATAATTGTAGCAAATGCATTATATTCAAACGTCCGAGGGCTGACAAGAGAAACATATCCCGAAAAGGCAACAATCTTGTTCGGTGCTCTTGTGATGCCCCCTTTAATTTGTTGCTTCATGTTGTCGCGCTCGCAGTGGGCTACCCTGACTCTACTCCCAAACATCTTCCAGCCCAAGCAGACATCCCATTAGCATGCTGCGGGACTCTCTGCAGTTGTTCTATGGTAGTATTGAGCCCTCGACCCCTAGAGTATCAACTCAGCGCAACTCGGTGATCACTCTCCTGCGTGATTTCGACAGCCCGGGGGTCTTTCCGCCCTCTTCTCGACTGGACCGAACCCTCAGATTTCAACAAGAAGATTCCTTCAAACTTTGGGATGCATGGAGGTACCCCATTTTTGCCGTCCACAAAGGTCTGCATATGCTTCCTCGTTCTTTCGAATGTAATACTTACGGCATCCTAATCCTTCCGCAGCATCATCCCTCGCATGGGATATCTTCATTTACCACATCCGGGGTCCGCGCAGAAGGACATGGGGCATCGAGATGACAGTGATTAATAGTATGATGAGAGATGTTTCTAGGCACTCGTCATTGGCTGACATTGTGAGCGACTCTGATTTGTTTGTCTTGACTAGGCGACCAAAAATACTGTCTAGACAATGGTTCGGATGGTAATGGGTCTTGCGGGTTTGGTTCCTCTACCTGCAGATGCCCTGGTTACTCCTGTCACTTTCCGTGTCCGTAAGCGGAATCTCCGTGGAATTTTGGCAGCTCTGGATGCAGAAGAAACTGGAACCCGTGAACTCTCGGGTGAATGGGTTGTTGGGAAAAAGCTATGGCAAAACTTGCAGTCAGACTACAAATCATCCCACCAATACGATATGCCGGAATCTTCGAACGGAGGTTCATCTTCTCGAAAGAGACACTCGAGAGTCATTCTTTACGTGCATGGCGGTACGCCATTTCTGCACCTCGAAAAATATGTGTTGATTGCACTATTCAGGTGCCTACTACACCTCGAGTGCCGCTTCACTTAGAATGATAACGATACCGATGTCGAAATATACCGAGTCTCGGATATTCGGTTCGTGATTTCTAGGTAGAGTTGCATCTTGACCGATTGCTGCTAGCGATCGACTATCGCCTCGCCCCCGAGACTCGTTTTCCGGGCCCCTTGCATGACGTGGTCACCGCATACCTACGCCTTACAGAAGATCTTAACGTTCCTCCAGAAAATGTCGCAGTGGCTGGCGATAGCGCAGGTGGTGGCCTATGTTTGGCACTACTGCTCTATCTCCGAGACAACAATTATCCGCTACCTGGAGGTGCCATCTTGTTTTCACCATGGGTTGGTGCGTGGCCGGCCTATTATCTTCCGCACTTGTTGATGGTGTTGTAGACCTTACGCTCAGTTGCCCTTCCTGGGACACCAATGCCGCGTATGATATAGTCCCAGCTCCAGGGCCGACCGCACACCTCCATCCTGTTGTGATGTACCTCGGTGACGAGCTCGAGGAATACCTGACCCACCCATACGCCAGTCCATTATTCGGTAAATTTGATGGACTGCCACCGTTGCTCATCCAATGTGGAGAGGCAGAAGTTCTGCGAGACGAAATCATGCTTGTATCACACAAGGCATCACTAGCTGGTGTTCATGTTCAGCATGAGACCTACGAAGACGGGGTGGGCACTTGATGTCTTGGCGCATACATCATTCTCATCTATCTCATAGGTCCATGTATTCCAGGCTTTCCCCTTCCTAGGCTCAGCACGTGAAGCTTTCATTTCATGTCGCGAGTTTGTTTGCCGTCAACTCCCAGAGTTGCAAGCTTCTATCCCCCAGATTCTTGACAATATCTGCGAAGCACGTCTTGATGTTGACATCGGCAACGAAAACGTACGTGTGGTTCGTGGAGATGGTGTTGAGACTTCGTCAGGTAGACACGATATGGAGGTGGAGATGAACGAAAATCCTCCCGACGAACAGGATCTCCCGAGCTGGGGACCCGGTACAAGCGATGTGGATGAAGAGTCTAAGGTTGCTAGCTCGGTGGCAGCGTCCATGGGGTCACACTCTAGTCTTCGCCGCATCAAATCAGCACTTGCCGTTCTCGCTGCTGACATACCTCTCAGCAAGATGTCTGAAGGTGGGTTCACTGATGCCGGTGATCGCCAGTCTACCTCCAAATCCAACTGCCCGACCTTACAATCTTCATCGCCGAGAATACGCAAGACAAGTAGTCATCCAGGAATCGGTTCTTTTGTCGAACAGTGGACATTGTCCTCAAAAAATTGTAGCATAAGGCAGGCACAAGTGACGACGTAGTAGAAAATGATGGTAGCGTAGCATAAAAGCGGATACGATGGGATCCTCCATGTACAATAGCTTGATATACTGACCAATAGTATTTACCATTGGTTAGCTTCGTCTTGGTCTTGTGAACGTTCCATTGCTAGCACGGTCTTGCGAGTTTCTAATTCTTCAATGACACTCTGCAATGCCTTGCGCTCCCAGTTTCCGAAGATGAATCCCTCATACAGCATGGTCGTAGACAACCACGCAATGAAGATGGTGAATATTACAAGAATGGGGTTGACCCACGGAAACGGAACCCAAGGAGAACCTATTATGAGACTTATTAACAAAAATACACCAAACGCGAAAATAGCGAGTTCGCGGCGCGAGCGATGCTGCGAGTTGCGATATGAAGTCTGGAGAGCACCAAGAATCTCGGAAATCGCGGTTGTGCTCAACTCGGACGGGATATCGGCCCAAGGCGATTCAGGATCCTTGGGGACTGCATTTTCAGATTGAGTGTCTTGTTGAGCCTTTGGCGCAGTAATGGTGAGCGTTGCCTCAACCCCAAAGTGATCGGAGTAAGAGCAGGTATTTCCTGGGACGGGATCGGTGAAAATAACCCTGGACTCGTTGCATGTTAATCTAAACGCGTCGGGGTTATCCGAGATGCGACTGGGGTGACGGAAGAGGATGTAGTCTAGGCGTTTGCCTTGGAACGCCTGTACCACTGGGTCCCCCAAGACCGCGGAATCTCGGTAAGAGTTTAATGGGGAATCAGCAGTCACGCCGTATTTTTCTATCCCATCGACAGCAGAGACCATTTCCGTGGGTGGAGGAACGTGAAAGTGTGAGACTGCCCATGAGTCGCTCAATCCAGCATGACTGCGGACGATATTCATGGCAAGGCTGCTCGGGACACTGTTGAAGTCCCCGGTCTAGGAATAACTAAATAAAGATTATCGGTGAGAAAAGAGGTATCTTACAGCTATAACATAATGCCCGAGATCTGCAGCTTCTCTTGCGACCTTGGCAAACTCCCAAGCGTTGATAAGACGGTGAGCTCTGTTGTACTCTGGGCCATCGTCACCGCCTCTGGCATGGAACTAGCGGGAAATCATGAGCATCTTGGTGTGAATCGAGGTGTGTGTGTGTGCACCCACGTGGGTATTAATTATTTGCACTTGCCCAAGGGTAGGATGCAGAATGGTAACACTCCCAGCAGCCTTGCCAACATACCAGTCGCCACCAGTGACATCCGTCGGCTCTCCATTAAGAGAGTATGGTATGATGGAGGTGCCAACGATGGGCCATTTCGTGAAGATGGCCAGACCAGCACCCAATGCACCACTGGACGGAAGGATGATAAGTCCGAAGAACGCACGACGGTCGACAACAAACCTGTGGAAGAATTTCGTGTAAGGCAATCTGGTGTAGACTTTGTCACGAATTTGGTTGTAATCTGCTTCTACCCATACTTCCTGGAGGGCAATAATATCGTAGTCGGACGAGGCGAACACAGTGGCAATGGCTGCTATGCGCTCATGGCGGTCCTTAGAAACGTACTTCAACCCCCTGGGAGTAAAGTGTTATAATATGGAACAAAGAAAGGGTTCGGCGGTACAGACCAGCAATTGAGACTGGCGACACGAATGTGTGCCATGATGAGGGGAAGCAGGAAATGTTGCTCCACGTGATCAGTGCCTCCTCCTGACAATGTCGACTGCGTTCACCCGCGACGAGTACGTCCGGGCGAGTTCAACATTATCGTTACTGACAACTTGAATTAGCATAGACATATCGACGAGGGCCGCAGATCAGTTTACCCGTCTGTACTACTCCACCTACGACTCGCCTACCCGCGCAGACGACCTACCAAAGTTCTATCGAGATACATCGACCTTGACATGGAATGGCAATCCCTGCCAGGGTGTAGATGGTGTCAGGAAGCTTATCCAAAACATGCCCAGCACGAAACATGAAGTCCAGTCTTATGATTGTCACCCCATTCCAGGTTGGCTACTCCCCCCTTTCATTCCCAATCTCAACTCTACTCAGGTTCGCGCCCACCTTCCTTGTTGGTGACAGTTGCAGGGAATGTCACACACGGGAAGAGTCCAGACCATCCCGTCGCTGCAACTAGATCGGTCGACGGACAACCAAGAGTATTCTTTCAAACGTTCATGCTTGTCCCGGATCCAGCTGCGCCTGTTGCTGGAGTCGGAGAAGTTGCAAAGTATTACGTTGATGCCGATTCCATGAGATTCGTTGGGTAATTACCAATGGTAAGTCAATTTGGTTTCGCTTATGGAAAGGATCAGTGCTCAACAGACCGGTTAGTTCTACGTGCCTTGTCTGAAAACATACGCGTAAAGGCGATTCCAAGAGACTCACAGGCCAATACATTATCCAAGTAATACCCTACATTAGTACAAACACCGCAAAGCCTTGGGATAGCATGAGACACAATGAAAGCAATCAGCCAAACGTTTGACTCTGATTCTGGTCAATAAACATTTCGTGTAGACAAAAGAAGTACTTACTGAGCGAGCACTCCGTTTGACTTTTGACAACCGCCATTCGTCCGGTTTCTCGTATTTGTTGTACAACGGCTCGATCTTCTCTTGTCTCTTCCGTTTGCTGATCTTGTTGGCATCAGCTACCTTGAAGAACTGAGGTGCAACTTCAACAAGCCACTTCGGTTCAACGGTCGTCACGTTATGACAATACTCGCGAGTTGTGAGTACCAATTCGTTGTAGATTAGCCATTCCGGATTACGATTGAAGAGTGCCGAAGACGGATGAATGTAAACCGGGGTGCCCTCGACGAGAGTCTTGTACCCCTCTTGGGGGTCCTTCTTTGCAGCATTCCGGAAAAATCCAGAGCAAATGGCTTTGCGCACGCGGTTGTAATCCTTACCAGAAGATAATATGTCATGTTTGTACCTACAGCGTTGTCAGTCCCGCAATTCGACAGAACTTAACCAGGGTCTCACCTGTCCATGATTCCGACAAGTTGTTTGCGAATGTCTTGTGCTCGTCTCATGCTTCTAGCCTGAATGAAATTCTCGTAACACCATGGATTCGAGAAATTCGCAGCCTTCCATCCGTTGTATACCGTGAGCAATGTGAGATGATCGCCCTCTGGCTGATGGAATTTGGCTTTTTTCGAATCCGCTTGCGCCTGTTTCTCCTTTGGTCTGTAGAAGACTGTCTGGACGGAGAGCATAGCAACAATCGAGAGAATCTCCTCAGAGCACCCAAGTTCCACAGAAGCGATGAGCATTTTCGCTAGTGGTGGTTCCATGGGAAAGTCTGCCATCTTGCGCCCTAGACGGGTCAACAGCCCCTCATCATCCAGCGCGGAGAGAGCATACAGCGCCTCCAAGGCTGTGAGCATAGTTTGCGCGGGTGGGGGGTCCATGAAGTCAAAGCTGAGGAGATCATTGATGCCCATCGCCTTGAGAAGCAGTATAGTGTGTGCAAGGTTCGTTCGTTGGATATCGGGAATCGAAGTGGGTAACATTTCATTACGATATGCTGCTTCAGTATATAGCCGATAACATTTTCCCGGACCGGTACGTCCAGCACGTCCAGCACGTTGACGTGCTTGAGCCTGCGAGATGGGCATGACCACCAATGAATCCATACCCAGACGAGGATCGTAGGCGTTCTGTTTTGAAAAGCCAGGGTCGATAACGTAATAGATACCTGGTATTGTTAAAGACGTCTCTGCAACATTAGTTGCAATCACGACCTTGCGAGCACCAGGAGGGGTGGGCTCAAATACACGTGACTGGACTTCGGAAGGAAGAGCAGAGTAAATGGGGAGAATTATAAGCTCAGGGACTTTCGGGCCAAGCGCTTTCATCCGCTCGAATAGTATTTCGCAAGCGGTGTCAATTTCCTCCTGTCCCGTCAGGAAAAGGAGGACGTCGCCAGGAGGTTCGGAAAGGTGAATTTGCATAACTGTAATGAGAGACGCGTCAAGATAATCGCTCTCTGGCTCTTTCGTATACAAGATTTCGACGGGATATGTGCGGCCTGGGATCGTGAAGATCGGACAGCCGAAGAAATACTTGGAGAACTTTTCGGCATCGAGTGTTGCGGAGGTAACGATTAGCTTGAGATCGGGCCGTTTCTTCACAGCTTCTGTAACAAGATGAGACGACAAAGAGCCAAAAAGATCCTAGCATTACTCACTCTTCAGAAGTCCGAATAAGACATCCGTGGCGATAGTACGTTCATGGGCTTCGTCAAGCATAACCACAGAGTATTGGCTACAAAGAGGGTCGATAATAGACTCTCGCTGCAGCATACCATCCGTCATATATTTAATTTTCGTCTCCGGACTAGTGCAGTCCTCAAAACGGATAGTGTAGCCGACCTCTTGACCAAGACGACAACCGACCTCTTCTGCAACGCGCTTTGCCACAGACATGGCTGCAACACGGCGTGGTTGTGTGCAGCCAATGCGACCTCTGTCGGCGAACCCGGCTTCAGCAAGGTATTGAACCATTTGTGTCGTTTTGCCAGACCCAGTATCTCCAACGACAATGAGAACTTGATGCTGTGATAGGGATCAGCATCTGAATCAACTTTCGGAGATGCGACATTACATCGTTAATAGCTTGGAGTAGCGGGTCTCTGAGCTTGTAGATAGGTAAACTCTTCCGTTGTTCTTGGATGCTAAGTGCTGTAATTTCACCGTATGTAGTCGCCTTGTTAAACGTCGATTCTCGCCACCTTGGAACTTCTCCTGCCTTCTGATCCCTAAGATTGCCTCGAAGATCTTGCGCGAAGACTTTCTCAGAATCTTTGGCCATCGGATCCAGCCAAGGGGCACTAAAGTCTCGAGCTTCGGAATCTGCGCGTTCGTTGACTTCTTGCTGACGGAGCTCCCTTCGTTCCTTGGCTAACGCTGCGCCACCAATAGCTGCCCTGTTCAAAGAGCCATCTGGAGCTTTAATGATCTTGACAGGGCTAAGGTCAAGGGTGCGCTTCGTCTGTCCAGCTAGGAAAGGCGGCTCTTCTTCCCGAATTTCAACATCCAGCTCCTCTTCCACCTCCGCGCGTGCCACTGGATTATTAAAATCCTCGTCCAGATCAGGGTACTCTGAAGCATCTATGATACCTGAGGATATAAGTTGTTTGATTTCCCAACGTTCGGGTGACGTGAGCCTTTTCGCAGACCGCACAGGATGTTCGTCCCGAGAACGCAATGGTACGGCGTTCGCTCCGGACGAGGCTCGTGAGGCACGTTGCCGCTCCTCCTCCATCTCCGCCTCGGATTTGATGCGGAGGTGAGGTGTGAGATCGCGGCCAGTGACCTGATCAACGTCCTTCATGGAGAGACTTATTCGATTCCCCGCAACGCTCATGACCTTGACTTTGACTTGTTGCCCTCTGCTAAGTAAATCCGAGGCAGAATTCGCACGTGCACCTTGCTGGATGTTCGAGACGTGCACCATACCTATAACACGGTGAAGACAAACAGAGACATCTTCAAGGAACCCTTACCTTCCACGCGCCCGGCAACACCCTCAAGCTGTACAAAGGCACCAAAATCTCTTAATCCAGAGATACGGCCGTTGTAAATTTTGAATACGACCGGACGTTCATCCAACGACACACGATCCCTCCCCCCATTTCTGTAATCTCTCCTTGAATCGTATGAGCGACCTCTTTCTGGGCTGCGACTCCGCCTACGGGGCGGGGACCGGGATTGAGATCGACGCCTGCGTTGGGGAATGACCTCCTCCGTCTTCTCTTCTCGTCTCTTCTTCTTTGCTGCACCCTCGAATTGGGCCATCATATCATCAACCTCCTTCATCAGTACATCCTTGTTCACTTCCTGGTCCGGGAGGGAAAGACCAGGAAAGAGGCGCTTCTGTTTCTCCGTGTCTGTTTGGCCGTCGGCATCGTCATGAGAACCAGTAAGGATGTTCGCGAGCTCTTTCGACTTTTTTTTATGTTTTGGATGCAAGCTGAGAATGAGCCGGTCGATATTTTCGATGGCAGAGTCAGGGAGGTCGCCGCTCAGCTTGCTCTTGAAGTCGTTGAGGGACGACGACTGGTCGTGAAGATCAACGACGTACTCTGCGAGTACCTTGTCATTGACTGCCACATAATTGAATATTTCCTGGGTTATTCTGGCAACTAAGGAAAGTAACTCGAGGTTGTACAAGTCGTCTGCCATCGTACACGTCGAGGTCGGTGGGGAAGGATGTGTTGCTGACGTAACAACAGAGCTACTTTCTTCAAGTCACCACCACCAAGTCTTGGTTGATGGCCCCGCGCTCTGGCAAGGGCATCGTAAAGTCTGGTAATGCCGGTAATGGATCAAAGACCCTCACAAAGCCAACAGCATCTGGGACCACATCATCAGAGGAAAGACCGCTCTTTCCTCCAGGATCAAAATATCCGTTAAGTTTGCTCCACGAAAGGTTTGTTATCCATCGCTTTGTATGCGCAGCCTCCAGCTGCACGCATTGTGGGGAATCCAGCTGGGTTGCACGGTCCCTCAGCAGTTCGATTCTTATCATCTTCCCCCGACGTTTCGTTTAGATGCCAGAAAAATGGCTGGGAAAAACCCATTGTTGATACCGTAAGCATCCTCTTTTCATATGCTACCCAACTTTTCTTATTAGACCACCAGCGGAGGCACGGTGAAGGCTGGACATTCAGCGTATCATTAAGTCGAATTAATAAAAGAACATCTCAGAAAGAGAGTGTTCGATTCGATTCGCACCCGCCCTACACGTGTCCTACAGCCTTAGAGGCGCGTCATTGGGGTGCGACTTATGCTCTTTACCGTGTTCGTCGTTTCTGCCTACACATTGATGGATTAAATAATCTGTTCGACATTAGTTTTGCAACGGAATGCAGCTTCATCGCGTTCTGCCTCCTGGACCTCGAGAGTATTGGTCGGAACTGGCTGCCCAACACAACGCTGCACCGGAGCATCAAAAATGGATGTATGATGCTGATCCGTTCGCTGCACAGAAGGAAGTAGAAGGAAGACAAGCAAAAGCTGCCCAAATGAAAGAACGGAAAGTTATTGGCCTTCAAGGAGACACGTACAAATCCTCAGTTTCCCCCGAGTTCACGCGTGCGCCAGAAGTAAAGATGTCGAGCACTTTACGCGACCTCGTGGAAGACACTGTAAAGAAGGGGAGAAGTTCCCCCGTTTTCAAGTCTCGCATCCTTATGTCATTGTTCTGTAGGCCAGTATAATGTACTCGTCACATGAGACCCCACCGATGGTACTGGAAGAAGATGACGTTCCTGCGTTAACTAGGCAACTTGAAAAGTTGGGGTTTCAGCCCGCACAAGCTCAAAAAGCTATATCCTACTTTTCAGTAACTTCCCCTTTAAGTTCACACCTACTTGGCACTCTGGCACCCCTACAGGCTTGCATTGAGTACCTGCTCTTGTATACCGCTGAAACCGACCTCCCAAAACGCTTCTTTTCTTCTAACAATTCCTCTAATCCGTTCGTTGTCTCTGGACACTCTGGAGCCGAGGATCTCAGAAAGCGATGGGTCGAAGACCTCGCAGTCAAGGAAGCGGGCTTCCCTGGGCATATTGTCAGGGAATATACGAGTGATTCGAGACTAGCCGGGGATTTGTTTCTGCTCATCTCCGCGCTCTCCTCCAGACTCATACGCAAGGATGTGAAAGAGCTGTTCAAAACAAGCGCGAACTTGGCGTCATCTTGCCTTGAAATAAAGGGTCGGACTGACGAGATAGAAGCACTCGGTGCTCATTTTGCTGACCCCTGCCACATCGTTATACCGCTCTTCAGTGGGCCCGTGCAGCTCCATGTTATCTTCTCATCTGATACTTGCGATGACAAGTCTGTGCTAGCCTTGTACGTAGGGTCATCATCAATACCCCCATATATCCGACTGCATCTGCTCGCACAACTACTCCGTGTGGCCGAGCGAGATGACTTCATTGAACCCGGTGAAGGTTTCTTGATTGCAGCCATGCGGGTCCTTGAAGACCATTGGGCCCAGATCGAAATGAACGGCCCACCTGATATGTCGGCAGTAGTTGGGCACCTCATGACACCGCCCACTCTGGTACGAGTCCCGGATCCACCGTACGAGGGACCTGACGACAAAGGAAGCAAGAGGGCTATACGCGGATATCCCAAATATATGCAAGACGACCGGTCTGATGAACAGGTCAAACGAGACTTTGAGAAAGTCTGTGGAAGCAAGAAGTATGCAGAGATGTTCGCTGCTCGTCAACGTCTCCCCGCTTTCTCTGCAAAGGATCAGTTCCTGAAAGCCCTAGACAAACATAGAGTTGTTGTTATCGTAGGAGAGACTGGTGAGCACTAGTTTGATCGTCTGTATAATGTTTGCTTACAGTGCCGCTAGGCTGCGGAAAGACCACACAACGTGTGTTATACGTCTTCCTAGTCAGTGGACCAATAATTTGAATGCCAACAGTTCCCCAGTTTATATTGGACTCTCTTATCGAGAGTGGCTGTGGCTCAAGGGCATCTATAATTGTTACCCAGCCACGAAGGATCTCGGCCATATCTGTAGCGGCACGTGTATCTGGAGAGCGTGCGGATGATGGGTCTGTTGGCTACGCCATCCGGGGTGAGGCCAAACAAGACAAACGAACCAAGCTGTTATATTGTACTACCGGAGTGCTACTCAGGCGCCTTGGGTCTGGGGATAAGCTGGAGAACACAACGCATGTTATCGTGGACGAAGTAAGCACCCTCCAGGATAAGCATGGAATTTCATGGAACAATCTTCAGGTACACGAGCGCTCCGTTGATGGCGACTTTCTTCTGCTAGAACTACGGGAACTTCTTTCGAGGCGCGACACACTCAAAGTAGTTCTCATGTCTGCGACCATCAACCACGAGATATTCGTAAAATACTTTGATAAAGCCCCGTTGCTCACTATTCCAGGCTTTACATACCCGGTTGAGGACAGGTAATCGGCCCCAAAAGTGGTTGTTAATGTTAATCCAATCCCTCGTTAGGTATTTCGAAGACTTCATAGATCTGTTACAATACACCCCCGTAGGATCCAAACGGGGTGTCAAGGGACAGAATAAAGAATATGATGATATTCTTAGATCTCAGGGTGTCAGTGAGCGTGGCATAACATCCATTCAGAAAGTCATGGCTGCAGACCGTATTGATTACCAGGTGTGCAGACCCTCTCTGCCTATGCCGCTCTGATCTAAGACTTCCCAGATTGTTTCCAGTCTCGTCGAATATATCATTTCCTCTACGGATGTTCCGGGTGGCATTCTCATTTTCCTGCCAGGTGTCCAGGAAATACGCCAATGCATCACCTCTGTCTCGAGTATAGTTATTGCAGGTGATGTGGACATCTATCCTCTCCATGCAAATCTTACCAGCGGAGAGCAACGTGCTGTCTTTAAAGCGTCCAAAAAATGGAAAATTATTGCAGCTACAAATGTCGCGGAGGTAAGTATCTATCGGAGTCTCGGGTCATTTGTTCTGCTTATTGCACCTGACAGACCTCCATCACCGTCGACGATGTGATCTGTGTGATTGATGGTGGGAAAGTTAAGGAGACAAGTTACAATCCGGATACTGGGCTCTCTATTTTGACGGAGCAATGGATAACCCGCGCAGCTGCCAGACAACGAAGAGGAAGAGCAGGCCGTACAAAACCTGGGGTATGCTACAAATTATACACGCGGAAGCAAGAAGAAAACATGAGTTCTTTCCCTACACCCGAAATTCTGCGTATCCCTTTGGAGAGTGTTTCGTTGTCCGTCAAAGCCATGCGAGAAGACGAGGATGTTCAGGTGAGTCGTTGCACCTGTTAGCTCTTATAAAGACTACCCGTGTCGAATATTACAGTATTTCTTAAAGAAAGCAATAGATCCTCCTGATGTATCAGCGATGGACAAGGCATGGTCAGCCTTGCAAGAGCTCGGGGCTGTAGATAAAGAGAGTAAACTCACCGCCCTTGGGCGTTATATGGCGAGTCCATGGTATGCAGTCAGGCAACCACCATCTGATCGTCTCGTAGGCTATGTTTCCTATGGATCTAAGACTGGGCAAGGTCGTATCTGTATCTCCTCGTTGTGAATATACTGACCCCGACACTTAGATGCTAGTGCTCGGGTTGGTTCTCCGGTGCTTGAACCCCATACTCACGATAGTTGCAAGTCTATCCTCGAAGCCCCTGTTTATCAGCCCTCTGGAAAAACGCGAAGCAGCCACTCAGTACGGTATCGACTCATGTCCAGATCATTCTTTTTTCACGCACAGGTTTCCAGGGCGAGGCTCCGTTTCAATAAACACAATAGCGATCTTCTAACAGACGTTCACGCATATAATGAATGTGTACGACTCCAGTCCGGTAATGAGTCCAGACGTACATGGAGAAGCTTCTGCGAAGAAGTAAGCATACCTTCATGGAGTGTGTAGAGGCGACAACTAGAATTCATACAGAACTTCATTTCGATGGATGCCGTTCACGAGATAACATCGCTTCGTCAGGACTTCCTTTCCTCACTTTTGAACACGGGGCTCATGGCCATTTCATCCACGCCGGACTCTCCCAATGTCAATGTCAATAGCACGAACATCAACTTGATCAAGGGTGTTATCCTAGGAGGTCTATGGCCCCGCGTCGCACAAGTGCACCTGCCATCGTCCGCGATCAAGTTTGACAAGGTGCAGGCTGGAACTATACAGCGGGAGAACACAGCCAAAGAGTACAAGATGTATGACCTGAAGCACGGCCGCGTATTCTTGCACCCGACGTCTGTCTTGTTTGGTGAATCTACGTGGAAATCGCCGTTTCTGGCTTATTTCCAGGTGCAACAGACGACAAAGGTCTTCGTGAGGGGTGCCACTGAGGTATAGTGAACTGGGCGTTGATGATATGATGGATCATGTTTTTTTGTCAGGTACCCATGTATGCGATTCTACTTTTTGGCGGGCCCGTATCGGTGAACCACGTTGGCGGTGGGTTAGTTGTCGGGAATGGACATGATACCATCAAGTTGAGGGCATGGCCACGGATTGGAGTGCTTGTCAATCAATTACGGTGAGAGCTACGTGAGGATGGATTGGAATCACAGCTAATATAAATTGGAAGACGACTTCTGGAGGCTCAGTTACAAGAATGCATCGAACAGGGTATTATGCTAGGATCCAAGGAAGACACGGTGGTTCTGCATGCAATTGGAGCGATTCTGGAACAGGACGGATTGAGTGGCTATTGATGGGAGAATACAAATCTATGCTGCGAATAATACACCACCAGAATAGAAAATAAGTGCATAAGTTACAATCCAAAATAGTTCTACATTCCGTAATCCAAGTCCTTATGCGTGGCTAGATGGTATCAAGTGTTGTACTCGCTGTTGCTGTAGTAGCAAAAGCTTTTCGTCGAGTTCATTGATGAAGTTATGAGAGGATAGCTGAGCTGATGACATTGTCGTTTTCTCAAAGAGAGAAGTTGTGCGTTTCCAACTTGTCCTAGGCGTGAGGGACGTTGTCCGAGTAGGATTGTCCAAAACGTGTTCAGAGGAATCGGGGATTGGCATGGGTGCATTCCACGGGGGACCATAGGGCTGTGTACGCGCTGTGGGTTTTCGACGGAGTTTAGCGTTGATGGACTTGACGAACAGTTTAGGCTGGGTGATCGGAGAAGATTGCGGTGAAGTAGACTTGAACATGGATTTGAATTTGTCGGCAAGGGTGCGCCGAGCTGTGCGCGCTGGATGTCATAAAGGTATGACAGGGGAAATACACCAAGGGACCGACCTGTAAAGGATGGCAACGGGGATGCGACGTCGGGCGGGCTAAATGATGGCGTGTCGGTACCTATGCAAGGGTTGAGCAAAGGATAGAAACTGGAGAATGTCATGTACTGGGTGGAGACAAGGTCCTTGATCTGGCGTTTTTGCTAAACGGGTTTATGAATCTGGTGCGCGGCAAAGGGGATGTGTGAGGTGGCAAGGGTGCGCCATTCTGGAGGTGGTCGATCTGGAGCAAGGTGGAAGTGATGGATGTCCTCCGCCTGGTAGAGAAGGACAAGCGGAGGGGTGAGAGACGTCTGGGGGACTTTTGTGGTGGGGGCGGGGGAGGGGGCGGGGTACGGCGCACGAACTGCGGGGGAGCCGAAGACCTGCGCCTGTGACGATGACGAAAAGACGCGTCGTCAAAGGAGACATGGCGGGGCTGCGGTGGACGAGGAAGGCGGGGATGTCTGCGGAGAACGAGAAGGATGGCGATGGCAATGGCGAGGAGGGGAATCGCATACATGGAGAGTTGACATGGCACGAGAATAGCCGAGATCGGACAAGATGTAAAATGAAAGTGGAACGACATCGAACCACTTCGTCTTTTTTTATTTATTTAAAACTCCGCGTATCATGTCTTCTGACGAGTTCGATGCCGATGACTTTTCCGAATTCACCGACCAAGACTTTCGGGATATCGATGCACACGTGGCCCGTGCACACTTACTACAGCAGAACAGTCCGTTGAACACATTTCTCTCTTGGAAAAAGCATATTGCAGTCACAGACATCGTCTCTCCTATCTGGTATTGTTCTCTCGTTTTCTTTACATCCCTCTTCATCTCCGCTAGGTGTGAAGTACAGTACGAGTACAGTCTCTACGGAAAACGCAACAAACCACCGCACCTACGACCCTCCTCCTTCTTATCGAGGAGCGGAAAGGAGATACGCGTCCATCATCAGGTCGCTCAAGCAAACAACCGCAGACTCCAGCGTGGAAAGGTATGTGCCGTTCACTCCATTCTGTTCCCTACCACTCATCCTGGTACACAGTCTGTTCATAAAGCTTTGGAACAGCAGCTGCGCCCCACTCAATCGCTCGTTCACGTCATCTCCGAAGAGGAGCGTTTCGGTCTTCGGTCAGTCGCTTGATGGGTCGCACGTCTTCCCTTCTCATCCAATCCTAGTCTCGTGCAACTCATCGATGGTTTCACCCAGCTAACCACCGACGGTATCACGGTATCTGTTTGTCCCCTTCGTTCTTCGTCCTCTTCTCAAATCACCAGAGGGAGTTGCCTGTCTTCATAATCACCCATGGCCAAGTCGTCACAGGCGTCATCGTACATCTTTTCATACTCTTTCCTCCATGTTCCTGATCGATCTCAAAGGACGAGGTACTCTTTTACCCAGCAGCCCAGGATCAAGGACCTTTGAGCACGTCTTGTGCCTCGCCACCACACAAGAAGAAGCGTCTGTCGTCCTCTGTCTCACAATGTCTCGCCTCCCCCGACTCGACCAACGACTTATCCCGTGCCGAATTGGCATGCAGCACCGATAACCCCCGTGAATTACGCATCATCGATTACAAGACACGTCGGTCCCCAACAATCCCAGTCGAAGAAGATTCTCTCTCTCCACGACTCCAGTTGATGATGTATCATCGTATGCTCTCTTCTCTTCTCAATCCGGAAGCGATCGATTTTGATCTGCTGTGGACCCGACTAAACCTTGATCCCACCAAGCCCTTCTCGGCCCAGTTCGTAAAAGACATTTCTTGGGAGCAACGCCAAGTGGACCCTTCCGATTGCACTGTACATCTTGATCGCTTGGTTTCAAAGTGGATATCTATAGTTCAACGAAAACGACCTGAAATCGCAGGTGTCAGTCGACAACTCCAACTTGTCTACCGTCGGCCAGAATTCATAGAGAACGATCAAGGGAACAAGCCTGCTGAGTTGGATATAGAGGATCCCCTTGAAGCTCTCTTACTCCAAGAAGATCTAGATCTTAGTCGTGCAATTGAAGAAAGCCTCTCGAAGATGGGTCATCACGAAATTGGCCAAGTTGCCCATGATGTGGCGCAAAACGTTAGGCTAGTTGGACCCACATCCATAGGTCGCACATCTGCCATCTGGAAGGACCTAGTTTCTCCAGTCTCTGGACAAACCGACCCCGCCATGGCCTGGGCGATTCAGGATTCGCTACTGGCATGTGCACACAAGGCACGTGCTGAAGTACCAGCAAAGCAGGGTGCGAATTGATACCTTGAAACGTTGAATCCGACACTGATATTCGCGCAATGTAGGTGGCCTCACACACGATGAAACAAGATCCGTTGTGGCCGAACAGACCCGGGACAACATCGTCGAAATGTCACCCATTATCGGCAGAAGAGAGTTTAATATGGACGACGCTGAGCTTGATGCACACGTAGCCGATGTTCTCCAATGGTGGCTTGGCGCTCGCCCTCCCAAGGGCGTCAATGTTGGCCAAACAAACCGGTGCTTGTGGGTGTCGCTTGCACTTGTTTGATGCCTGTATTCTTGACAACATCTCAGCACATGCGAATATCAGGCTTCGTGTGAGTGGAGGGAGCAGAAGGCCAAAGAAGCAGCAGCAGTCGCAGCAGCACGGAGGACACCTAGCAACCGTGTTTGGCCAACCACACGGCCAGAAGGGGAAATTGTATGATGTAATCGATGAATGTTTTGTTACGTAACTTTGTCTGCTAGTATCATGGACTGGGTCGACTATCTTCATGTCCAATTTCGCGGAGAACACATCCTCTTTCACTCCTTGCGATTGCAATCTTTCTGGTCACTCGCCTTGAGTAGCATCATTATAACCATCGTATGCATTTCTGAGAGGTGCTTCGAGTCTTTGTGTTTCCTACGCGCCTTGCTCACCCTTGCAGGCTTCTAACGGTTGTCCTGAATAAAAACATACAACCGAATACAATACGGCACTCGCGGCTTGCGACCGCAGCCTGGAAGAGCCTCTTATATGGATTCGTCACTTTCTTAAGATTGTGAGTCCAATCCTCTTCTCCGGTAGTACGCGCCAGGATCGACCCCTGGTGTGTAGATTATATATGCTCATAGCGATGTCAAATCAGCTAGGGTGCGTACTCTAGTATCATTCGAGCCCTGACCATGACCTCGTTACGCAGAGCGATTGCTGTCGTCGTAAGCTGGCGTCACCGTAAAGTTAAGGCACCGTAACCTTGGTTATCTTTTCAGGTCATCACGCTGTCCATAGGGCAGTTTGCCATTGAATACGTTGAATACCAGGAACCAAACACGGAGAGACAGTACGTGCATGATCCGTCGACTAAAAGGATCCATGAATACCCCCTTGTCAGGGTGGAGGAGCCCCTGCTCGGGACCCCATTTAGAAGACGTCGATTTGGGAAACCACGCACGAGGTCAAAGCCAGAAAACATATTCATCCATCCGCGGGAATCAAACCTGGCCCGTGCAGATGCCGTCGCATACGAGCTCGGTATCACGGGCGATACCGAATTGGTGCAGGGAAACCGAGCCGATGGAAAATCGTGGGAGCTTGGCAGAGGAAGAGATGTTGCACGAGAGACGTTTGGTGACTGTCGTCGACTAGACTCCAAGACGAGTGTCTTTGATGTTGGGGATGACGATGACTCTGGCACGGGGTGATAATTATACCATCATTTGTGTACTACTTACTATTCATTGCCTCGTGGTTGGTTGCCACCGTTTGATCAGTCGCCGGTTGGGACGACTCACCGTCCGTTGCTAGTGTTTGATTCATTGAAACATTCTTAAACATCGATCTTCAGATTCAGCCTGCTCCGGAGGGAATGACCCCTAAGGCAACTTACCCTCACGCATCATGCAAAAGTACTCGATCCAGATGTTGTCCTTTGTTCGCCAGGCCACCAGACGTTCCGCTGCTGGAAGGGGCCTCTCTCCCCCAGCCTTTGGTGTACCCAATGACTCTGAGCTTCCTACCGTTGACGTGGCCGAGGATGGCTGCACGCTCGGTCACATCGCAGTGGCCGCTTCCCATTCACCCCGTCTCACTAGAAAACAACTCAAGGTAAATGATGTCGGAGAACTTCACTTTGTCCTTGGAAGGACTTTGAGACATCTTGCCACCACTCGGGGGACTTGTCGATCCGTTCCTTCTCCGTAAAGATCCTGCATGCCAATTTGGATGTTGCAATGCGACAAGGTTGGTGGCAAAACACACGTTGGCCCTTCCTGGGTTGGTATAGGGATATGTCCTGGAATTAGAGAAGATCCACGCTGGCGAGTCTGGCAGACGATGATTACACGCAGATAATGGACAGGGGGATTTCCAGATTTGCTTGTGAATACTGCGCTCAGGGGTCACTGTCAGCTGGGTATCTATTTGGTGGAGTATATTAATAGCGTATAAGTGGTGGATCAAAGACGACGAGCTCATAGGTGGCATATTTCAGCCTTATTAGATGTATTGCAAAGGAAGTCGACAATCGAGTTGCAAAGGTGCATCCTGTCTCTCGTATGGTGGTTTCCGAAGGAAAAGGTTCCCGCAGGTCGAGATCAATCTTGGGTTCCAAGCAAAACCCATCACCATGGACTTTGTCACTTGTCCATCCCATCTATCTCACTTGTAAATGCGCGGAAAAAATGGTAGTTCATATAGAAATACAGTCTCACAATGTTTAATTGTCTCGACCGACACCTCCGCCAACGAGACCAGCTCGCTTCACGGTATAACTCCGTCTTGGAGCAGGGCTACGAGAAGCCTCCTCTGATTTCCTTTGCCACTGATCAATAAGTTTGCCAACTCCCTGATAGGGTTTTTCAGGAGACGAAGAACGCGAGTCCTCCTCGGGCGGTGAAGCACCATTTGGAGCAAGAGTCATAGTAGAGGGCAGGCCATCAACACCTCCTTGGGATGAACCGTGTGACAACAGTTTGCTAGACGAACTTGTAGGGAATCCAGAGGCTAAATTCTGATTTCTGGTCACATCTGCCCGTTTGTCTGTTGGCCCCGTGTAGTCATGCCTTGGGTTGGTCGGCAACTGGCGCTTATCACTGTCAATAGTCGATGGATGATCATTAGGTGCAACAGCGACGCCGGAAGGGGAGAATTTAGAGGAAACAGGAGAATGTAGAGATTGTTGGGGCCCTCGACCTGTCGCTGATACACCTGTCGCCATTGGCGACTTTGGGACAGGAAGAGAACCAACTTTTCCAATGGCTTCATATCTCTGAACCATGTCCGTGATGGATGGTCGGCGGACTCCACTCGCACGAGATCCATCTTGGGGGACCGACAACGAAGATGGTGTCAGAGGTGCATCCGACTTTCCATCTGAAGTAGATTTCGACATCGGGAACGTCATTAATGATTGCGGGCGACCTCGAGAGGCGGGTACTAGTGTACTAACAGTTGAACTCACAGCCGACATCTGTTTCACGTGGGAATTTGGAGAACGTCGAGTCGGTGACCTATTGGGTGATCGTGGTATCTCGATTGCTCCAGAGTTGGTGGCCTGCAAACGTTGCGGTGAAGACGTGTTTAACTTTGCGGCAGAAGAAATAGTAATGTGCCGACTCTTGTGTGGCTTCACGACAGAATCGGGAGGAGGATCGGTAGATGGACTCGAAACTGCATCCTTCCGTCTCTCTCTCGTCTGAACCACGCCACCCCCCCATAGATCAACCAAGTCATGCACGGAGCTCTGCCTTCCTTTATGCCTTGGGCCGGACGGCTTCCCGACTACTTTAGACGCCACAAGTCCAACAGCATCCTCGGGGCTTTCTTCGTCACTCGAAGACATTATCCCCTCTCGCGGAGAGTCCAGTATTGGTTGTGCCTTCCGGTCATCTGAGGAGGAAGACTGACCAAGGGAAGGACGGCGAGCAGCTGATCCCGTGTGCGAGTCTCGCTTGACGTTCAAGGAATGCCTCGGTGGAGCATGCGGGATCCGGCTTGGAGTTACAGGGTTTTTGTTACTCGAACTCACACTCGTACGCCGCTTGCGCTCCATGGATCGCGAACTCCGTGGGTTTCTCCCAGTCGGGGGTGGCGAAGTCGATGCCCGAATGACACGATCAGGAGATTGCTGGCCGGTGATAGCTTCTTGTGGTAATTGTATGTGGACATTGTTCTCTTCGACGAATGAAGAGCGCTTGTGTGTAAACTCGCGCAGCACGGGTGTCTCTGGGAGATTTGTGTCGGAGATTCCACGATCCTTCACTGGTGATACAAAGGTGTCCATAGCTCCTGTCAGCAAGTCTTTCGTCTCGCGAGTCTTTTGGGGAGTCAAGAAAGAGGTGGATCTGTTACTCGTCAGGTCAACCAAGTCCTGGGTCTCTGAGGGTCTGGCGGTGACGTGCTTCACAGGCAATGACGACCGTGATGGTGGACGACTGCCAGGATGTTTCGCTGACGAGCTGCTTTCGCTAGTCTCCGGAGCTGCTGAAGGCCTCGCCGTCTCTCCCTTCGCGCGAACCGGAGTCTCCGTAACTTGCTCGGAACGGACACCGCCTGGGACCACCTTAGAAGACGCAGCCGAACGATGAGGTTGTGGACGAAGGGGTATAGAAGAAGTTGAAGGAACCGACAGATCAATGATATTCTGGTTTCCAAGACTCGCTTCTGGCTGTTGTGTAGTATAACGTGTGGGTTTCTGTGAGTAAGTCATAGTTGCGTCTAACTCTTCTAGCGATGGGAATCGTGTTTCCACAGAAAAATCTCCAATCTGAGGAAACGCCGGAGTTGTTGAAGAGACTGAGCTTGATGTGGTCTGAATAGCGGAACTAGCTCTCCACGATGAGCTCATGTGCTGGAGTGATGGACGAGGAGAAGGCGTGTGCTTTGCGCTGGTAGTGGTGGCCTTCGACTTTGTCGCTGTCGACGAGGGACTATGGGGGAAAGCAGAACGATTGTAAGCAGTCACCGACGCCAGCCCAGTCCGCAACTTGCGTGCTTCACCAAGAGTAGGCGCGGGGTGCGTGGATGATGTCAAGCCCAGACCTTCAAACGCATCCTTTCCTTTGGTGATGACGAGCTTCGTGGTCCGAGATCCCTCCAGGGGAGGTCCAATTTTCGATGGAGACGGTGATGTTTTGTCAGCTGGGTTAGGGACCACAGCGGGGCCAGCCCTGTTGCCATCGTATGCATTCCATAGGTTCTCTGCAAAGCTATCACCAAAGGTACTGTTGGGTAAATGGATGTTGTTTGTTATTTTCGATTCAGCCCGCCGACTGGCATCTACTTCAACCCGCGCGCCGCCCTTTGGTTTCCATGCTGACACTATACTACCGGAACCGGGAGCGTTGGCATCCTGGTCACTCGGTGCACTGCTCTTCATGACTTTCCACGCATTGTCTTCTTCCACGCCAAAGTGTTCGTCAAGCAAATCGACTTTAGGAGGCTTCGTTGTTTCTAACGGTATCCTTTGCGGGCTAGGAGGTTTTGACATGTCTGGTAAAATGGGCTGAGAGGTAGATGGACGCCCACGTCGCATAGGGGCAATAGCCTCAAGCACTTTGTCTCTCGCTTGAATACCCGTATTTTTAGCCGGTGATGGTCGTTGTGCGGGGGGTGATGGGCGATAAGACACCAAACCATCCAGCTGGCTAGCAGATTGGGAATGGGGGACGCGAGGTGAGAGAAGTTGTGGTGGTGCGATGTGGTAGGTGAAGCGTGATTTGGTGCCGCGCATGCGATGAACTTGAGCGAGAAGCTCAAACACGGACGGACGCTGTGTTCCATGCTCACGAAGCATCGACACTGGAATACGAGGAGAAATCAGTCAGGGCGAGACGCGTAAGCAGACTGACTTACTGATTAGGCCAATCATCTGTGGGGAGTATAAGGGATATGGCGGAATCCGGTACTGCACGTTCAGAATGGCCAAAGGTCCATGCTCCTCAAACGGAGTTGTGTAGTAGCAGAGCTTGTAGAGCAACACCCCCAAAGCCCAGACATCCGATTTTTCATCAATAGGACGGCGTAAATGTGGATCGATCATCTCAGGAGGCCTATATTGAAGGGTTGTATGGCGGTTAAGATCAGCCTCGAGCGCCCTAATCTCCTGTGTCGTAGAGGGAGGCCGAAGTGCGACAGGCGTTGCCGATCCAAAGTCGCATAATTTGAAGGAAGTGTTGGACGATTGGAGGATGTTTTCTACTTTGAGGTCACGGTGTAATAGAGCTGGTCGGAGATTGTGCATGGCCGCCACTCCTTCAAGAATGTCAACAAAGATCTGAAGGATCTCTGCTTCTGTAAGGCGCTCTCTGAGACGCCTGTTCATCATGTCAATGATACCTCCACCTAAATTGATTAAAATGAGAACTCCAAAGGTAAAATAGGAGACTAGATACCTGGACAGTATTCCATGAGAATAAAAACTTCATACTGGCCATTGGACATTCTATGCCATGCGGCATCGATGAGGTGGACGATGTTGGGGTGCCCTTTCAAGATCCTCTGATATCACGGCGTGAAACGACCACATATGGTTGGAAACGATACCGCGCACCATGATATCCACTTCTTTCTTGACCTCGGTGAGCAACGCTTCGTTTGGGACGGCAATGCGCTTGAGGACATGGTGGGTCGTGTTGTACACGGGTGCTGCAGTCCGCACGAGATAGACATAGGAAAAGCCACCTAAAATGAGCATTCAGACACTGGAGTGGTACGACGTGGTTGACGATAAACCTTGGCTGAGATACCTTTCCACCTGGACAGTGTACTTGTTCACAGAAATTGTCTGCCCCGGGAGCAACGTACCCTTGTCGGTGGGGTAGGCCTGCTGCTGCATGGTGGTGGAATAATCGGGCTAACCGACTGGGCAGACGAACTGGGGTTTGAAGGCGGATGTCCTTGGTATAAAGTGAGAAGAGATCACGTGTGTCGTGACCCGACACGTTACGTGTAAATGACCGAGTTTACTCGTTCACCACATCCCGCGTGACTTTGTGAGTGATTTAGATGCGTATGATCACAAACCCTCTCATATTAGACGCCAGGATGGAGTCGAGACTTTCTGTTGAAGTCCCCTTCTCCCGTCCTGCAACACCAAACCGTCATCCCCTTGAGATCGGATGGTATGGCCTCGGTGCCATGGGCTACTTCATGGCCCGGAATATTGCCACATCCCACCGATCGCAGCCAAACACCCCCGTCCTGTTGTATAATCGCACCTTATCCAAGGCACAACAGCTTGCAGACCAACTTGGCCCGTCAGTTGCCAAGGTTGCTTCTAGCCCAGCTCAGCTGGTTGCCGAGTGTGACGTCGTCTTTACTAACCTTGCCAACGATGCTGCCGTGGAGAGCGTATACAACGAGTTTGCAAAGGCGCTTTCGGTATACTTCCCTTTGCGGGTGACCGAGCAATAACTCATCTTCATCTAGGAAATACCACCAACCAAGCCAAAGATCTTCGTGGATACCAGCACTGTGAGTTGATCCACAGATATCCAAATCAATCGTCTGACCGGTGAAAGATCTACCCTCTGCTCGCGGGCAAGTGCTTCCCAAGTTCGTGGAAGAGCGATCGCTCATATTTAAATATTAGGAAACATCGATAAACTCATCTCTGGTTTTGAGCATTGCAGATTCCTAGCATGTCCTGTGTTTGGACGTCCCAGTGCAGCAGATGCAGGGAAACTCGTTATCGTAATGAGTGGTGACTACCGATCGAAGAAGGAGGTAGCATATCTCCTCGTACCTGGAGTGGGTAGGAAAGTCATGGACCTTGGAGGAAATATCGAGAAAGGTGGGTCATCGCAGTGTTTCACTGCCACCCCGTTATCCACTCGCCTTTAGCTCCTACTCTCAAACTAATCGGCAATGGCTTGATTTTGGGTACCAATGAGCTAGTTGCCGAGACACTTACCCTTGGCGAAAAATCAGGTATCGGAGCGCAAATTGTGAATGACCTTATCAAAGGTAACGTCTACCGATGCGTTTGGACACAACATCTGACGGAATAATCTAGATATAATGCCCGCTCCCAGGTAGGCACCGAATTTCTTTGAAACCGACATGACTTAGGAGACACTAGCATGATTGCGTGTGGTGAACGCATGGTGAACGATCGCTTTGATGGCACTGAAGGCTTTGCCATTGATGGGGGAATCAAAGACTCGATGTCAGTCACTGGTGATGTTTGACTGCATTATACACAGTTCTGATGTTGCTGAACAGGCACCTTCGTCACCTCAGTGCTGAGTCCGACTGTCCAACGCCAGCCCTGGATGTCGCCCATCAACATTTGATCACCGCAAGGTCCATCCACGAAGGACAAAAGTTGGCGGGTACCCACAAGTGGGATGTGATTGACTGGAGTGCACTGATCGCAGGTAACCGAGTTGCTGCAGGGATGGATCCATTCGACTGCAACACTGTGCGTCATTTCCGTCGAGAAATCCAAGTCACACTCATCCTTTTGATAGCGCACACACGTGATTCCAGACTATTAGTCATGTACATAGGGTTAGGGTTAGAATAAACAAATATTAAAAAAATATGGCCTGCCCAGCCAGAGTGGCCATGGCAGGACTGGAAAATATTGAGACAGTGCATGAGCCGAAGCCCATACAAGCCATGATTACCCTCTGTAAGGACAGGGTCGCCGTGCTATGGAAGGTCCCCACGGCCCGCACACCCAGTTACGTGAAGGGGCATGCGCCATCAAGGTAAGTATGAGGAAATACGTTGAATGACACCTGCTTATATATCCAGAGGACACGCGCACGGACCATGTGTCACCACATTCCATTTTGGATCATGTTTCCTTTTCGGGCTAGAGGGCTTTTCTGTACTCTATGAACGCCATCAGGTTGTCTCGTACTTCTTCTCCTCTCAGCCTCAAGTCTCGTTCCTTGCGGCGATCAATCGCTCTCACTACCTTTTTCACCCCATCGGCACTCTCCACGAGACGTTCAAGAAACCTGCCGTTCCGAAAGTTGATGTCGTACGACATTCGCTCGTCAGAATAAATATCGATCAATGCGGAGACAGATTGGAGGAGCGGTTCAGTGCCTCTGGTTGATGGCGTACTCGCAGTCGGTAAGGTGGAGATTAGATAACTAGAGATCACCTATGCATCACGTGAATCGGACTATTTGACACACAATAGATTTGGTCGACGTACTCGATTTGTCTCTATGAAATCCGGGTGTTGGGCTAGACATTCCAACGTGCCAATACACTTCACTTGCATTGGTATCTCTGTACTAGAGTCACATATATTCATCAAGATCTGAACTTGCTCATCAACCGGAACCTGTCTGACGGGTTGGATCCGGGCAGTGCGCTGAACTAGATTGCTCACTAGTCTGCCTTTCCAGATGTTCCCAATACCCCAAAGGACACCGAGGGCAATTTCCCAGATTTCTCGCTTGCAAGCATGCCCTGGAGAAATATCAAGCCCGATCTTGGCCAGCACTGTCCATGTCGCAGACCACACCTCGCATCCTGCACCTTGATCCGCAGCGAGCCTTGCGCTCGGAGAAGCAGAAAGCGAAAGGAATATATTATTTAGACATTCGAAAGCGCTCACATGGATAGCGTTGAGCGCAGAAGTCGTCGGAGGGTGGTTCGATGGGCCAGACGAGGGCGGGAATGAAAGTGAGGTTGGTTGAACCAAAGCCAGAAGGGGTTGGACCAGCTCAGGAAGGATGATCTTAGATGATTTATTGGTAGTCTCGCGTAAATTTATGTTTTCGCCTCCTCTGGAAGCTTCAGACATGTCGTCCCCCATTTCTACGTCCTCGTCTGAAGGGATTGATTAGTCATTGAACGTCATTTAGCACATGCGCACCTTCCGGCTCTTCATCGTTTTCATCGGTCGAGATGCTCGAGACCGGGTCTGGCAGAGTGGCACATACTCCTGTCAAGATCTCAAGAGCGAGTTGGACCGTCCTAAGCCTGTTTTCTAGCCGTTCTAATTCTAGCTCAGTCTGCGACTTGTGTTCCGACTTTGGTGTATTTTTTAAAGATAAGTTTTCGATGGGTGGTGGGTTGTTTGCCTTGAACAAAACTCTAGGAATGCTCCGACACTCAACAACATGGCTCACCTGTTGGGTTACAAGCTCCTGAACTTGTTGTACTGCTTCATCCAAGGGCACTGAAGAAATAATAGGCCGCAGAAAGGGAAGCAAGAGGTCATTATGAATGTCGAGGGTGGAGGCAGCGTTGGGTGGAGGCAACGGTGATAGGTTGCTAATGATGCCTGTTTACAGGTTCAACGATAATACCCGCACGTCAGAGTAAAGGTCTTACCGCAACACAAGACTTTCAGTGTCTCCGCGCGGTCTCTGGATAGGTCCTTTGATTTCCCCTTGGGGTCGTGTTCACGTATGATGTCAAGCAGACATGAGCTATACCCCGTATCAGAACGAACATCGTCTATCGCCCTCTGATTGTCGTCAGTGAGAACATAGAGACTCTGGGCTGTATGCAACCAATGAGTGAAACAGAACCCTCCAAGACATTGGTGAAAGCACCTGCTGAAACTACGGTGGATATAGGCAACTTGTCACGGGAGGACAAGAACGACATCAAGAATGGAATAAGATTGATCTGATTGATGGCATTGAGAGCCTTGTTCGAGGTCTCCCTGATCATCCTGAGACAAGGACAACAGATTGGGGAGCGTAAGAGCACTCACGACAGGCACCATAAAATAGTGATGACATTGTCAGCAAATTCGTACACCACCTTTTTCGCGTTTTCTGGGGCGTTTCTGGGGGATTGAAGAAATTGAGCAAGTACTGTGGATATCTCACCGAGAATCATATGAGGAATAGATCTTGATTGATGGAATGTATGTACCTTGGGCACAAACGTCCTCAATGGCGCAAGAATATTTTTATTATACATCTCTGCACAAATATCATAACCCCCATCGACGCAGAGATTTCTAAAGCACAAAGGGTCAAAGATCGCCAAAAGAGAATCAAACTCGCAAACCGCAGAGCACCAGCAGCCTCGATCCACACCTCCTCTTCGCTGTCCGATAGGCGAGTGATCAAGACTCCCACTACATTTTTGCCTTGAAGCAGTCTTCTAGTGGATGGATCGTTTTGTATGAGGTTGGACACAGCGACACAAGCCCATTTGCGTTCAGACCCATCAGGGCTCTCCATCTGTCTCGCGCGTTACTGATCGACAAGGAATTTTTTGAATCCAGAAACATGCCTTTTGAATGATCGGCAAGATGGTGTCTTTCTTCGTGGATGCAGACTCTGCAGACGCTAGGCCTTGGGGCAGGTGCGAGTCTGGAACCCTCATCGGGTTGTGTCTGCGCATCACCCGTTTCTTTTTAGACTTGCCCATGACTGTAGATGAGTTTTGACCGCGTCATTAGCCTAACCTCTGAAATGACCACGTGACCTAATAAACACCGACCAGCATGGAATTTCCTCCACAAGAAAATTAGTGAATGTGTATTGATACGTGTACATGAGTGCACAAGTCCTTTGACATTGTCCTAAACCTCACGGATGATATTGGGGAAGTATACTATTCCTGGTAGGAAACGAAGTGTGCAATGCAAGAGATACAGTTGGCGATGAGTCTACCGCACAAGTGGGGGCAGAGTCATGATCCCCCGAGATAGGAGCCTCGGTGGCGTAGAATGAAGCCGTATCCCAATCTTGAAATAGATCCTCCTCTTCCAAGGAAGGTGCAGAGGGCTCCAAATTGGGGTAATCGATGGGAGGTGCGCTTGGCGAAGCTTCAAACAAGGCTGCTGACGACCCGGGAATGGGAGAAATCAGGATATCATCCAGATACCCAAAAGGAATATCGGCTTTGGGAGGCGGCGGAAAAGGAGGGGGTGATTCGCGGAAAGTCATGGGTACCTCGCTCAAGTCGAAGCCCAGGTCCTCTGGGTCGCCTTCCACCTCGTGCCATTCTGGTGCAGAGACTGATTTCATCATAGCACCGCTGGCAGCATCGACCATGGCTGGCGGCGAGCTTGCCAGTTCTCGGATGTGGGCAAGCTGTGCCTTGTCATCAATGGCAACATGTCCATCGCTGCGAGGGATATAGGGAAGTGGTTCATCGTCTATAAAGGAAGGACAACTGGGACGAGCAGAGTGGGGAAGTGCGGGACTCGGATCACACATGTCAGGGGTAGAGGGTGAATGAAACGATGCCCCATAGGTGGGGGGTGATACAGGTCGGGGGGGATCGTGTTGAACATTAGTTTGACCAGCCGAGTCATCGTGAGGACACAACGCGGTTTCCGGCTGTGATGGGTCCTGTCCCTCGGCAAAGGAGCTCCGACGGGATGGAGGGGATGGAGCATTGATGGATAGCTGCGAATCATAAAGGGTTGGAGATGGGGGTCGGTTGGCTGTGGAAGAGAGTGGTCTTCTTCTCCGCCAGCGAGCTGATTGACGGATATTGGACTTCCAACGCGCACTGGCTCTTGTCCACATTCGCATCTTCCCACGAGCGTCCTTTTCCTGCACATCGCCCAAAGAATTGTCAGGTGTGCGCCTCATTTTACGTTCAATGTCCCTCGCCCTCTTCTTCCGCCTCCTCCAAAAGAGACAGCCCACTATGAAAATACATATAATTACGGCCAAGAGGATGGCCAGAGCGAGGATGGTAGTCGAATCCGTGGTGGAGGACGTACTGTTGGCATTATTCCACCCCGCGGGTAGGGACGAGGTGTCGAATGCTGAGGAAATGTAGGTGGAAGCGGACATGGAGGTAGAGGTTGATGGTGTTGGCGTTCGAGAAGAGTATGGTTGTATAGAGGTGCTCGGGGTCATCGAACCGATGCAGCACTGGAGAGCACGTTGGGACCGGAGGGAGGTTGCTATGTTCGGAGAACACTCACCGTTGAGCCGTACAAAGTCCACGAGCTAGTTTTCCGCCAAAGATTGTCAGGTCCCTGGACATATCTGTCTGCGATGACCTGGTGTCCGACGTAGTTTATGGGTGTTGTTGAGGACGCAGAGGTAGAGGGGACCGGGGGCTGAATGTTATCCCGTCGGATGAACGGACAGAGAAAGTCTGGCGGGGGTGTCGGGAGAGGGCTACCTGCGACGACGGGGGGTGTGGTCGCAATGAGTGCGAGGGCTGAGAGGAGGGCCTGGGAGGGAAATGGACGCGGAGAGGAGCAGTTATACCATTGGCCATGTTTTGGCTTGGCCATGATGCGAGAAAGCACAGAAGACGTGCCAAGAGAGTCTTGCGGCCACGGCGTGGCTTAATGCGGTGACCGAGCCGAAGAGACAGAAAATGTCGGTGTGTCGTCTGGCAGACCTGCACTGTCCCGTCGCTGCCCTCGTACACAACGTCAGCTGCTCGTCGCGACCGTCTGAGGAAGAGAACGCGGCGTGGGCCAGCAGCTTAAGTAACACAGATACAACATCCCAAAACGGATATATATAAACCCGTTATCTGATTAGCTAATCGTCAATCCCCCATCACCCGACACCGTCCTCGTTCCTCGTTCCGTCGCCGCACCCGCTCCTGCACCCTCTTCTCCTCCTCCCTGCTCCGCTGTTGCACCAGCACATCCTCCGTACCCGCTGCGTATAGCAACTTGTATGTTCCCATCCGTATTTCTATCCTCAGATTGCTGCACGCGACCGCCGATTCCTCCGCCGATAGCGATCTATTTTAATCGCATCAGATGAGGAGATGCGTGCGTCTAACAACACCCACTTTCGTAAGAACAACGCGTTTCTCCCGTCGTCCTTGTGGTCCGGTACCCACTCCGTGGGCTGCCGCAGTACATACGAGTCCACGTACTCACGCCATCGCCCAGGCGCACTCCGGTCTACCTCCGCACTAGGGTCGCTGCCTTGGAGCAGTTGGATCATCATCCTTTTCGTCCGCGGGTCCTGTGCCATTTCCGATGAACACCGCGTCTACATTCCCAGACTTCGCGCTCACCCATTCAATGCGGTATAAATGTTCGTCTGATCCCACATGCCGCTCAGCCTCTCGACGATATCGGATAATGTCCTGATTTCCCAGCCGTCCAGCTTTGCGCATATCTTGCAGCATCGTCCATAGCTCCTGCGATTTGCTATCCGACAGCACATTTTGCACCTGCTTGATAAACATGGCAATAAGCTTGTCTAGCGTGAAGAGAAGATATGCCTGTTCTATTCTCAGCATTCGACTTGCATCCGCGTCATGCAGTCACCCACCTGATTTCCAAAAAACCATCGCATGTGTTCCTCGAACAAGCCTGCCTCAAGCTCCCCATCAAAGAGCTTTTCACAGGCATCCAAAAAGTACATGTAAACCAGGTCTGGCGTGTTGTTTGGTCGCTGGTCGCCTAATGCTTCCATGGCCTGTCCGAGCACGACACCAGGTCCGCTCGGATCATCCAGCCCTAACTCGACGGCAATTGGATTGTTATCCATCGGATTCAGGTTCTTCGCCATATATCTGGCACCGTCGTCTTTGCAAGTGATCAGCCGAAGATAGATGGTCTGCAGCCAAATTAGTGATCTAGTACAATTTAGGAATCGGTAAGCTACCTGCAGTAAGCATAGCAACGCATAGATGGTCGAGTTGGCGAAAAAGGGTTTGCGTTTCGGGATGTCATTGAATTCCGTACAAGCGTGCATAGTATGAATCCAAATGTCACTTGGATCGTTTGCATGAGGCCTTTGCAAGGATCGCCGATTATCAGTGACGTGAGAATGGGTCGAAGCAGGGGTAGTTACACCCCCCGCCGGAGACATGTCCCGAGACGACAATGGTTTTCGCGAGTTTCCAGTTGCTGTTAGTTTGGCTGCTGCTCTGCTCCCGCTACGCAGGTTATTCATTGCTTCATGCTCCAGCTCATCGTCCTGTAAACCGTCAGAGGGACCGCATGCAGCGTCGAATTCATGTGCTGGAAACATGTAAACCAAAGGGACGAATTGGCGAAGAAAGTTCTCAATAGCACGCCGCTCTGATGGACTGTATTGCACCTGCGAATGATCTAAAAAGGAATAGACCAGACGGAGCGAATCATGCAATACGGACGTCTGATGAAACTCAAACTCTAGTTGATGCCCTACCGAGCCCGTCGCAAAGGACAATCGACCAAGTCGACCAAGCTTTTGTTCTTGACCTTTCTTGATCCCCTCGATATTCAACACAAAGTATTTAGGTGTGAGCTGTTTCTTGTCATTTCCCTTGAATTGAGCCCCTTGATGGTCAAGAGATTTGTAAAAGTTTTTGACGTCGACATCACGCCAAGTCTTGTTCCATTCCCTTTGTATGCGACGCCACTCCTCGTCCTTGGCTTTGAGGCGCCCAAGCACAACTGGGATCGCAACGCTCGGGCAATCCTGCAGCGCCTGAATCACTTCGGTACCGGCGTCGCGTCCATAAACCTTCTTCAAGGTGCGGTGATAAATGCTCTTGCTGGGTCCACCAAAGTCAGCCTTGAGCCGGAAAGTTGTGCGCTCCTCGTTGGACATTTCTTCGATGCGCGTATTTAATGGTTCGAATAGGGCAATGGTGCGGGAAAGTGCCTCAAGTTGGACGTGGTACTCGTGTCGCTCCTCTTCGCTCTTGTGAAGCGCTTCTTCAAACGAGTTCTTCTTATGGGAGATGAACCCGGCCTCTTCTGACGCCCACGTGGGATGTGAAACCCAAATGTCATTCAAGACAGACCGGCACAGCTCATCGCGACTGGAACAAGCTAGATTGACCTCCTTGATACAGTGTGAGAGATGGATTAAGACTCGTCAGACATGACTTACGCTTTCTGGTAGTTTGCGATAACTCGGGCCCTCTCCTCCGTCCGCAGGGAGTGAGGGTAGTGGTTCTGGTGGCCCAGTGCGAATGCTTCCTGGAGGACCATGTTCAACGCTAGGGTGGTACTCATCGATCCGGAGAACATCCTTGAACTGTGCGAGTAAGTCACCATCCCCTAGGAACACTTGAGACAGGTCGATGAGGGTTTTAGCATCGATGATATCTTTTGAGTACAGAGTAAGCAACTTGAGAAATTCCTCATAGGTATCCCTGCTTTCTAATGTTCGTTTCGCGCGTTCAAAGAACAAGAGTTCATCGGGTGGTGTCTGGATAGCGGGATGAGGCACATTGAGAACGGGTGGCAACATACCCATGTGCGAGAACGGCGGCGGTATGACATGGGCCTGAGGGAGTGATGTGGGATGGGGTGGCGAAGTGGGTGGTAAAGTATAGGATGCGTAGTGAGGGGAATCTGGCTCTCCGGGCTTATGTGCGTGCTTTGGTTTCTTTGTCTGAGTGACAGCGTCAGCCTTTCAGAGGAAAGAGACGACGAAGGGACGGACCCGAGAGAGGAGTGAGCGAGAGGAAGGGACTGGAGTGGCGTCTTTTTCAGGAACTTTACGCCTCTTCTTTGGAGCTGCAGTGCCTTGTTTCTTTGCGATCTTGTCCTTGTCCATATCAGACCACTGTGCTGGCACGCCAGGACCGAGGGATGGTTGGGTGAGGATAGCAGGAGCACCAGATGGAGCAAAGGCTATGGATGCCTCGGGTAGAAACTCCTTGAACTCGGCCAAGAGGTCAGGAGCGTCCTTGAAGAGGAGCTGTACTTGTGCGTATACCTGGGACTAGATGGGGAGTGGAGAGGGAGTAAGGGGGTGAAAGGAAGGCTTACGTCTTGTATGTGACGTTGTTCTTTTTGGTAAGTCTGGAGTATCTCAAGGAACTGCTTGTAGGTATCGGGGTCATCGGCGTAGCGAGCCTTTATCTTGTTGAGGTATTGAATAGCGTGGTTGAATTCACCTGCGGGTTTGCTGTCGATCCTGGCACCGAGACCGCCGAGGAAGGTGGCCGCCGCGGTTGTGGAAGGTGCGGGCGGGGCTAGTGGGAAGTCCTGGGCCTGATATGGGGTGATGGCGCGGGAGGGGAGGAATGGCGCGGGCTTGGTAGTCGACTGGGTTGTCGTACCGGAGGGGGTAGTGACACGGATGGCGTGCGGGTCACGTGGGTCCGCGATGTCGATCCTGTAGCCGGGGGGGAGGAAGGTGTTGAAGCCCTGTATAAGGGATGGGTTTCCATGGAAGAGCATAGAGACGCGCTCGATGACACCGGGGGTGTCGATGCTAGGGACGATGAGCAGGCGGACATGATGGGGGGGGCACTCACACTTCGCTCTTGAAGTCCTTCATGATGTCGAGGAAGTGGTTGTAGACATCTGGCTTGTCCTGGAACTGCACCTTGACGGCATCGAGGTAGCTAAGGGCGTCGGTGACGTTGAGCGGGCGGGGGTGAGCGTCGTCTGGCGCGGTGCGGGGTCGGGCCATGGTCGGGTCCATGCTGGCGTGGGAATCGGGCATGGCAGGGCGAAAAAATGGCAAGAGCGGGTTGAACTTGGATATGCTCGACATGCCACCCAGAGCAAACGACGGACTCGACTTTACGCCGATACTGACTCACTATCTCTTCCTTTTCACCACCGTGCTCGCCGTCGTACGCACCTCTCTACCCTCCCGACGCACCCGCTCACCACACCCCACAGCTTGCCTGGTTCATCGCCTTCATATCTCAGGCTATCGCCACCGCACAGTGTACTTCCGTCCTCTCTTACCTGTAATGTCGCTCACCTTTTCCTTGCAGTCGGAAATGTCGGCGTGCCCTGGTTCGCCATCTTCCTCGAGCTCTTCCTCATCCTTGGCGTCATCCACACCCTCGCAACCGACTCCATCGCCATGCACCGTTTCCAGATTTCTACCTTTGGCGCGGTTGCAATCGTGTTCGCAGTCCTTAGCGTGAACGACAGCATCTTCTCCAATCACGCCTCCCTCGACGCCATGGCCGCAGGCTGGCTCATCCTCGCGATCGTCGATATCCTTTGGGTCCTCTACTTCACCTCTGAGGAGGACTCCCTCGTGCTCCACGTATTCAACTCCCTTGGAACAGGTGGTCTCTCACCCCCCTCCCGTCGTCGCAGAACCCGGGGTCCATCTGTGCACAACATGTCCACAAATGGCTACGGCGCTGGCATCGCCTCCCAGGATGTTCCTTATGATCCCGCTACCAAGGTCCCACCTACCATGGCGTCCGCAGCCGTGAGAAGCCAGAATAGCTTTGTGGGCAGTGGTAGCATTGATGGCGCAACCCGCAATCTCACCACTGCTCCTCTCAGCATTCATGGTACTCCTACCGCCCCACCAGGTCAGCTCACCACTACTGATCAGACCAACCCGGTAGCCTCTCCACTTGTTGGTCCAGGTGCAGCCGGTGTCGGTGCAGGCACCACACTCAGTACTTCTAGCCCGTCTCCTGAGGCAGCTCCAGAACAGGAATCTTATACGTACAAGGCAAAGGCCCTTTACGCGTGTCTGTATCCGTATCCTCCTCTTCCACGTAATTTTCACACGTATTCAATAGATACCGCGTCCCCTGACGACCCAAACGAAATTTCCTTCGTCAAGGGTGAAATTCTTGATATCCTCGACAAGCAAGGCAAGTGGTGGCAGGCAAAGAAAAGCGATGGAATCGTTGGTAGTAAGTCTGATGCCCGTCTCTCTTGTCCGTTTTGTTCACCATCCTTTTAGTCGCCCCTTCAAATTATCTCCAGATTATATAGTGAATGGGTCCTCTCTTTTTCATTTCATGGACACCTCTCATGCACTCCACGAACTTGACGTTTTTAATGGCGCTGAGATTACCGAGTTGCTTTCCTTGGTGTTGTTGTCATCAACTAGTATAATATCTGATTTCCTCGTTCCTACACGCGCTATTTATCTCTTCCTCGACACGACGATACCACGACGGCATGCTTTTTTTTTGCTTTTACGCACACCTCATACTACAACCCAATTGATTTATACGTTGAAAGTTGGCGTGTGACAAGACACCTTGACTTTTCGCATGCTCAACCAGCTACCCCCCGAGGTTTGGATCATCATCTTCCGCTGGGCAACTTACCCTCCAGACGGATATCCTGCACCTTACTACGAGCCCTTCCGTGCCTCTTTGGAGACGTTTGACGAATCACTCAAAACGAAGCGTGCTCTCGTCCTGGTGTGCCGCCTATGGCACGCCCTTGCCACCGTCTTTCTCTACGAAGATGTGCGCATCAGATATGATCCAGGGTTGCTCAAGACGCTCTTGGCGGTTGGTCGTCGCGTAGATAACCCACATTCCCTGGGGATGTTCGTCCACCGCCTCGAACTCCCTTACGCCCACACCGCAACAGAAAGGCCTGGCGATACCCAGGATATCGTCGAAATTCTTGGCAGTTGTACATCTCTCAAAACCTTAGTCCGACCCTTCTTTGAAGCACTCCCTTATTCCGTGCGCTACGAGTTTCCTGCGGAGATCATCTCCTTATCTTCCCTCACGAGACTGGAGTGGTGGCACTTCAATAACGCCGCACGCTCAGGTGGCATTAACTGCTTGATAGATGTCCTTCGCAGCGCCCCTTCCCTGCAATTCCTGACTCTCGGCGGCGAGTTTCGGATGAGTTCTACGCACACACCCACCCCGATACGATTGCCCACATTAACAACACTGCGCTTGAGGCGTGTTAATACCTTGTTCATATGGCAGATCAGGCAGTGGGAACTCCCTTCCCTCGCACACGTTGTTGTCGACTTTCCGGCTGACCATGGTGGATTGGAAGACCTATGGGATCAGTTTGGTGGCCAACTCTGCACTGTCGAGTTTGGGCGAAACATCTCCTTCCACATGACCGACCAGATCTCGACGCTCCTTCAAGGTCGCACAGGGATTCGTGTCTTCAACTACTTTGTCAACTTCACGCTCCCACCTAACGAATCACTGTTGGTCCCACAACCTTCCCTCCAGTCCGTAGGAATACATGCTTTCCCCTGTGGCATCCTAAATGATAATTGGATGCATCTCAACCGCCATTTTGACTTCCTTGCCAGTCGGTTCCTTCCCACTCTCAAGCACATCGTCCTGTACGGAGACTGGCAACGGACTATAGATGATCCACGCATTTCACCTGCCTTGAACTTGCTCAGACAGAATGGACGTAGAATTGTATATGCAGATCGTTTAACAGATCCTATTCGCAATCATGCCTGATTGACGGTGAGCATGATGTTTATCTTCCTTCACTGGACTAACCTTTCTTTTCGTTACTCTCTTCGGTCTTTGACGTGTTTCGACTCCTCATTCCGGTTGTTGACAAAAAATTACAACCCCTTTCCTTTTCCCCTCATTATGACAGGGCGTTGGAGGCAGCCAGCTTTAGAATCCGCGAATCTGACCGATCAATTATTGTACAAGAATTTCAAGAACGTTCGCGCTAGGTACTACCATGTAATTTTTGCGTTCCGATAGATGACCACATCAACTGAAATCTACATGACATCTAGCTCTCGGCTACAAGATTGTTTGTGATCGATGATCGATGATCAGACACAAGTTAGGGGACTGGATCAGAAGCCAACGTGTTTTACATGCAGGTCTACGTTCTTGATCATCCAACGTGGCGAAGTAGTAAGCTCAGGTGAGTTGGTACGTTTTTGACTTGTTCAGCCTTAAAACAGGGCTGTGTAGACGGCATCTCCAGGCCCTACGATCGGATTACCCCCAGCGGACTACTTGGTCGCAAAGATATTCTACATACCTGTGCCCGTTCACATCGTCTCGTCCCAAGTCACTTCATGAATCGCTCATCAACCACGTTACGAGGTGCTGGAGAATACAGAATCCTCATCGCCAGTTTGTGGCTCATTGCATTCCACATTCGCTTCCCACACACATCCTTGTCCGAACCTTGTAGATTTCATTGTTATTACTGCCGCCACCGCCGGTACGGTGCGGCCTTCCAAGAGTTTGGTGACGGCATTAGTACAGGGTTGTTTCAGATATGATCCGAAGACACGTTCGCAGGCATTTGACGTATTGAGCGCTCCACCCTTCGGAAGGCAGGTGTGTCATATAACGTGAGGCGTCAAGCAGCCTCATTGCATCACTTCAAGATTTCTGATCAAGGATCCGTACGTGTTGTGCTAGTACAACCATTCTATTCCGGCAAGTGCAGGTAAACCCTCACGCTGAGACGGCCAACTATCCTTTGAATCCACGTTTCCAGAATGAAACTGAGCGAGGGGTAGGAGTAATACATGCGTACAAAGAAGACACAGATCCAGCAAACATATCACGATACATTTTCAGGCCATATCTTTCCAATCTCCGTCCACGAGGCAAATTCCCCGTCTAGCCAGACGTTGCCTCCAAATTCGCATTTCACCTTGCACACCGGCTTCTTGTGCGTGGAGACTCAAGCCCTTTCGCAACCATCGTACATCCCTCATGCGTACAACATTAAGGGATGGCAACCAGGGAAGCAGTGCCTCCAAAATTCCCCAGAATTCGTAATTCGGCCGAGGGATGGAAAGGATCCGCAGTGGCATTTCTGCCCGTCTTGAATCTGTGATATCGGGAGGCAGTAATGCGGGTAGGGGGTTCTCTAGCGAGAGGTGACGTAAGTTTGGACATGTGCGGAGCAGATTGCTCGGAGAGGGGTGAAAGTGTGTAGGCCAAGATTTTGGGGTAAAGAGTGAAAGCGTCGAAAGCGAGTTACCATGTACATCGAGGAACCGGGTCGCGAGGGCCATCGGATAAGAGACGTCGTCAAATGGGGTGAGGTATAAAGCACGTAGACGAGGGAGACTTGCGTTTAAAAGGGCATGTAGGAGAGAGGATGAAGGCATAGAAAGCACAGTCAAGGTATGCAAGCGAGGTAGATTGAGCTTCGTGTTCATGATTGGGATTTCGACTACTTCCTCAGCGTCGGACTCTGCGTCTGTTGGTTCAACATCGTTACCAATAACTTCCAGACGCTCGAGTTGACGACACGTTCGAAGTAGCCGAACGAGGGGGTCCTCTTCAATGGAAATCGTAGAACTTAACGCGGCAATGTAACAAACACCTGTAAGAGACCTCAGATTGGAAATTCCGTCTCTGTTGGTCAGAGAAGTAAGAACACGGCGACTCAGTGGGAGTGCTGACGATAGCGCTAGGCTTTCCATGAATGGTACAAGGGGGAGCAGAACGGTGAGTAGGGAGTCAACGATGAATGCTTGTCTGGAATCATGCATGACGGTCATCTCTGACAGATCAAGAGACTGAACCCATCTTCCGGGAGTAGAATATGGTATTCTGCGAATGGAATCCCATAGCTGGTCTGCAGTGCGGAGTCGTGAAGTGAACCTGTCCAGGCCGCTGATGGTATAGAGCTTTACGGCTGAATAAAGGAGCGGTGAGGCTACTTCCTGTGGGTTAGGTGTTAGCAACTTCTGTAGGGAACAGCTGGGTCAACTATCAGATCAGAGGAGTAAATATCAAAGCGAGTTCTGTCCCGCTCGTACGCGTGGAGCGATATACATAACCCACATCGATTTGATGGACATCAAAGTAAGATACAAAAACTTACCCGAAAAGACTTGCATACCAACATCAACGACATACACCACGACGACCCGCCTGAGGCGTGTTTGTGATGGGACCGTTGTGGAGCATCCGCCGATAAGGCGAGAACGAATATCCTTGACCAAATTTCCGCCGGAAGAGGTTTCAAGGGCGGTTGCTTGGGCAAGAGCGGCAGGAGAACGAAACGTCCACCATATCGTGCAAGTGGTCTCGGACACAGCAGAATCGTCTCACTCATGCAACAGAAACGAGAGGTGGGCTTTTTAGTGAGGCGTGTCACGGAAGCAGACAGTGCTTTAATATTATCCTGATTATCACCGCCTCTTTGTAAATCCGAATAGTCGTACAACTTAATAGTCCCTACACGTAAAGTTGCCACCATCACCAACTAGGGAGGTCCCAACAAATCGCCCATTTCATCCACAAATTTTTGATAGTCGTCTTTCTCTTTCACTGTCGAAGCCTTCGGTCCCTTTTCTGGTACCTGGTTGTTCGAAGCAGGAGGGGTGACAGTTCCAAACTGGTTCTTCAGCACACCAACAAGATCGGGCCGAGTCTGAAGGGACGTCGCTTCCGAGTCAACGTTAACAAATGGTGCAGCATTGACCCTCGAAGAAATGGGCACGCCTGCGGGCTTTTTTCTTCGCAGCGACGCCGGAACGAAAGTTGTCGCCTCTTTTTTCAAATCACGCAGCTCTGGTTCAGCGGAGATGATCGCGCCAGCGTGTACCGCACTCGCAGGGGCAGAACCAGGGGTGTCGGAGGAAGGCTTCAGTGGCAAAGATGGATGTCCCGGGGGTAATTGACTGGCACGATGTGCTTGGTAAGTTTGGTGAGGGATGGATGAAAGGGGATCTTGAATCGCAGAAGCAGATTGCATCCGACGAGGGAAAAACCCGGGAGGTGGCAACGCTAGAGGGATATCGCCCGGTGGACTTGTATAAACGTCACCATAAAGTGGTGGCGGTGGAGGAGGAAGCATGAACGATGGTCCACTGAATGGTATATGCGGTGGAGGCAGGAATGGGGGAGGGAGTGCACTCGATGGCACTTGGTCGTTCTGGCCTGCCTAAGTTTCAGTACCACTCTGGAACAAATTGCGTTGTGCAAGACGAACTTGGTGATTTATTGGGTGGAGGTCCTTCTGGCATGGGGATGTCATCGTCACTATCGTTCCTAGAGTCTTCTTTGAGACTAACACCTGGTGGTGGGTCATCAGGCATGACAATATCTTCGTCCGAGCCTTCAAGTAGGTGAACACCTAAACAAAAATATAGTACAAAAGCAGAGTTCCTACCTTCATCGCTATCCGCCTGGTCCGTGGGGAGAGCTGCAAATGCAAATAACGTACAGGTTAGATAAAATTCAGTCAAACACTCACGCCTCTCGATGTAGGGCATCCCTGGAGGGGGAACGCCAAAAGGGTTCATCACGGAATCATAGTAGATACTGCGCTCCGGATGCCGGGGAAGACCGTGCTTATTGAACAGATTTCTTTTCTGTTCTGCAGGAGGATGGCTTTCCTTCTGATCTTCAACCTTTTCCTGTTTGCGCGCACGATATACAAGCCTGCGTTGTTCGGGGTGCTCCTTGACATACTCTTCTTTCCTTTCCATGATTTTTGACAGGTCATGTTTGAGACCCGTCAGCCGGGACTTGTCCGCAGCGGATAGTTCAGTGTTTGCTTCGAGTTTTTCAATTTCATCCTCGAGATCTGAGGCACGGTGAGTGGGCGTTCTGAAGAGCGCTGATGGAAAAACCTCGTGTGTCCTTTTTGACCAAAGCAAAGTCGCGGGCTTTGGTTCTCTCCGTTTTGTTCTACTGCATTGAATGGAGTGCTCAGTCCATAAGACAAAAAGTATGATCTCTCTCAGAAAACATGCCTTTTTGAGTTCCTTCTTGCGCTGAGCCTTTCCTGAGAGAGGTAGCCTAGTGAGTAGACAATGATAGCATCAGCTTGACCTAACGCACGGTAGGCATCGGCCGGGTTCAGATTCTTTCCCTTTCCCATTAATGATTGGTTGTAGTAGGAAGATGACACGTGACTCTGGAGTCATAGCCTGTTCGCTGGTGTCGCGCTCAACCCGGTCTTCCCTCCCAAGGGAACGGCCCCAGGCGACGACAAGACCTTCACACTGTCCACGATGGCCTTTGAGCTATCCGAGCAGAACAATCCAAGGCGGGCCCCCAAGATGGCGTCTTCTCAGTCTCTCAACCATCTCCTCAACTTCACCCTCCCGCCGAGACAATCACACCCACAGAATCCCCCCAGGCGCGCCAGGAAGTCTACCTCTCACAGCATCTGGAACAAGGAGAGTACGTATCACCCTTATCGGCCATTCCTGCCAGCGCTAATTTGCCTCACATCCAGGGTTCGTGAATGCCCAATATCGATTCATCATGAACCCTACTGGGGATTATACTGTCCATTTCGCGGACCCGGACATGTACGGTCTTTTCACCCTCCTCTTCCACCCGCTTCTGAACAGATCTTACCAAAGTTTCTTCCAATGGCAGGATGTATTACAGGTCGTGGTTCCGCGAGCGTCAGCCTATGCCTCGGCAACGAATGGCGAGGCTCGAGGCCCAGAGGAGGGCTTGACTACTTGTCCCATCTGCCTTTCCCCGCCTGTTGCACCCCGGATGACGAAATGCGGTCATGTCAGTTGTCTACGGTCTTATCTTTGCCAAACCACTTAATTCCTTTAGGTATTTTGTTTTCCATGTATCCTCCATTACCTAAGTCTGTCAGATGGCCTCAAGTGGGTTCGCTGTCCCATTTGTTTCGACTCTGTTACTGCAAGACAACTCAAGAGCGTCAAATGGTTTGAAGGATCGACATCGTGCCCCGAGGGCGGCGATAAGCCTGTTTCCGCCAGCTCTTCTTCTTCCGCCCTTGACGATCCATACGAAACGCCTCATACAGGTTCTTCGATGCGCATGCGTCTCATGCTGCGTCCCCAGATAACTACACTGGCACTCCCTCGATCAAAGACATGGCCCTCAGAACTCCTTCCACCTCACCAGGCTCCATTCTATTTCTTGCCCGACGTATACAACTTCGCCAAGTTTATGTTGGCCACTCCGCAATATCTGATTGCGGACCTTTCCAGGGATTTAGATGTACTGGGCGTCGAGCGACGATCGATGATGGCTATGAAGGATGAGCTCAGTATCATGTATATTGATGCTGCGGAGGAAAAGCTACACCATCAGATAGCCAAGGCGACTGCTCTTGAATCGCCCTTGCTTCTCAGAACAATTGACAGGGCTGTCAAGGAGAACGAGGATCTTCAACGTCGCAATGCGCGTACTACCAGTCGAAGTGAAGTCGAGCCGGCATGCGTGCATGAGGCCCCGGACGCGTTTCTAGCGACTCAGGGCTTCACGAACGACCAGCCAATGGATAGTGGGAAATCAGATCCTGGAGCTTCAGCCAGGCCTTCAGGCAACAGGAACCACCGACAACGCCGTAACTTGAATCCGCCCCCTCCTTCTACACAAACTTATTACTATTATCAAGCAGCCTCAGGTCTACCCGTCTTCCTGCATCCTCTAGACATTAAGATCTTGTTCTCCCATTTCAATGGATACGCCTCATTTCCCGACGAAATCATTGTCCGTGTCGAGTCTGCTGTCGAAAGTACTGTCAATGACGATTTACGCAAACGCTGCAAGTACTTGGCGCACTTGCCGGAGGGTGCGGACGTCGTATTTATTGAAGCTGATGTCGAAGGAGTGGTAGGACTAGACGGTCTGAAGAATTTCGAAGGGGCACTCAAACTGAGGGCTGCACGAAGGAGGGAGAAGGAGAAGAAGGATGACCGGGCGCGGGCACGGGCGGAGGAGAGGGAGAAAGAAAGGGTCAAGCTCTTGTCGCGAGACATTGTCTCTGGTCCCGTGGTCCGCCCGCCACCCCCTACTTCTGAGGCTGAGGCTGAAGATGATTCCTCACGTGTTCCGGCCGTTACGCCTACTTCTGGTGCATGGGGTTCCCGAAGTTTTGCCTCTGCGCTTCACTCTGCACCTTCTGTGGCACAACCTGCCAATCGTAATGCAACTCCGGAGATTGTCGATGAATGGGACCTAGACGCTGCTTGGCATGAGCTTGATCAACAGGGTGGTGGTCGTAGACGCGGGAAGAAGCTGGTGGTGTTGGGCGGCAGTGTTGGAGGACGACGACGCTAGATCTACCAACCAGAACGGGTTTGATATACTCATTTCACTCTCAACTTTGTATCAATGATCAAGCAGACATCAGGCTGATTTCAAACGTTTCTCTCCCAAATAAGAGTACTCGAACAGAAACCGGCCAATGATAATTACTGAACTGAACCATACCCATGCGGGCAGTTTTGCTGAGCAATGCTAGCGGACCCACTACGGATATAGCAAATTCTGGCCGTCGCACACTCTCCTGTACAGTTCGGGGTAAGAATCGAGCTCTTACCCTGATAGGTATTGAAGATCTGGTTTAACTGTCAGGAACAATGCTGAATCCTTAGAGTAGTGTTCACATACATCGACTAGGGTAGAATTAGTGGTCATTTCTATGATGACGAACGTCAGTTAGAGCTCAGTCTCATATCGTAGGACGCACGCTCAGTCACGAGTTGCCACCAAGTTGCGTTCAGTGGGTCATTGTCGCCCCAGGGGATATTTGCACCATACGTTTCCCTAGTGCTATACTCTAAATCGAATATGGGTCCGAATTCAACCTGAGCGTCTAAAGCACTGAATGTGTCAACAGCGGCCTTATAACTGTCGGAAACAACGTTTGAGTTGCTTCTGTGCTTAGTTGGCAGGTGCATTGCGACTCACGTGTACGCATCAAGAACCTCGAATGTCTATGAATAATCCAGAGTTAGTATCTCCCCCCAGGAATATGTCAAACATACAGCAGAGTCGATTTCATAGACACGGAAGCCCACATTCAAGTTTGTCAGAGGAGTCACTGAAGGTGCAGTCTAGAGGGGTTAATAAAATATAAACAAGAAAGTAAGGGAAACATACCCAAGATAACGTTTGAGCAGTATCGGTGTCCATCACTGTGGCGTTGTTCGTATAATAGATCTACGTCCAGTTCCCAAAATGGTATGACAGAAGCTCCAAAGGACTTACAGACACTTGATCCTCGTGCGTATGACCCCAGAAGATATCTACACCAGTGTTGAATAGCTACTACTAAAGTTAGGGCGAAGATTTTGGCACTAACTTGCAATGACATGAGGAGAAAAGCGGTCGACACTAGGTCTGGTCAACAAGATGACAGGAACACAACAACCAAGAATACACACATTTGATAGACTGTTAAATGCAAACTCTCAGCTGAGAATGGAACCGCTGAGGGTGCACGTACATAGATTTGTCGGGTTCATTAGTGAGTTAGAACCATCCCATCCACTGATTACATGTCCAATTATCCACACTAACCCCGTGTCATCCTTGTGGGCTCCACCCGTGTGATCAATCACATACCACGGTCTCCTGCATCCTCAGCATCTTGTAATTCGTCCGTTAGGAACCTCATCATGCCGGATGTGTCCGGATGCGAGGCGTTGATATAATTGAAGTAGTTTGACCTAGAGGTGGATTAAAAGACGATGGAAGAGAAAGTAAAGCTTCTCACCGATACCCTAGAAAGTATTTGATGAGTTACATATACCTACCGTTCAGACCACTTGTCAAGACACACATAAATTGGTATTCAAACTGATAATCCTTAGCCCGTCGATGCGTTTCACCATGTATGCTGCGTAGTGTGCACGAGAGTATTCGACCGAATCTTCCGGCAACCAGCCTTCATAATTCCAGAGTGCGGTGACATGATCATATAGCCTAGATGCAAATAAAATGTTAACAAACTCTGTTGATGTGAATCCAACTTACCATCCAAACTGCTGACCCAGTGTACCACCGAGAGAATAGGACGCTGCCAGATCAGACGGATAACTGTCGTGATTACCTAACGTTGCATACACAGGACCTGGCCCAAGCATGCGCTTGATGAGGTCAAACAATACAACCTAGAGACATTTTATAACAATAAAACACGATTCTAGCAACCATACCTCGGCATACTCTACATAAGCCCTTTGATATATATTCAATATGAGGCCTGACGGATCTTGCCTGACTCACCTTGATAGTTGGTTGCTAGGATCATGGGCTAACAAATCTCCCGTGAAGAGGGAAAAGTTGAATCCAGTCGACTCCGTTCCAGCCAGCGGTGGGATAGCTTTGAGAGTGGCAGCAATTAACGAGTATGGGGAATCGCTGTAAAGCTCTGAGACACACGTTAGCAAAAGTAAGAAATACGGACCACAAGAAATAACCAAATCGAGGGGCTGGTAGCAATGGTGTTTGCAGGCTATGTTCATTGTAAGCATGTTCACGGCAACAGAGCCCATTGGTGCAATTTGCCTCAGCCCCATTCGCATAGCCTATAGGTTGGTAGTGTCCATGGAGAGAAAACATGGATAGAGGCACTTACGTGGATCAATGTGGAGATCAGACAAGTGTAATACCTTGAGACGCTTGCCACTGGGTTTCTTCGGTGCAGGAAGTGGATTTGGCTTAGGTTTCGCAAACCATCCCGAGATATTCAAAGGCAGGGTATCAGGGTAGGTGCAAAGTCCAAGGAATTGGGCGCAGAGAAGCTGAAGAGTAGTGTAGCTGCATATGAGAAAAGTCTTGCCCCAGAGAAAGACTCACTTGTCCATCGTATCCTCCGACGTCAGCAAACGACATGACCTGCGTAAGGATCGGCCCGAGAGTGAGAGGGCCGTATCTCGCTTCACAATACTGCGAGAAATTGAAGTATTCGCATAGCGCGACAGAAAAGTTTGATCCTTGGTCGGGTGCACTTAGTGCAAGGAATTTTGCAACCTCTAGCGATGCCTGACAACGTGCACATTGATTCGTTCCAAAGACCGGGTTGACTGCGATTGACTTGACCTGAGCAATGGCTAGTTCTAAAAGCTTTGAAGACCCGACCACAGGGGGGAGCGGATGAGGATCTACGGTATCATTCTAGCTTGAGGGTTAGTGGTGATAACCTCAGTGAAGGTCAGTTAGGTTTTCACCTGGGGAATGTCGTTGGGATCAGTGAGGGAATATGGAAACACTTTATGCTGGGAAAAGAGTCAGAATGTCGAGCAACTGTAGCAGACAGACAGTTACGGTAACCGGGTCCGATATGACGGGCTGAGGTTGGTCCGAGGTTGCTGTAGGGTTGTTGTAGTACTTGGCATAGAGAGAGGTGGGGAAGGTGCCTGGTGCGGTGTACGCGGTTTGCTGGACGCTGGCAAGCACGGGGGTGAAGGCAAGCGCGACAGCACTACGCCTGAGCAACATCTCCACCAAAACTCGGAGAGCACCAGTCCTTTTATATTACACACGACAGCATTGAGCGCTGGCACGAACGTGCATCCTCTCGGCCAGTTCCGCAAAACGATTTACAGCACAGACTCACACCCAGACCAAGCCTTGACCAAGACACACAGGATCTCAAAAGGACAAGTGTTCTTGAGCGATTACCATGTGTGGCCAATGACCATCTTGAACCAAGGAGTACAAGACAGACTGGTAAGGAATGTTTCTAATTTATGATCTGCCTCGCAACGTTGTCGATGCGAAACAAAGAGTTTAGATATCTAGGAGGACCGGATCACGAATCAACAGATCAACCGACGAGCAAGTGCACCACATACCCGATGGATGTACCCCCAGACACTTATCACACGGAAACCAAATGGATGGATTTAGGTAGAATACAAGAGATTTGCTGATACACGGTAGATTGCGCACACTGGATCAGCTAGAAAGTTAACCCGATGCGGCGACGAGGCTGTGGTGTGACGATACCAAGGGACCTCTATGGGTAGTTCATGCAAGGCTTGACTTGGACGTATGAGAGGTGTCGATCTCCCTCCGTCTGCGAGAAACCTCTTCCTTGCGAGCAGCCCTGGACCGTGCCTTTTCTTCCGCTATTCTCCGAGACTCTGTCCAGAGGTGGAGGGTGTAGTCATGGAGTGCTTGTGAGTAAGACATGATGGAGTCAGAATGAGCAGTCGAGTTTGCATGCGGCTGTGGATTCGACAGCATGGGGAGACGGAAGGGGGAGTGGAGCTGGAATGCGAATTTAAATGGTCGTACGTATGCTTGTCCGTCTGCCAACCCCTCGCTCCACTTCTCTGCGGTGCTGCCAGTGGTCATCGATTCATCCACCAGCATCTGCCAGATCGATCGCTGTGCTCGCTCACCGACAGAATCGTTCCAGTACGCAGCTCAACGATGTCTGGGGTATCATCTGAGCAGACAACTTATCGCACTACTGGTCTCAGTTGAAACACGTGTGCTCCACTCAGCCGGCGCTTGTCTGTAGATGCTCCACAGTTCTCCACCTAGCAACATAGCATCGAACCGCATTTCTTTTGATTGGCGACAATACCCCCGATTCTTGATGGCTTAGGTCCCCGTCATCCATGAGCGTGTGCAGGGTTTCAGCTGGTAGAGTTTGTTAGACGAGATTAATAGCATCTGTCATTTTGAAGCGCGTGGGACACGTGACACGAGTTGTCCATCCTGTACCAGTCACTTGGACAACCATGGCCAGCCCTGCGCTCAAACATGTAGGTCGCTCAGCCCACACCTGTCGTCGTCCTGCTCATCCTATACCAGGTCATTACCCCGGCAACTCTGCAGCAGGCACAGACGGACGCTCTGCTCGCCTTGCTCAGCCTCGACGCACCCGTATCATCCAGCATCCCCACCCAGCCCAAGTCTGCACCCGCTGCCAAAACCACGTCGTCTACTGCCCCGCTCGTCTGGAAAGTGCTGGTATTGGATCAGCAAACGAAAGACGTTCTCGCAACAGTACTTCGCGTCCAAGATCTTCGTGACGCCGGTGTAACTCTACACGTGTATGTGACACCATCGTCTTTCTCTGTCGCCATCCTCACTTTGTCACAGTCAATTGCATTCACAGCGTCCACCATTGCCGGATGTCCCTGCCATATACTTCGTCACTCCAACCTTGGCAAACATACGTCGGATATCAGAGGATCTTGACAAGTGTCTGTACGAATCTTTCCACCTTAACTTTGTTGAACCGCTGCCTCGGGCACTCCTTGAAGAGCTTGCAGCTTCAGTCGCCGCTTCTGGCACAGGGGAGTTGGTAGAGCAGGTAAGTTTACCCATCGTGTTGGCGAGGCTGGTTTCACGTTCGTCAGGTTGTTGACCAGTACTTGGCATTTATCGCACCATCACCGTCCTTGTTCTCCTTGCTATCGCCATTACCATCTCCAGACTCTCACGCAGGCCCATCTCATCCTAGAACACATTACGCGTACAAACTGTTCAATACCCCGTCATCCACCGAGCAACAGATCGAGGATGAGATTGAACGCGTTGCCAATGGGATATTTAGTGTCATCGTCACGACGGGTGCGCATTAGCCGTTGCTAAATGTTTATCAGACTAATCGATCCACAGGACATGTCCCGATTATTCGCGCTCCCAAAGGTAATGCGGCGGAGATGGTGGCCAAGAAACTTGAGATTAAGATTCGAGACGCACTGCTTTCTGCCTCACGCACCCATGCCCCAACCACGTCCCTTTTCGCACATGACTCTTCAGGATTGTCCAATCTCCAAAGGCCATGTATATCTCCTCATCGCACCCCCTCATCCTGGTTCTCATTGCTTACTTCCAGTATTGCTCATTCTGGACAGGAATGTGGACCTGGTTTCTATGGTTTCTCATGGCTGGACATATCAAGCTCTTGTCTCGGATTGTCTTGAAATGAAGCTTAATCGCGTCGTCGTCACCACCCCACAAAAACGTTCGTACGACCTCGACTCAAAAGACTTTTTTTGGGCAAGAAATGCTGCAAACCCATTCCCCCAAGTCGCTGAGGACATAGACATTGAATTAAACAAGTACAAGCAAGATGCCGCAGAAATTACAAGGTCAACAGGTGTGAGTGATGTCAATGATATCTCGCAACTGTGAGTCGGTGCCGCAATAAACGTTTCGAAGCACACGGTTAACACCATACAGTGATCTCTCCTCGAACGCAGCACATTTGAAGACCGCAATAACACAACTTCCTGAACTTACGGCACGTAAGGCTACACTTGACACACACATGAACATCGCGACGGCACTACTTGAACAAATTAAGAAGAGAGGTCTCGATGAGCTCTTCAGTACAGAAGAAGCCGTCAGTAAGCAGGTAAGCATCCCGGGCTATCAGTTGTGACGCGACCTTATCCTTTGGGTTAATAGACAGTGCCAGCAATTCTAGAGACGCTCCGCGCGCCACGATCGGACGGCGCCTTCAGCCCTGAAGATAAACTCCGTCTTATCCTTGTGTCCTACCTCTCTTTACCTGACAATGCAATTTCCAAGGACGATATTACCGAGTTGGAGAAAGAACTCAAGAACGTAGGTGCAGATACGGCGGCATTCGAGTATGTTCGACGAACAAGGGAAATCTCGCGTATGACAGTTTCCGCCACTGTTACTGGGACCTCCACGCCTGTTCTTGGTGGTCAAGGGGAGCTGTTCAGGGGATTTACTGCTCTTGGAAACAAGGTTCATATGTCCTGTATGTCTCCTTTCCAGTTGATGACACGCTTCTTATAGCTTACCGACCGCCTGAAAGAGGGTGGCCTGGAAAACTTGATCTCTGGCGTGAAGAATTTCTTGCCGGCAAACAAACTGCTTCCTGTGACGCGACTGACCGAAGCACTGATGGACTCATCGGCTGCATCGAATCAATCTTTGCAAGAAACCGACGACTACTTATTTCTGGATCCTCGTGCGCCCCGACACTCCCAAGCATCAGGTGCCTCCGGAACTGGCAGTGGGCCTGGACCTGGTGGTGCATCGAGTGCCGGTAGAGCTCGACGCATGGCTTTCACAGATGGTATGGTATTCATTGTCGGAGGCGCAAGTTATGTCGAGTATGGAAATCTCGAAGAGTGGGCAACCAAAACTGGGAAACGTCTCACGTATGGGGGCACAGAGATTATTGATCCCGGCAATTTTGTTAGCATACTACAGGACTTGGGCAAAGGCAATTCATAGTCAAACTGGTAGATATCGATAGGGTTTCAAGTAGAGCAATTGAAACAAGACGATAGATCGGAATGACTACCAACTGAGGATCAAGCAGACCATTTGATGTCATCTTACAGTGCCAAGATCAAATGTGTCACTTTCTGTTGTTTGAACGCATCATGAGGACCTGGACAAGACGGACACTGCAGCAATATCAGTGTGTATTCGAATGACCATCGTCATACTCACAAGATATTGATCATATCAAGCTCCAAAGCGATTGCCTCCTTCATCGGGTCCCTGGGAATGACACCCATTTCTGCCATACGCGCATGTTGGAGAATCTTTTGAGTACTAATATAAACGGATTAGTGATAAACCCTATGGTATAAAGCGTAGAAAACGCTCACTCGTAGAGTACAAATCCGCCAAAGACAGCAAGACCCCCATAAAGAGAAATTGACTCGGCGACAGCTAGCCCACGCATACCAAGCGGAAGGGCCATAGGAGCCAGCGAAGAAAGAGCGACAACAGTCACACCGGCAAGAAGGGGACCACCCATGTACAGATACTTGTCATTCCTGTCTAATGCGTGAGCATCACATCAATGGAATAAACACACATGTAATCCTACTTTGCAGTGGCACCAACATAAGACAAGGAGCCAACAACCCCACACGTGTATAGCGCAGCGCGAGACAAGATGGCTGGACTGAGGAAGAACAGTGGACTAAGAGTTGCTGCCTGACACGCATTGAACCCCTGCAGAAAGTCAGGTAATACACACCATCGATATATCTCTAACTTGCCAGCCAGAAAAGGTGTTTCTGCACGGTTCTATCGGGAGGGGTGTAATAGACACCCATCATAGAACCAATGCTGCCAACAAGACTCACACCAAGTACAAGCCCTGTAAACATATGATTACGCCAAGGAGTGCTGAGAGGTCAGCCAAGAGTGCATACACGGATTCGCCGACATGATTCTGAAAGCGACACCAGACCGAAACATGCTTCGGGCAGCCAGCGCAGTAAGAACAAGCCCACCACCGGTATACTTGAAACTATCATGTAGGTAAGACTGTTCTGTGACCGTCAATGAGTCACGAGTATCTCTGTTCAGAAAACCTTCTGCAACAACAACGGTGCCTGCTACAGCAGCCTACACACTTGAATCAAAGACCCACGATTGATCGATAAAGTACTACGCACAGCTGTGATTGCGAATTTTTTCCAAGCTTCCTGAGAGGAGGCTTGTGTAACTGCCTGCGCATCTGTTATGATGGTGCGGGAGAATTTGACGGGAGAAAGTGTGATAGGGCGGGTTCGGACGATGTTCTTGAAGGCGTCGAAGCGTGCTCTGGAGTGAGTCGAGAAAAACTGGACTTTTGAAGGGGCTGTAGCTTGCAGTACGCTGCGGGATACGACAGGCCTAAGAACGAAAGGGATTCCGAGGAAGGACATGGTGGTGTATGTCGAAGACAGGCAGATGATGATGAGCAGGTACTAGGGGTCCTTAGGTCATTACGATTAGTCAGATGCCGGTCACAAACGTAGTACATTACATAATAAACTAGGATGGTGGTGGAGGTAACTTTGCTGGATCCACTATCCCAACCACCTTGTGTTCCATCGCCAGCGCAATTAGACTCGTTTCGCCCCATCTCTTCCAGTCGATCTCGAAAATACCCGTCTTCTCCCCGCAAGTCCAATTCCAAAACCGTTGTCGTGTCTCCACTAACAGTCAACATTCCCACCTACTCAGAGCTGAACAAGTCTTACCTTGACTTGATACATATTCAGTGAGCCATCACCACCACCACTAGCCAGAAGCGTCCCATCCGGGCTGAATGACAAGGCAAACACATACTTGTTGTGATCAGTGAACACCTTCAAGCAGTCCCCCGTCACTGAATCCCATAATCGGGCCGTGCAATCAAACGATGCTCTGTCATACAGTCAGATCATATTCATCCCCAGCAGAGGTAACTCACGTCGCCACGAGTTCGTGTTCTTCTGCCAGAGTAACTGGACACCACTTAACCGAAGTCAGACATCGTTTATGGCCCTTTAGGACAACGTGGCTAGATATCGGTTTTTCCGCATGTGGATGTTCAATATTCCATATCCGTGCGGTCGAATCATCGGAACAAGTAGCTAGGCGCGTACGTGATGGGTTGCACTTGAGCATATTCAGTTCTCCTTCATGTCCCCTCCTAGGGCATCAGATCCAATAACAAACGTTCCAGTTTGCAGACATACCTTAAAGTTTGGATAGGTTTCGTTCCATTCAGAGAAACAATGTGGACGACATGATCACTCCCGCTGCTTGCGAATGTAGAATCATCGATCCAATCCACGTCCAGACAACAAGCTTCTGACACGCCTCATAAGCTGGGTTTCATCTAAAAAACGACCATACGTTACCTTCATGGTTTCGATATTGCCGATGCAATCGCTTGTTTTTTATGTCCCAAACGCATGACGTACTGTCCAGGCTTGCAGTAGCTATCCATTGCCCCGAAGGAGAGAATTTGGTAGCGAAAATAGGACCCTTTAAAGTATCAGTACAACACTGGAAGATAACGTCGCTCATTACTCTAACCTTGTGGTGGTTGTCCATGAGATATGACTCTCCTGAAGAAGTGCAGATTCGAAGCACTGCGTCGTAGGATCCTATCGCAACCAACGACCCATCGGGGCTCCAGTCAATGGATGTCAAGTCGGCTTGGGAAGATGCACCAAGGTTAGGCAATGTTAAAGCCAGACCCGGGAGAGCAGTCGAGGAACCCTCAAGTGAACTAGACGGAACATTCCAATAGTTGACCGTGGCATCGCGTGATCTGATATACGAGTCAAACCAGTGTTAGGTGCAAGTGATCTATTCAATGCATACCCTGAGACTAGCTGCCCTGGTGTGGTCGGGCTCCAAGCAACCACGAATACCTAGAAGCGCTATTGGTCTTTGTAGTTGTTGCCTGGTGAGAAACTAACCTCAGCCTTGTGTGCCTGCAGTAATCGGACCGCGTCCGTACGCTTCGCCTTCGGTTTCTTCAGTGTGCTCTCTGGGATTGGTTGCTGCAAGTCAGGCGGTTTTGTTTCCTTCTGGGCGACACTAGAAGGCCCTGTGGGTACAAGTCACATCATAATGTGACTCTTAAATGCGATTTGCATACCGTCCGTAACCGTTGGGGCGCCATGGTCTTCAACTTCCTTCCTGGCACGCTTTTCGGCTCGTCCGTCCTCCGTAGCAGGCGAAATTGACTTTCGTTTGCCACCAGTTTCGCCAACCGATATGTTGCTTTCTGCTTGTTGTGGGGCTAGCAGCGTCGTAGTTGGGTCAACGGAGCAGACGTGACGTTCCAGCAGAGAAAAACTACTCTTGCAATTCTTCGCGAACGAATCGGCCTTCCAGTGTGCCTCGACTTCGGCATACAGTAGTGCCTTGCTGAGGCGCTCTACCAGCTCACCGCGCGGAATATGTTTTTTGATGTGATGCGAATGATCCAACCGACTCTCCATCCGTAGCGTGAAAGCAGAATGTTGAAAGCCTTGGCCAACGTTAAGGAAGGAGGCAGACGATGTGCCAAGTGACCCACCTGAATCCTGAAAGTATGCATGTATGAGGCAATTAACCTCGTCCGCAGTGATAGTTATAGGGACCGTCATGTCGGTCTGGCTTGCCCGGCAAGTTGGAGTAATGTGGGTGTACCACACAAAGTCAAGTGAGGTGCGGAGTTGGAAAAGTGACCCAGTCAGTGCGCTCAACTATTCTGCTTGAACCGTCTTCGATGTCGGCGCTCTGGAGTTGATGTCTTCCGTCCCAGCACAGGGATATTTTTTTCCTACTCATCCAGTGCCATCTTTGTGATTGGAGGTACAACGTGAGAGACTCGGACATACAATAGGTAACCTCCTCAAGGTCCCGAGCACCCATGACTGAATACGAGTTCGATATCGACATGCCCTCTGATGACGACGAGGAGGTTTACGAAGGCCCCGATGCTTACCTCGAGGGAGACGACAATGTGCTTGAGCTTGAAGTTGGACAGGACGATATCTCCCCTCATAGAAGCGACCCAGGCAGTGCGATCGCTCAGATCTTGCGTTGTGAGTCCCTCTGCATATCTCTCTGACGGGAATCTCCCTACATCTTATCACTAGCATTGTTTGACCTACAACAGCTACAGCCCACCAGCACAGGCGAAAGGACCTCCCAGGGGCGGATTACCTATGGTGACCTTGCACGTTTGTTACGGAGTGGCCCTCTGAGGGGGGATGACGACGATGAAGATGTGGACGACGACGACGACGAGTATCCAAACAGTTCGGATTGGCATAGGCAGTGGTTCCCTCCCCACACCGAACCTCAGGAAAGAGGCGTTGAGTTACTCATGAGCGGTGAATTTGGCCGTGTAGGCAACAAAATCAAGGCTAAGAAAGGCAGCAGGAATGCTTCTCGCTTGTTCCTCGACCGATCTTGCAGGCTTCAGAGCACACCGTCCAGGGAAGAATTAATCAGCGTATGCGCCATCTATTCTGAGCGAGCACATTGCATCTACTTATTTGACGTCAGGAACATATACCTAATTCCAACGGGACCGCTGTTGCCTCAAACAGCGCCAACCTTTATGTTGGACAGTTCTCCAAAGGTGACTAACTAATCTTGTGAATATCTCACATCTCATTTTCAATGGACAGACTCATCCTTCTATTACACCTGCTGCCAAGGTTTGTTGGCAACCCTGATTAACCCTTGGTTCTTACTTGACCTCATGGTCAACAGATTTTCGCCTCCATATTTACGATATGACGTCGCCCCCCACCAAGGACCTTGAACCCCAGCCAGTTCCACGACATGGACCATCAGCATTCGATTTTGAGCGCGATCACAGATCGAGGCTCAAAATTTTGAAGACTATTCAAGGTCGCAAAGGCAGGTGGACCATTACCGATTCCCACCTGAGCCCAAACAACGAAAGGCAAGATTTTAATAGCGGTACAAAAACGTAATGCTTAGACCATATCACCTAGGATGATTTATTCATCTATTGTGAGTTATTTTCTGTTTTGCGGTTCTATGTACTCAGCACCGTGTCCCAGTCATCCACAGTATACATGATCAATACGTTAGACTCTTCCACGGCACAGACTCCCATCTACTTTGGCGATCAGGAACGTCATCAAGCTCGGTCCTTGTGGGGTATCTACGACGAGGACTCGTTCGGTATTTGGAGCTGCAGATTTTCTGCCGATGGTAGTGAGGTGGTTGCTGGTGGAAGCGGCCATATATTTGGTAGGAGACATGCCTATGTACGCTGTGCTTCACTCATCCATCATCCAGTTTATGATCTCTTGGCTGATCGTAGAACAGTCAAAATTATGGCGCACTCAGATGATGTGAACAGTTGTTGTTGGGCTGATACTAGTTCAGGAAACGTTTTGATTAGTGCATCGGATGACATGTTTCTCAAAGTCTGGTATTTACCTACCTCTTTTTCCCCTCCAATGGTTTTCTAATTATTGCCACTGTCAGGGATAGACGGTCGCTAAGAGGATCACGGAAACCGTCGGGGGTACTTGTTGGTCATACTGAAGGGATCACCAACGTCTCTGCCAAAGGGGACGGCAGATACGTGATATCAAATGGCAAGGATCAGGCACTTCGGCTGTGGGATCTCCGCAAGATGTGTGGCAGCGACGACTTTGATACGTTTGCACACAGTGATTACAGATGCCGCGATTATGACTATCGGTGAGGCATAACGGGTCATAACGTGTTGCTCACTAATTCCCGCACAAAGATACGGCCACTTCCCCCGGCCCAGGTATGCCGCACACCCACGCGACTGCAGTGTCATGACATATCGAGGACACGCCGTCTTGCGCACCCTCATAAGATGTAATTTCAGCCCCGCGGAAACCACTGGTGGACAATACATATATTCAGGATCCGCGGACGGGAAAATCCATGTGAGTGGAGACCATTCCCACCTTTGGCACATACTTAAAGGACGATATCGCTGAAAGATCTGGTCACTGGATGGTCGAGTCGTTCAAGTACTAGACCGTTCACAAACGCTGCCATTGTCGTGCGATCCTTCTGGGCCCGAGTTAGAATCCTTGTCCGGATCACGCGCGGTGGTTTGTGTTCGAGATGTGAGCTGGAGCTCAAGGGTAATGATTCCTGCATGTATTCAAGATATTTGGTTGCTGATGCTTGCTTAGGAGCCTGCGTTGATGAGTGTCGGCTGGGAGGGTTCTCGCTATGGCGGGAGTATTGTCGCCCGCCATGAGTGGAAGGGTCTTTCTAAAATGGCTTACTCGCTGGAAGACTTTACCGAGAAGCAGCGTACGGAAAACATCCAAAAAGCGGCGAGACGAACAACAGAATACCGGCGTTTACCTGGCGCACTTGCAGAGGAAGACGAGGAGGATGATTGATTTGAAGGGTGGCTAGCTTAGTTATGGCATTAATGTTGTACCTTTGTATTGTTGCCAGCGAGTGCACATTTCCTACTAGTTACCGTGTTGCCACATCGGGAATATTATCGCTTGCAGTACCGCCTTGTTGTGACAATTGCCAGGACTCCCTTGGTAAGTTACCTTCGTAATGGCGCAACTGTTCGGCTTCCCCCCAGGGTATTTCGTGATACGTTCAGTTGCAACCGACCGTTTGTGGGATGTCAGCTTGGATGAAGTTGAGGACGGAACACCGATCATCCTATGGCCAGAAAAAGAACAGTCCCTCGTCGAAGGTGGGTCCCAATGCCATCGCTCCAACGCCAGCTCATGATCCCGATAAGGCCTGAGAAATCCTGAAGCAAATAATCAGGTCTGTGTGTTCCTAATTTCTTTGACAACGTCACAATAGTTTACGTCTTTGCGTGGCCCAGGTGTTCTTTGTTGATACTTCCGGTGCTTTGTGTTCACGAGCGTCCGGCCATGCTATCGACATTGAGGGTAAGCGTAACATAAAGGCGATAGAATTTAAACCGATTTTGTTCACACAAGGGGATTCTATTGTGCTGAGACACAGGCGGCCAGTTTCTCAGCCATATCCTAACTCATATTCACACCCACTTCCCCAATTCTCCTACAACCAGGAAACGCAGGAGATTACCATAACATTCTCTTGTGATCCCACGTATCCACCCCCAGGAAGTGCTTCGAACGCATGGCAAAGGCGGAGATACATCTTATCGTCTATTCCCAGGAGAAGGCCCAAGTCTTTCATCGACAACGCCTCCGCGTTCTTATCGGCAACTGTTGCAGTTCCGTTTTCACTCCTTTCTGGAAGTCTATCTACACAACCAAAGAGCACGCCGGAAGAAGTGTTTAGCGGAAACATAGACCTGGCAGAAGATGAAATGTTGGAGCAGGATCGTGGTGAAGAGGGGGAAGTGGATGATTCTCCTGATCCACAGAGAGACCTCCGACTTCTTTCCGTCACACCAGGGGGTATACCACCGGAGGGGACGAATGCTAGGAGACGGATGCAGTGGCAAGTCTTTGCATTGCGTACTAGATCTGCTCACCGTCGTACACAATCGTAAAGCGTCAATTACTTGTTTATTCTGGTACACAAGCAACAGGCTTTTCGGAGACATTGATGGGTCTCAAACAGGGTTCGGGTGACATTGAGAACGACGAACAAGTGGTAACAAGCGATGACCCTCAATCACCGAACGGATCAGGAAGTGAGTTGGAGATCTTGGCCCGGGATACGTGTCCTTTTGCCTGATGATTTTGTTTCCATGCTCCTATCCTTTGAACCAACCCTATCTATCTCTCATGTGCCTGGACAAGCTTAAAATCGAGACAAGACTATGCTTCGCGAACTAACCAGCTGGCATTATAGCGACCGATGTCCGAGAGTGAAAATTTTCGTTCAGAAAAACGGTAAAGATCAATCGTATATTACGATACAAGGGTATCGCAGCCAAACCGTACAGAAATGGTCCGAAATGGTCCGTGTGAACAGAGGACTGTTCGAATAGCCAGCGAATATATACTCAACCTCTTTTACCCCATTGACCGGGAGTACCAGATGGGGTAGGCTCGTATGTTGGAGGGCTGTCAGAATACTGTGCCGATGACATCGGTGGAGGTGACATCACGATGCTGTTTCTGGGTCCCCTTGGTCCCGGGGATCGTGGCAATGGTGGGGGAGTAGGATTTGAAGCGGACTGGTGATGTCCATAGTATGGGTCGCTGTAGGGGTCATTCATCGGCGCGGCCGGTGTGGTATGAGCACTATATGCACCTCCACCGAGCGTGTAACCACGGTCGGGTTGGAGGGTAGGAGATCTAGAGGGTGCATATGGTGATTGAGATGGGTTATGAGTCACAGCAGAGGTGATATTGTAAGTGGCCGGGTTGAATGCGCCGTATGGGTCGTAAGGTACATTAGGTTGCGTGTCTAACAGCACATCAATACACGATACAAAACAATCGAAAGTGAACTCACAAGCAGCGCCGGGGTTATGACCATACGCCTGTGGGCTATATGGATCGTGGTTGTAGTGACCGTCTGGAGAAGGGTCGTATACAGCCGCCGCGGCCACTGAGGGAGCCGGAGTGTTAGATGACGGCGGGTACGTAGAAGGGTTGGTGGAGGCTGCGCCAGTCGAATGTGTGACGTTGCTTCCCCGACGTTGTGGTTTTGGAGAGTAAGGGGATGCGTTGTTATACTCGTCCACAGCTCGAGTGCCAGGGGGTGCCTGTATATAACCACCTCCCGCATATACTCCCCGCGCGGCCCGACCATAGGATCCCATACCGGACGTGGATACACTCTGATTATCGCGGTACGGTATGTCTTCGTCAAGATAGACTTCCTCTCCATCCATGCGGCCCTTGAGCGGTTGCGACTGGTCATACTCTTGAAAGGCAGGGAGACCACCTTCGGGTTGCGCTTGACGGGCTTTGCGATCCGCCTCTGCTTTGACAGCATCGAGGCGCATTTGTTCGTTGGTATTGTATCCGTTTTCACCGATAGCAGTGCCGACCTTTCCTCCCCATGCATCACGGGGACGACGTCTGATGCAACATCTACCGATGCTATAGAAGCAGCCACTGAAGAAGAGAAGGATCCAAGCGGCAAGAGTCAGCCACACAGCATTGCCAATGGATGCCGAACCGCCCTGCACGGAATTCATACGAGATTTCGCTACGAAGAACAAGGCGATGTCGAATATAAACGCTGCGAGGGCAACAGTGGCAGCAAATCCGGATATGCAGCTGCTAAAGCAGGTCATGGCCATTTCGCGAACATGCGCGAGAAGGCCAAAAATTGCAGAGATAGCAGCAAGGCCAAAGGCAACGATATGGAGTACGAGGACATAGGTGAGCCATTTGACGACGACTTGGGGTATTTGGATGGTAGTGTCGCCGACGAGGGCGTTCACATCTTGGAGGCGGGGTAAGAACTGCGGCAGCGGAAAGCAAGTCCAACAACTGACTGAGTTGATATCCGACGGTAGCGTTCGAGCAAGTCGTTGTAGAATCTACAGACATGCAGTAACCAAGGGTTCCAAAAGTGATGGCGCCATTGAGATTTTCGACAGTCAGAGATGCTTTAAGAAAGTAGACGGATTTGATGAGCGGTACGGAGAAAGAGACGACTGCGAGGAGGACTGTTGCTGTGAGGGTGATGATAAAACCAGGCGTGGCCGGTCTAATGAAACTGCCCATGGGGGGAAGAGGAAGAGGAGGCGATGGCTGTGTGTGACTACGGAGACGACGTCCACTCCAAGTAGTTGAGCACACGACGCTGTACCCGAACGACGGTCCCCCTCCACTCGAACCCGTTCTTCTCAAACACCCGCCGACTGCCCTCGTTTTCCGCAAATGTATACCCCACAACGTGCCGAACACCCAGTCGCGGGACCGCCCATTTGCTCAATATCGTTCCTACCGCTGCACTCATGATCCCTCGTCCGTGGTGCGTTGGTGCAAGGTAGTCTGAAGCACTCAGTCAGTACTCTTCGAGAACAAGACGATGACCATACTTACATCCAAATGTCCACACGATGCCCGGATCCCCGACCGCCTTGGCCTCGTTCTCCTCCACCACTCTCTTCCGCTCTTCGTCGTCGAACACATGTTCCATCAGCGCACGGTAAATTCTGATGTCCCCAATATAAACGTCTCTCCCGTCGGGGTGGACCTCCCTAATGTGTCTGACTGGGCATCCTCCCACCAGTTTCAATGGGTTTCTCTCATCTTCCTCCCTCAGCTCTGCGATAGTATCCTCGCTCTGCTTTACGATAATGCGAAGCCACTCCTCCGCGTGCTCGTCGCGATATGGAATTGGTGGCCCTTCCAGCCATATCGATACTCTTGGATCATTGATGATAGGAGCTAAGCTCTTGACATCGCTCGTGCGCGGGGGCGTCAGAATAATGTTGTCGTTTGGAGCAGGGAGACGCAGAAAGGGTTCTCCCGTCTGCGGGTTGATTTCAAGTGGGTATAGCTGGCTGTCTGACATGATGGCGTTGGAATTCCGTCTACTAGCCATCTTTAAATCTCTGTCCAATCGAGTCATTGGTTTCATGAATGCTGTGGTCCTCTTGAACAGCCATCGCCAACTTCAGAGTCATTTACTAATTGGATACACCTCCCGCGCGATCCTGATGGCATTTTCGACCTCATTGGTGTTTACACCAACACCCTGAGCACCATCCTCTTTTCCTCCAGCCTAGATCAAGAATCTGTTAGCTGGGTAATGACACTTGTCCAGTCTCACCTTGCCCCCCAACACGTCCGTCACTTTCGACGCCCATTTCCGGGCATCAAATCCTTTCGCCCGCACTTCTTCGGGTACATAGTTCGCGTGCGCCACCTTCCCGCCCTCTAAACTGACACTAAATACGTACACTGCTTTCCCAAGTTTCTTGCCTTGTGCGACAACATTTTGAAGGATCTATTTTTGTATGATAATAGTCAATATGTCAGCCATCGTCCTAGCTCTGGGTACAACCCACCTTTGGGTTGCCATCCACATCCACATTCGCGAAGTACCCTATAGCATCTGGATTTTCCTTGAAATAGGTGGCTACAGCCTCCACGGCCTAGGCAAAGTCAAGGCCTGTGTTATGTATCGCGACGAAAACAAACCGTTTTGTTGAGCGCAGCTTCTTTCTCCTTTGTCTGCTTGTCGAATGCTTTGCGAATTGTTGTCAAATGCTCTTTCAATTCTGCTTTGACGAGAACTGATATGTCTGCCTGTCCAAGCTCCTGGAATATGTTGATGAGCATCATATCAAAACGCATTCAGTGTCCTAGCCTACCACCGCGAGAGCCTTGAGACCAGCATCTTTCTCACTTCCCGAACTGGTTTCGAGTACATCAAGACGCGATCTGAATTCGCTCGCGATACGTGTTGCCTCCTGGGCTTCCTGTCCAGTAACAGCAATAATTCGTCTGATACCTTTGGCAATGCCCGATTCCTCGACGATTACGAAGTCCTTGATGTCACCCGTCTTTGCGACGTGTGTACCACCGCAGAACTCGATACTGGTGCTTCGCCATTTGGGGTTCTCAAGGTCATTGGTGATATCGTCAACATCGTACCCTAGGGTGACCAATCGTACTGGGTCCGGGTAAGCTTCGCCAAAGACTGCACGGAGGCCAGGGATTTTGTAGCCGGACTTCAGATCAACGTCTTTGCTATAAACCTTGACATTCCTCCGGATCCAGTCGATACTCATTGATTCGATCTTGGCAAGTTCTGGGAGTGTTATCTGGGTTTTGTGGGAAAAGTCGAACCGTAATTTTGTGGGAGCGACAAGAGAACCCTTCTGGTCGATGTGGTCTCCGAGAACTTCACGGAGACAGAAGTTAAGAATGTGCGTGGCAGTATGGTTACTGCGGAGTGGCCAGCGACGTAGTTCATCGTACGAAGAAACGATCTCGTCGCCAACATTCAGTTGGCCATACTTGAGACAACCAGTGTGCAGGACATAACCATTGTACGCCTGGACGTTCGTCACTTCGAAATCGCACGCGCCGTCAATAACAATATTTCCGGTATCATACTCCTGGCCCCCAGCTTCCGCGTAGAAACTCGTGCGGTCAAGAAGAATCCCAAAGTTGGCACCATCAGGAATGTTGGCAGTGGATCCAAGGAATTCGCGGTTATAGTAAATGCCCAATACTTTTGCGGTGATATTTCCAAGTTCTGTAGGATGCGGTGAAATCCCCAGCTTGCAATGAACAAATCAGCAACACTCACGGTATTTAGGCGAATCATCGGTTTTGGGTATTGCATCATTTCTCTCTAGCGCTGCAAGATCGTGAACATCAAGTTTGACACTCTCTGCCTTGCCTCTCTTGAACGTCCCCTTGCTTGCTTCCTTTGAGCGTTCTTGCGCTGCTTCAAACTCCTCTTCATTGATAGTGAGGGAAAGTTCCTCGGCCATGAGACGCGTCAGATCGACCGGAAAACCAAACGTGTCATATAGGCGCCAAACATCGGCACCGCTAAGTTCGCTCGAGCCAGCCTCCCTTGCGCGTGTGGCATATTGATCGAAAAGCTTCTCGCCGCGATCCAAGGTTCGCGAAAACGATTCCTCCTCCTCGTCAAGAATCTCCTTAACTTCGTTCTGTTTCTTCTGAAGCTCCGGGAAAACGTCTCCCTGGAAGAGGTCAGTGTAGCGCAAGCGTAGCAGGCAAGGTTATGCATACCAATTGCTCAACCACAACAGGTACGAGTGATGAAAAGAACGAACCGATGGGTGCTCCAAGTTTCTTCCTAGTGTATCGGCAGCCACGGCGAAGGATGCGGCGGAGGACGTAACCTCGACCAACATTATTTGGTACACCTCCGTCACTCAGTGCGATTGAGAGAGTTCGCACATGATCAGCGACAACGCGGTAGGCAGTGTCTATGCCATCGAGGTCCTCCGCACCAAACTTGCCAGTATATGGACGTGCACCACTCAGCTCTTGTATCTTGGTCATGATAGGGTGGAAGATGTCTGTATCATAGTTAGACAGCTTGTTTTGGAGGACAGAGACGATGCGTTCAAAGCCCAAGCCGGTGTCCACGTGTTTCGCTGGGAGAGCTTTCAAGGAACCATTCTCTTCGCGGTTGAATTGGATGAATACGTTATTCCAGATTTCAACGACTGTCGGATCATCACCGTCAACAAGATGTGGAACCTCACGACCGCCTAATCGATCAACATGTATCTCACTGCAATGGTGACTTATATGAACTAGAGTAGATCGACGACAGACTTACCTACATGGGCCACAAGGACCAGTAGGACCCATCTCTACCAAGGTAGATCAGACAGGAGAGAAGCCCGGGAAGAATGGAAAGTTACCCCAGAAGTTGAACTTTGATGGAATAACATGAGTAGGATCCAGACCGAGGTCAAGCCAGGTTTGCCTGGCCTCGTCGTCACATGGAATATTGTTCGATGGGTCACCGGCAAAGTAAGTGACATAGAGTCGTTCCTTTGGGAGGCTATAGACCTGGGTCAGGAGCTCCCAACTGAAATTTATAGCCTCTTTCTGTAGTGGGCAAAAATGTAAGCGGAGTAGACGGAAACGGAGGAGGACACCAACCTTGAAGTAGTCCCCAAAAGACCAATTGCCGAGCATCTCAAAGAAAGTATGGTGGTAAGAGTCTTTTCCGACATCCTCAAGATCTAGGAAGAGGTGGGTATGAAAACAACATTGCTCCGAGTCAGTAATACCGTTGTGTTTCCCGCCAGCCCTGATGCACTTCTGGGAGTTGAATGCACGCCTGAGCTTGCCGCGTTCTGAGTTGGGATCGACTGTGCCGAGAAAGATGGGCTTGTACTAGGCCGGGTGAGAATAGCCCATCGAGGAAAAGATAGATGAAACAGACTTGGTTCATCCCTGCGTTGGCGAAGAGCAGGGTGGGGTCATCGTAGGGAATGGTGGAGGAGGAAGGGACGAAAGTATGGTCTTTGCTGCGAAAGTACGCAAAGAATTCGTCGCGGATTCTACGGGCTGGCCAAGGGCCATTGTACGAAGAGGCCATTCTGAGGGGAAATGCGAGCGATCGATAACTCGACAAGACCCTCATGCAAATGCAGAAATAGAGGTGGATGAGCGTGACTCGGTGTGTCACGTGGATTGATAAGATAAGATAAGATCAAGCACAACGTGACTCAAAGTTACCTGCCCTGAATCCAATCGATAACCCATTGACTCCATCTATCTTTTCAACACCTTCCCCATTGTGCTCTTTTCTTCCTATCCGTCACTTGTAGACACCATGGTGTACGTTGTTATTCTTGATCCCCTTGTCGTTGTCGTCGTTGTGCTCACTCAATGATTCCTCTCTTCAACTAGTAACTTCACCGTAGGTGAGGTCGTCCCCTTCTTAGCTCTCTCCACCTCTCACCCGAACCAGACCAGGTCCGCCAGCTCATGGACCGGCCCACCAACATTCGTAATATGAGTGTCATCGCTCATGGTCAGTCTCCCCCTACCATCGTTACATGACCCTATCTTATCTGATCATCCTAGTCGATCACGGAAAATCGACTCTCACCGACTCCCTCGTCTCCAAGGCCGGTATCATTGCATCCGCAAAGGCTGGAGACATGCGATTCACAGATACCCGTGAAGATGAAAAGGAGCGTGGCATCACCATCAAATCGACCGCCATCTCCATGTACTTTGAAATAGACAAGGAAGATGTCTCTGTCATCAAGCAAAAAACGGATGGTACGGACTAATACCACATTTTTTCTGTTGTCTTATACGTCCATCATAGGTCACGAGTTCTTGATCAACTTGATCGACTCGCCCGGCCACGTCGACTTTTCTTCAGAAGTCACTGCCGCCCTTCGTGTCACAGATGGTGCCCTTGTCGTCGTCGATTGTATTGAGGGCGTTTGCGTCCAGACGGAAACCGTCTTGCGTCAGGCTCTCACAGAGCGTATCAAACCCGTCGTTGTCATCAACAAAGTTGACCGTGCTCTCCTTGAGCTGCAGGTTCAGAAAGAGAGCCTCTATCAATCCTTCCAGCGTACAGTTGAGACCGTCAACGTTATCATCTCAACTTACCACGACGTTGCCCTCGGTGACGTCCAGGTCTATCCTGAAAGGGGCACTGTCGCCTTTGGTTCTGGCCTCCACGGATGGGGTTTCACCCTTCGCCAGTTCGCCGGCAGGTACTCCAAGAAGTTCGGTGTTCCAAAGGACAAGCTCATTTCCAAGCTTTGGGGAGACAACTATTTCAATCCGGCGACCAAAAAGTGGAGTACAAAGAATACGGACGCTGATGGCAAGTCCCTTGAACGCGCTTTCAACATGTTCGTGCTCGATCCTATATACAAGATCTTTGATGCCGTTATGAAGCAAAAGAAGGATCTCATAGGGCCTATGTGCGATAAACTCGAGATCAAGCTTACTCCTGAGGAAAAGGAGATCAGCGACACCAAGGCCCTCCTCAAAACCATCATGCGCAAATTCTTGCCTGCAGGGGAAGCTCTCTTGGAGATGATAGTCATTCACTTACCGTCACCCGCCACCGCTCAGCGCTATCGTGTCGAAACTTTGTACGAGGGTCCCATGGACGACGAGTCAGCGATTGGTATCCGTGACTGTGACCCCAAGGGGCCTCTCGTTCTCTATGTCTCAAAGATGGTTCCCACATCTGATAAGGGCCGCTTCTATGCGTTTGGTCGTGTCTTTTCCGGAACTGTTCGCGCCGGTCCCAAGATCCGCATCCAAGGACCTAACTATGTTCCTGGAAAAAAAGATGATCTATTCGTCAAGTCTGTCCAACGTACTGTGCTTATGATGGGCCGTTATATAGAACCTATTGAAGATTGTCCTGCTGGTAACATTATCGGCCTCGTCGGCATCGATCAATTCTTGCTCAAGAGCGGCACCCTCACCACTTCTGAAACTGCTCACAACATGAGGGTCATGAAGTTCTCGGTATCTCCTGTCGTGCAGGTAGCGGTCGAAGTCAAGAACGCTGCTGATCTCCCCAAGCTTGTTGAAGGTCTCAAGCGTCTCTCCAAATCCGATCCTTGTGTCCAAGCTTGGATTGCTGAGACTGGTGAGCACATTGTTGCGGGTGCTGGAGAGCTCCACTTGGAAATTTGCCTGAAGGTTAGATATCCATTCTCTGTCGTTCAGTCACCACTTAGGGAGTGTAGGACCTGCAAGAGGATCACGCGGGTGTTCCTCTCAAGATCTCAGACCCCGTCGTTGGTTACCGTGAGACAGTGAAAGCGGAATCTTCCATCGTTGCCCTCTCCAAGTCGCAGAATAAACACAACCGTCTCTACGCGAAGGCCCTGCCACTTGATGAAAAGGTTACCGAAGCCATCGAGGCTGGCACTATTAATGCCCGCGATGATTACAAAGCTCGTGCACGTATCCTGGCTGATGACCATGGTTGGGATGTTACCGATGCCAGGAAGATATGGTGTTTCGGTCCGGAGACCACTGGGCCTAACTTGTTGGTCGACGTTACCAAGGGTGTGCAATATCTTAATGAGATCAAGGATTCATGTGTTGCCGCGTTCCAGTGGGCTACAAAGGAGGGTGTCTGCGCTGAAGAGAATATGCGTGGTGTTCGTGTGAACGTGATTGATGTGACAGTGAGTCGCATGGCCAGTTCCGTTTGTATCTGTCTGACATACTTCTAGCTACACGCTGACGCTATTCACCGTGGTGGTGGTCAGATCATCCCAACATGCCGGCGCGTTTGCTACGCTGCGTGTCTGCTTGCTACGCCGGGTCTTCAAGAGCCTGTTTACTTGGGTATAATGTTTCCTATGCTCAGTCTGACATAAAGTTGACACATCTTTCTTAGTCGAAATTCAATGCCCTGAAAATGCCATAGGTGGTATTTACAGCGTGCTGAACAAGCGTCGCGGTCAAGTCTTTAACGAAGAGCAGAGGCCCGGAACGCCAATGTTCACCGTCAAGGCATATCTACCTGTTATGGAATCCTTTGGCTTCAATGGGGAGCTTCGATCACATACTGCAGGACAAGCCTTCCCTCAGAGTGTGTTTGACCACTGGGAGCTTATGAATGGCTGTACGTGGCTAATTCGAATGAACGACCCACTGAACATAGTTGTTTTTAGCTCCTCTTGATAAGGGCAGCAAAATTGAAGAACTCGTCAAAGGCATTCGTACCCGCAAGGGTCTCAAGGTATATTTGTGACACTTTCCTCTCATACTACTACTAAAACATTTCCGTTCCTAGCCCGATATTCCTCCCCTGGACTACTACTACGACAAGCTGTAAATTTTGCCTGGATGGTTGTTACTTAAAGGGTCTGTTGTACGTTGCCGTATGCCAATTCATTCCTTACTTTTTCCTCGATCACACCTGTGTATTTCGCCAAAGTCACATTGTAATGCATATGGCCACTGATCAGGTAGGATGTCCAAGTCTGGCAGATGGCATGGAACGATATTAGATTTGTGGTTATGGTGTGTATGGTGTGTTTTGCCCCTGGTTCAGCATGTCTATTGGTTGTCAACTACTTGGAGAGTTTCGGCTAGCGAAGTGGTTCAGCTGACGAGTCGACATTTCTCGTGGCACGCTCGGTACCGCCCTCGTGAACGAGTCATGATGAGTGTTCGACATCCAATCGGTGACTCGATGACTCGGGTGTTCTGCCAGCCGTTCACATACAAATTGGGAAGGAAGGAGACCCTAATCCTCAAGTCACCTGCGAAACTCAGATGTCGACGATTCAAACCGACGATTTAGCTACTGTGCCAGGCGTCCAAGCATACTTGCAGGATAACCCCAAATTTGCTACTCACACAATCGAGAAACTCTTGGGGGGCATGGGTAATTTCACATATAGGATCCACCTTCTCAGATCGCTTGCTGGTCGCCGGACGCTCGTTCTAAAATATGCACCCCCATATATCGCTTCATCTGGCGGGGAACTTCCGCTGGACCAGAAACGTCAGGTGTGCAACAGCCCGACAAACCTGTTCTGCGATGCTAATGACAGGAATCAGCTCATAGAAGTCCAAGCTCTCCGCCTTGCAGCCCATCTATCCACGACCAATGTTCCTGCAGTCATCACTATACCTGTTGTCCACCTATTCGACGAGGAAAAACATGTCATTATCATGGATGACGCAGGAGAGGGTTGTCGAACTCTAAAGGAACTACTCATCGAAGAAGGTCTACCGAAAGTTATCTCGGAGCAAATTGGCACTGCTCTGGGCGAATTCATCTACAGAATTCATACATGGAACCAGGATTCTGACGTTGACCTCACCGTATTCGCAAGCAATGACCTCGGCAAGTATATCTCAGCTTGGGTGACCTATGCACGACTAGAGTCGACCTTGTCCGGGGAGGATAGCCTCCCTACACTCTTGAATCCATCGCTTGGAATTTCTAAAGCGAAGATGGCAACTATTTCAAAGGTGGTGGAGAAGAGGCAACAGGCAATTCACGCAGCGTCGGAATCTGATCCCATGACACATGGTGATTTCTGGCCAGGGAATATAATCGTGTCACTCAAACGTGGGACGGACGGAACCATAGAAGGCGTGGAGAAGTTGTTTGTCGTGGACTGGGAGATGGCCAAGACTGGGTTACCCGGGCTAGATCTGGGTCAACTCTGCGCAGAGCTGTACATCCTGTCCGAGTTCTATCCAACACGAAAGGAGTCAGCTCGGGCCATGATTGAGTCGTTTTTGGGAGCTTACAAGGGACGGCGGGGAAAAGATGGGGACGTCGAACTTGCCCGAGTGGTCGCAAGTCATATCGGTGCACATGCGGTCGCGTTTACTCCACGCATAAGCTCCTGGTCGGGAAGACAGAGAACCAGGGAGGTGGTGGAGGAGGGGGCAGAGATGCTGGTCCTTGGCGAGGAAGGATCCGAGATAGCACTGAAAACCAGTATTGTAGGCCCTCTTCTGTGATATTTATCCACGCAACACTGGAAACCAGAGCCAGAACTTTTGTGATTGCCAGCCGTGCGATGAATGTTTAACTGCCAAAGGCCGTCAGGGAGGTGTAATAGCCAGATCGATCGGTTTTAGACTCTCACCATGACCCCATACCTCGCTGAGCTCCCCCCCGAAATATACACGGCTATCCTGGCACACATCCCTGGGTCAGAACGTCAACAAACTACTTTGTCACTCACCAGAGCAATTCCACGTTCCCCGGTACCGCTGTACCACCTATTTGAGCATGTCCACCTCAAGTCAGCAGAGCGTGTGGTGCAGCTATACCGTCGCTTACGGGGATGCCTGGAGGAGCCATGTTGGATCAAAGACTTCTCTCTCAAAACATGGACTGTGGATGCGGTTGTGGTGGTTAACATTGTCTCTTTGCTCTCGCAGTTGTCTGGGATCACGCTGTTTGTTGGACCGAATTTTGCGCCGGAACATATGGAGGAGATGCTGCAGAAGCCGAGAAAAGCTCTGCGTTACATTTCGTTGCGTTTCAGACCATAGTAAGCAACATTCTTGTAGCCAGGGTCTGTCCGACCGTGATTTCAGTGTGCAGACTCCAACATACTATCAGTTTCATAAGGTGAGAGGGATCGGCAAGTGGAGTATCGCTTGCTAACTCGGGAGATCAGGGTGCATACTTTGACACCACCTTACGGACCATTTCTCTATGGCCAACAGCGAACCTTGTCACTTTGTCAGTCGTCCAAGATCTTCTGGACGCGGAAATGGCCCGAAGACGCAATTTCGCACAACCCTTGGTGTTCTTCCGCCTTGATTCCGTCCATGAGTTGGCCAATTCGCCATCCCTCCGTTCTCTGACAAGTCTGCGGCTGCGAATTCCATCCCGGCCAGTCGCCCCTTTCATCTACAACTCCGCTCATTCCATACCTGGAATCCTCACACTGGATTTGTCCACCTGCAGCATTCGATTGAGCGACGTGGAGGCGCTGGTCGCACGATTTCAGCAGTTGATGCATTTAATACTAGACGGATGCAACATTACGCGGGGTGACGTCCTGCTCGAGAATGAGTGGGCCAATGTCGGCAAGACTTGCGCACTGGCAAGCGTCAAAGCAGCAAAGGAACGAGAGAAGACGCTCAAAACCTGGTTAGAGGCCCACGTAGTTCGTAGCATGCCACCAGACACACCCTCTGCTACCAACATACCCCGAGAAGAAACTGCAGCCAGGCGTGTTCGACCGGGTCGTCGTGGATTAGCCACTGCAACGATATCATTTCGGGAAGCGCCAACCAGAACAACTACCCCTGTTATTCCAGCGAACACAACGATACCAAAGGTCCGTGTAGTCCCATCACCCCCGACTCTTCGCTCCTTGAGCACGACCACAAGCGCATTGCACAAGCACAGACACGATGCAATTCGAGCACAGTTCGAGAAAGGTTGGGACGAGGGTCTTGCCCAGCTCACCGCCATACGAGGCAGACTGTACCAATCATGGAAAAATGGGGTGAGGATGGTGCGGATTGCTGGTGAGCAAGACATGGAGGAAGGCTTTGAGGGGTTGGAAGACATCCACAAAGAAGATGCGTTTTACGGGCGAGACGAGTCAGGGAACGTGTGGCCCGTACCAGTGCTGTGCTTTGCAGGTGGAGGCACCGACTCTGGTGGGCATGTGGACGGTTGTGGCCATGCAGCAGCTGGCTGTATGTAGCCAGATCGAATCTAGACAAATGAAACGACGTGCTGTACGACGACTACAGAAGCAAAAGTAGAAAGAGTTCACCGTCCTCTAAGGAGAAGATTCAACCGTCAATGTGGTTGGCTCCGAAGGTTCGTAACCAATCAGCCTCCTGCTCCATCTCCGAAAGAGACCGAGGTGGTCGATCTTCATCGGCATCTACCTTCAGTGGTTGAAACCGGACATCGACACCATTCGTATCCACAAATTGCCGATGAAGAGAAGCTTCCGACCGTTCTAAAGCGGGGTATACATCGTCCATCCTCTCGGAGAAGTGATCATCCTTGAGCTTCCGAGGCAGGATATGGAAATGAACATGCGGCACAGACTGACCCGCAGCTTTGCCGTCCTAAAGACGATGGATGAATTTATAACAGCCAAATTACGATCGGGAGTACCTGACACGCGACGGTGAGCGAGTCTGCGCCGTAGGCTTTTTCAATCATGCGACCGACGTGTTGAACGGAACTCATGAGTGATGTCAACTCGGGCGTTGTGAGGTCTGTCAGTCTTGGGACGACGCGTGTGGGTATGACGAGAACATCTTTGGGTGGATGAGCACACGCGACGACGAGTGAAAAGGATGAGACTGACGACCTGGCACGATTGGTTTGAGGTTCACCATCGCGTACGACAGGGCCGTCCTATAGAAGGCCTGTCTGGTCACCTCCATGGTGGAGAACAAGAGCGGGGCAGACAAGGTCATCGTACTAGGGGGGGTTGGTGCGCACAGCCACCCGTTCAGAGACACCCTGCACATATTCGCCCATGTCCAGTCCGACCGAACTACAATTACCTCCAACCCTCCCATATCCCATAAAGGTCGCTTCGCTGGATGTTCATCAAGGCGCTCCTGTTCAGCGCGGGACTCGTCTACTCACGTATTCATTTAAATATCAGTCCGCAACACCCGAAGCACGCCCTGAAATTCGTTTCGGAACATGGGACTGTCTCCTTGACGGCACCGTCGAGACCTGGTCTATCCGTGTGGGCGACGAAATCTCTCTCCAGAGGTCTAAGCAGAAGCCAGTCATCACTGTCCTTGAACCCTGCAAACATGGCGTCCAAGTCGGTGGTCTATGTGGCATCTGTGGAAAGGATATGACTGCGTGGGTGACATTCTTCTTTTTGACTGCCCCTGTATTCAACTCTCTATGTCAAGTTATGACTACACAGGTTTCTCTGATGCATCGCGTGCATCTATCCAAATGACACACTCTGCTTTTGGTCCGACCGTATCCATGGAAGAGGCTCAGAGGATAGAAAGGGAGACTGCCGAACACCTCCTCAAGTCCAGGAAGCTGTCCTTGATTGTAGATCTTGACCAGACGATCGTTCACGCGACTGTTGATCCTACAGTTGGCGAGTGGATAACGGAGGGGGAAGCTTGGGAAGCTAGGCAGACCAAAAAGTCGTCTGAAACGCCCAACGATGATGGTTCCGACTCTTCAGACAGTGAAACGTCCGAAACGGACGTTTGTAATCCCAACTGGGAAGCCCTCAAGGATGTTGGCAAGTTTCGACTTGGTCCGGAATCATTCGGCCTGCCTTCATCGAGAGGATCCTCCAAAGTCAAGGGGAAGCACAAAGTCCTCGAAACAGAGGGCTGTATGTATTACATCAAACCACGGTGCGCCGCCTATTTGTCGTGAGAGGGTTCTCCGGCGTCAACTCAATTACCTGCATAGACCCGGCCTGCCGGACTTCCTCCGCAATCTTTCCACGAAATACGAGATGCATGTATATACCATGGGGACTCGCGCGTATGCGGAAGAGGTCTGTGCTGCCATTGATCCTGATAGGAAAATATTTGGTGGTCGCATCCTAAGTAGGGATGAAAGCGGGAGTGAGTGTATTGTACCGTACCTCCTAAACCATCGCTTACGCCTCCAAGGCCTTACGCAGAAAAGTTTGCAACGACTTTTCCCGTGCGATACATCTATGGTTGTTATCATTGACGACCGGGCGGATGTCTGGGAGTGGAGTCCAAACCTGATCAAAGTTATCCCTTGTGGGTATTATTCATTACCATCAGGGACAAGCTAACACCAGGAAAAGACGATTTCTTTATAGGCATCGGTGATATCAATTCTGCGTTTCTTCCAAAAGTAGAGCCGCTGACACCCACAGTGCACGCTCCGACCCATGGTTAGTTTCCCACAAGATATGCCATCAACTTTTTGATTCATGAGATTTAGACACACCGACTACTCCCCCAGTGCAAAGCACGGCAGCAGCACCATCCTCCTCGCCGTCTCCGCACTCTCCGCCTGAGGAAAACGAACGCGTTGAGATCGAGTCCAAGGCCTTGTTAACACAGAATTCTCTGGCACTCGAAGCCCAAGTAGAAGAACGACCTTTGGCGAAGAAACAAGAAGAACTTCAGGGTATAGTGATCTGATTCAACAATGGTGATTTTCGTTATGACAACTATACAGATACCGAGCAGACTGTTGCATCCACCACCAAAACGGAGCATCCTAAAAAGGCACTGTTGAAAAACGACGACGTCGAACTACGAAGAGTTGGTAAAGTAGGTTGGAGTTATAATTGTACTTTTGATGCACTTGGTGACCCTTGACAGTTGTTGGAAGACGTTCACCGACAATTTTTTTATGGTTATGATCGGTATTTGCTCACGGACAAGAGCAAGAGACGTAGATCGGGCAGTGGACAGTCACCTAAACTTTACGATGTGACAGTGCGTGTTGTGGATATATCATACCTGATTTGTACTAAATTCCAAGCAGCACATCATTCCAGAGATGCGCACCAAAACCCTCAATGGGGTTCATGTCGTCTTTTCTAGTGTTATACCTCTTGACACGAAACCAGAAAGTACCGAGATATGGAAGGTTGCACACATGTTCGGCGCTCGGTGTTACACAGAACTAAACAACTTTACCACGCATGTAGTGGCTGCCAAGGTTTGTTCTTCCAGAAGATTCGTCACCTTGTATCTTCTGATGATCCGTTATCAGCAAGGAACCGTCAAGGTCGATATGGCACGAAAACGTGGCGGTATCAAAATAGTCTGGTTAGCTTGGTTCACGGATTCAATAGCTCTGTGGGAACGACAAGACGAGACCCCATATCTTCTCGAGGATCCCACGCGGAATGCACCAAGTTTGAGTCCCAACCTCGATCCTCATCCGATTTCTTCGGATCCGGAACCAGATGCTGATGATTGGGATGTCGAACCTGCACCTTCAGGAAAGGCGGCCTTTCAGCTTGCAGACATTGACTGGAACGACATAAATGACGAAGTCGAGGCAGCCATGAACGAGAGTGATGACGAGGAGGGCGAGCACAGCGTGAGGAGTGATATGGCATCAGAAGATGATGGCATGACTGATGAGACCTGTAGTCAGCCTAGGTGCGTCGGCTGCTCTCTCGTCGTCATTCGACTCAACTGTTGTTGCCTTAGCCCCAATTCTTCACCCCGACTAAAACGGAAGCGTCTAAGGAGTGTCACCCCGTCAGAGAATGGTAATACCGATCCACAGTCAGATATTTTGCGATCACCATTGTCCAAACGCAAGAGACTTGCTGCGAAACGAACAGGAGCGTCGAAGCTAAAGGAAGCATTCACTGCGGATGAAATTGCGTCCGCACGGCAGCCGAGAAGTCGCAGTCAAAGTGCGGAATCGGAACCTTTTGTTGCAAGTCTCCCTAGCCCTTTAGAAGAGGAAGAGGAGGAAGAGGAAGACGATGACTTTTTGGCTCGGGAGCTCGGTGAGGACTGGGGATAGTGCATCCTAGTACTTGCATGACCATTGACACTCTTTCGTCTTTGTGTTTTTGCTCTGTACTGCTTTCGATTTAGTTGTAGTGTAATACCATAACATGGAATTATATTTTAGCGATCACTTTTACTCCAGATGTTCACAATACGAGACCCAAAGTGCATCGACGGAGTCACCGGTAACGGTCACAAAGATCTCTTGATCGTACACAGAATCCTTCATGTACGCATTGAGCTTCCGGACGGTGCCCTTGCCGCAACGCTTTTCGACCCAGTCGAGAAAGTATGCGGTCGTAGCGTATCCTGCATCCCATCTGCCCCCTCCCGAGACTTTCCAGTGTGGTGGTGCGTATCCCGCGTTCAACCTGACGAAATCTATGGCAAACGAGGATCACCACTGACACGATGAACCGACCAAAACACGGCCCGACCTGCAATCCCCTCTATGAAGCCCCCCGGACAGGTATCCTTTGCATTGTATTGATAGCAGTGTACGACTTCGTGGATAAGCACACCTGTGATCTCGTCTTGCGCGCGAGATTCAGCGGACAGGATGTAGTCGAGGGAGAGGTGAATCTCCTTGTCGGTATCCGATCCACAAGTGTACGCGATACCATCAAAGGATCGGAGGATGAGTGTAACTTGGTTCACACTTGTCGCGGGTTTAGGATGCCTGCAAAGGGGACTGGAAGGGACTTACTGTGTCGGCGCAGTCAATGGTGTGTACAACCATGTGTACGAGGCCTCGACGGCGGACTGGAGGACATCTCGGTTAAAGAGGCGCAAAAAGATCGCGGCACCCTCGTGCTTTAGATTATCGATCCGCAATACAAAGTTGGGTATCTTCCAGGGAGGGAGGATTTCAGCGGGCGGAGGCATGGATGTAGGAATATCAATTGATCGGCTACAGTGATAACAGAGACCTATTAAACCCGTATAAATACGATATCTGCGTTATTCAGCACTGAACTGGAGGATGTTTCAAGTTCTAGGATGGGCTCGGATCAGTAGTATAGCCAGAAGAATTGCGCGGGACTGACTTCGATACCTGCGGCTGCTTCTAGTCTCAAGACCTCTTCCCTGAGGGCATCACTCCCTTCCTCGAGCCACCTGCAATACTCGACGGCGCGAAACAAGACACCGCTCTTTCCTTTTGTCTGTCCATTGCTCTTTGTCCCACTACCCTTTGGCCTGCCCCTGGAGGGCAAGTCGATCGTGCCAGCAGGTGCGATGAGCGCGATTAATTGCGCATAGCCATCACGGATGGCGTTGCGACGCTTTTGCTCCGACATGATATGATTAAGCCGCTTCTGTGGAGTAGACAAGAGAGGTTTCGTCTTGTAAGGTGCAGACACGCTCTTACGTCTCACAGACCGCGAGCGGGAAGTGTTCTCTGTGGGTGTGGGTGGTGTGTCTAGATCCTCGTCAATCTCCAGGGACATTTGCGGTTTTCCAGGAGACGGCGGTGGGTGGGTGAGGGGTAAAAGGGGGAGCGGTAGAGGTGCGGATATGGGAATGGGGTGAGCGATGTCGGCAAACGCAGGATCTGATTCAAAGTCCCAGTTGAAGTTGTCGAGAAAGCCCAGGAGGTCTGTCGTTTCTGACGGGGAGAAGAGGTCCGCTGATGGGGGTAGCGGGGCAGCGGGAGGGAACAACCCGGTGAGCGCAGGGTCGAACGCATACTCAAAGTCAGCAAACGGTACCGGTGGCTGAGGCGAAGACATGGTCGATGGCAGAGGTCACCGGCGATGTTTACATTCCCGGATAGCCGGTTCATCACTCGGCGAGCACGGCCACACGGGCGGCGACTTCCACGGCATGTGCCGAGATAGTAAATACGGACAAATAAAAACTACCAAAAGAGGATACAGCCCCGTTGCCCGAACAGCGTCGGACTCCCCGCTCCGCCCTCCATGTCGGCCCTCAGTGAGGCATCTACACCGGCCCAGGACGCCGCGTCGGCCATGGAGGCACAGCAACTCCACCAGCTCCAGCAACACGCCACAGATATCCAGCAACCGAATAACAACGTCACCCCGGAAGGAACAATCCGTAAAGGTTAGCTTACCCGTACCTATATTGTACTCCCACTCATTATGTGGACCCAGCGAAAGCCCCGTCCGTTAGGCGTGCATGTACTGCATGTCACACCGGTAAGACAAGGTGTAGTGAGGTCCTTCCTTGTCAGGTGCGTCTGCGGTCCGGCCCTCTCCCGATACACATCTAACCATCTCTCCGCAGAGCTGTCTCAAAAGGGGCATCGGTTCAACATGTGCCTACCCCGACCCAGAGACTGATCATGCCAATCAGTCTCACCAAAGTGAGCTCCTCAGTCGTTATCGCGAGATCACCCCGTTTACACCTCTCAGCACCGGGTGTCTCCACGTTTGCCCAAGCACCGATTGGGTACGTCCATGGAGCCCCGACTTTGACACAACATCAATATTACGACTATAACGGTACATTCACTGGCGCCTCTTCTTCAACATTTCGGCCGAGCAAACGACCACGCAACCTGACTGAGGAAGAGGCCGCTGCCATCACCAGAAATTTCACCCGCGGCGACTTTTTTGTGGGCTCCAGTGCCCCGGTCCGCATCGATCCAAGACTGCCCGTCAGACTCACTCTGGGCGAGGGAGATCATGTCCATTTCAGCATCACGGAATCGTTGTCTTAGCGTGTTGACCCGCAGCCTACTTATCTTGCTTACTCTCTGGCTTTTGATCTCGTGTACACTATGCACTGGAGTAGACACACCAGTCGACGGATTTGCCTCACCTTTACGACCTGCAGGCACTCCAGAGTGGGCCCGATTAGGAAACTAGTATTTCACTGGAAACAGCTGTGCTGACCATCTTTGCAGCAGACTAGGGCGCAGCAACCACACGCAACGGGAGCCCAGATCTCTTGGGCTGCCTTTGTAGGAACTCGGTCGATTCACTTATTACATACGCGACGAAATGAATGGACTTGCTTAGACCGGGTGCTGTTCAAATGTTCAACAGTATATCCGTCGTACCTTGTATCGTATATACAGGGAAGAGGATACAAGACAGACGAGCTTGACGTGGCAGGCATACTAGGTGACAACATTTCAACCTCGGTTCCGCTTGTGGGCTCGCAGCACGCTTCGAGCTCCTTGGCCCTACCCATATGCCATCCATGTTCTGAAGCCGGCTAGTGTACCTCCGTTTCTGATTCTCCGTGTAGCGTTCTAGTAGATGATACTGGGACCGGGTGTACCATCAAAGTTTAAACTTTGGCAATGGGTATGAACTGCCTGAGGCTTCAAGCTTGTCAATACCACCCTGTCCGTCATGTCGTGGCAGAACATGTTCATCAAACTTGCGCAAGGCTTTGCACAAGCGGGAAGCTATCATCGGCTGGCGCATGGCGCAAGACGTTCCATCCTGAGACGTGAAGGAACGACTCGAAATCACCTGTGAGGCTTGTCATGTTCCCTGATCAAGTGGACTGTCATAAAGAGACACACCGTATGATGCGGTCGCTAGTTTCCCACTGCCATCGTAGGTCAAAACGATGTTGCCTATGCTTATGCCTCGATGCAAAAGCTTTCCAGCCTCGGATGCGTGTGAGAACTTCAGATTCAAATGTCAGTGTATGGTGATCTAGAGATGAGAACAAATGCATCTTTTTACGCCAGTTATTCCGCACCCAGAAATGCGACAGATCTCGTGTTCAGGCACTATTTCGGCTTAGCAAAGCTGGATAGGTATCCTTCATGTAGACGTTGCTTTCAAAACTGCATCTCACTTACTCGGGGATTTGGACCTGATGTACGACTCGGTCCCTCAACCCGTCTTTATGGACACCGTCGAATGAATACTCTGGAAGATCCGGTAATGGTGCATGAGGATCAATGACGTTGCATTTCAAAATCCAGTTCGTTCTGTGGATCATTGAAATTGCGAGGCTTGACCATGAAAGTTCAGTTTGGACCGTACTTCCTTAAACGATGCAATGAAGAGACTCGATAAATGGGTTATGTGCTGGGCTATCCTTACAGAATGTGTGGAAATAAAGTGTGTGCGCAAAGGACCGTCAAGAGTTGATCAGGTGACCATAAATACCTGCTTACCTTTTTCGTGCATCCAAACCAGATAAGGTTGTGATCGCCATTGTTCTCCCCCAAATCAAAGGCCAACACAGCTGAGTGTCTGTTGATCCCTTCGCATGATACCACGAGACAACTCGTGCCAGATGACGGTGCGATGGAGCTGGCGAACGTGAATCCTACATGCTTCAACTTGAAACGACATGATCAAATCTTAGACGAGCAAAATGGTATTCATAAAGTTGGCCGTAAAAATGCCAACTGATAATTTGTAACTGACAATCGTTCCGCAGCCGGCCTTCTGTTGGCCCCTTGCACCCTCTTTCCTACCATGTCCGTAGTGCGGGTCGCTCTCCTTGTTTTTCTCCTACCCTTTACCGTTCCCCTCTCTTGCTTTGTCGAGGCTACCGTGTCTCCCGCCCTACGCGCAGTAACCGCATGTAACGGGAGCCCAGATCTTTGCACCCGCTCCTTTGGAAATGTCACCTTTGTCGGAACTCATGATTCGTATGCAGTCGGGGTCAACAATCGTATGTCATTTACCCCTGTCTGCTTTACCGTCGAGGCTGAGCGGGTGTCAGTGGCTGCAAATCAGGATTATAATAGTGCGTAGAGGTCAACAACATGAACAGGCTGCTCATACCAAGTCAGTCACCCAGCAGTTGACGGATGGCATTCGCATGTTGCAGGTGCAGACACACAACTTGACTGGAGTCATACAACTTTGCCACACTTCCTGTGTGCGTGCACGTCGTGTCCGTCTCACCATCGCTCACTCTTATTCAGTCTCTTTATAATGCGGGTCCCCTTTCCACATATCTGACCACAGGTATGTTGTGATGGTGCAACTTGAACTTCCATGTCTCAGACCGTCACACAGTGAAGGCGTGGCTAGATGCGAACCCTAGTGAAGGTAAGGATGCACTAGAATCGTGTGCTCCTCAGTACCAATAACAGTGCAGTTCTCTCCATTTTGATTGTAAATTCGGATGGTTTCCCTGCTACCGCATACGATGCCTTGTTCAAAGGTGCCGGACTCGATACCATATCTTATGCACCCCCATTGGCGTCAATACCTTCGACTCAGTGGCCCACATTGGGAATTCTCATCGACACCGGAACGCGTCTTGTCGTTTTCATGGATGCATCAGCGGATTTCAACAGTGTCCCGTATATAATCGACGGTGCTTGCCCACGAAATTTCCGTTATTGCGTCTTTTGATAATCATCTAGAGTTTACCAACATCTGGGAGACAGCTTATGACGTTACAACTACCTTTGACTGCAGTGTCAACCGTACGCAAGGAGACACATCAACGCAAATGTTCCTCATCAACCACTTCTTCGATACAGTGGTTCTCGGGCAACCTGTTCCGGATCCCAATCAGGCCAACGTGACTAATTCCGTGTCTGGGCCAAACTCGCTCGATCAACAAGTCAGCCTTTGCGTCAGTGAGCATGGTCGAAGCCCAAACTTTATGCTCGTCGACGTGAGTCTGATACACACTACCGTCCTGCTTCGGTGCTTACCTCTACAGTTTTACGAATATGGAGGTGGCTCTGTGTTCGAGGTAGCTGCGACCGCCAATGGAGTTACATACTCACCTGCGACCCCTATTGCGACCCCCACTCCACAGGGGAGTACGGGATCTGGGTCGTCATCGTTGATAAATATCATCCCCACATCTCTGCAGTCGTCGACAGTCGTCATATTGGTAACGAGCATCGTGCTTATCACTCGCTATGTGATTTAGCGTTAGTATTTCCTCTGGGACCGTCGTTTAACGCGACAGGAATTTTGTCATCTCATCCAGGGACTAGAGACAATGTTGGACTACCGTTTTCTTTCTACTCTCCACTTGTATACACGTGGTTTATAGACGGATGGGCCGGACCTTTGTTTACGGGGGGTGTAGTCTTCTTCGTCGGGATTATCGTTGTCATCTTCTTTGACGAGTTCTGCTCCTTGGATCTTTCTTCGTCCACCTTTTCCGACCAGTAGACGCTGCATTTCTAGTTCGCGAAGTGCGTACGACAGTTGAGTATCCCGGGCAAGTCGTGCGGCCAGTTCCTTCAGGAGGTGCTTGCGATGCTTCTGTGCGCAGGGTAGAAAGAAGACGCGAAGGGGGCTAAGATCACTCACGACATTGACCGGGCCTTGTTCCTCTTCTGAAGGGGTATCGATGACGGAATGTTTCTTTCTTCGTCGGGCTGATTTGACAGAATCATCGATTTTCCACCCGAGATCAGGTTCACTCGATGGCCCCGCGGACTGCTTTTCATTCTTGCCAACAGAGGTGGTTTGCTCGAGATATTTTTGGACTTGACGTCATGATCAACACATGGAATGGCCAGCAAAGATGTGGCCCACCTTCTGCGGTATCCTCTGCAAAGACAATGTGCTTTGGAGGGGGGCGACCTCGCTTCCGCTTTTGCGCAGGACTGTGCGCAATCACGCCCGCTGCACGCAAGGTCTCTAATTCAGCGTCCTCCAGGGGATCGTCGTCATCAGCTGGTAAGACAAGATTCGCCAGATCCGTGAGTTGCCGCTTGATCTTGTCTATTTTCTACACTGACTGTGAGATGGAAGACAATGACAAGAAGACGACAGACCTTGAGGCCCACGGTCTTGATCGTACGAATATAGCCCTCGTCCTGAGATTTGAGCAGCTTAACCATGTCCATGGGCATGGCGGTGTTTCCCCTGTCCTTGACGTGGACGCCCTCGACGGTCCTTTCCTTGTTCATCGCAAAGTAGAACTCATCCTTGTTTCTGTCTGCGGCCTTTTGCCTCAGCCTGTTGAGACGGTCCTGCTTCGCATGGTAGTCGCGCGCACGAAGGACATAGTCCCTGTGCTTTTCAAGTATGCCAAACTTTGTACGGTGCGCAAGCTGCGAGCGTTCCTTGTGGTTACGCCGATGGAGCGAGTTGCGGAGAGACGAGGTCATGGGTGTGACAGAGTGTGACACGAATTCATCCCCAAATAATATCGTTTTTGGATCGAATTCCTCGACAAAAAAGCATGAGTTTCCAGCATTTCAGGCTCGGCCAGCTGGCCATGTCCCAGCCCCTCCCGCCACATCTGCAGCAGAACCAGCCGTCGCCTTCCACAAAGTCACCCACACGCCCACCGTATGGCTCTGGCGACACCGACGATGGCTACACCCTCGTCTTTCCCAGCATCGCTGCCTTTCAGGAGTGGCGCGCGCACGAGGAGGAGACGCAGATGGTCGAGTTCGTAAAGGGTGACACGCACGGGAGCAAGGCTATCCCACCGCGCTTCAAAGACCACACCAAGCTCGTGTGCGCGCGGCACTCACGCAGCGGGCGCAAAAAGTATGTCAAGAAGCACCCTGAGCGCGTGCGCAAGGTGCCGAGCCGCAAGGTGAGCCCATCTCTCGTCCACTGTCAAGCCGTTGACTGGCGCAGCTCGAGGGACAGGGATGTCAGGCGTCGATTAGCTACAAGACCTACTTTGAGACGGAGCAGGTCCGTGTGTGCTGTGCGTCTGTTTCCCCAGCCTGTCCTTGTCGCAAACTGTTCGTACAGATATTGCAGAGCACTCGCACCCCATCGGGCTTGCGAATATGCCCTTTACTCGCCGGGGAAGGCGGGCGGCCGTCGAGGCTGAAAAGGCGAAATCGAGACGCACCGCGCCGCCGGTCACCCCTGCATCGGAGGCGTCTACGTCGAGCAGCGCACCTGCACCTGCAGCCCCTGCGACACCGCAACCCCAGGTTTCACCGTTCCCCTCGAGTGCCCCGCTGGCACACTTGCCACATCCATTTCCACATTACGGTCAGCCTGGTGTTGGCACACCGTTCCCACACATGGTCCCCGCGCCACTGTCGCAGAATGAACAGTGGGAACGCATGTCGGTGCTGTTTAATTCTATCCGGGAACATGCACGTGCGTACGAGTACCCGACCCCGAGCGTTGTGGCGCTCGAGAGCGTGTTGATCCGAATGTATCTCGAGAGCCCGATGGGTATGATTGGGGGACCCGGGCTTAATGGTTTGGGTACCAACATGCATGGTGTCGTACAGGGAGACTCACACACGCAGACAGCGGGGGCAGGTACCGGGGACCATGCCAACAGCGAGATAGAGAGTAGTATCGAAAGTGGTTGACGTGCATTATCCAACGTATGGTTGTAAGATATATTCTCGTGGACAGTGTTCTCCACAGGTTTGGTCGTATAACAACTAATGTGTAATGTAGTTCTGGTCAAGATCATACCATATAGCAGGTAAAGCAGTTCTAATCAGCAAATGGGTCAGCAAATGGATCTTCAGCATCTACTAATTTCGCTCCCCCCGAACTTGATCCCCCAAGGTGCGTTTTAGCTGGTCTACGTTCCTCTTCGCTCTCATAGTCACTGAAATCAGAGAGACTTCCCCTGTGCTGGTCCCAAACAGCTTCGGGTGATTGATCATGCCGAGGAACGGGCTGCATTGGTGGTGGTAATGAGCTCTCGTCGCTGCCGAGCCCGCCAAAGGACAGATCTTGTAGGTCAGGGTGGACATAGCCTGACGTGTTTCTAGTTTCATCGAGCGCGCCTTGTCCATCTGCAGCTATCCTGGACTGAGATGTCCGCCCAGGTTCGCCTGTGGTGATGGTCATCTTGTTCATCGCTTCCTGTATTCCACCCACGGAATCTGAGGTATGTTTCTGTGTCGAAAGCTGCTTGGAATGTTATGGAAGTGGGCACACATGGTATAGATGCGAACGCACGTTCTCATACATTTGCATTGCAGAGACGACCCTTTCGTTTGTCTCGATCAAGGTACCGATGATTTCCTCGTTTTCCACAAGCTATGACATGTGATGAGAGTGTGTATGACTTTCGGGAAAGCGAATTACCTGAATGTACCGAACGATTGTCTTGCGGGCAGCCTTGGCGTTTTCAAGACATTCTTGAACGCGGGCGTTGGTGGTGATGTTCTCCTTGTCGCTATTGACCAGCTTGATCGCGTTGACCAAGTTACTCGAAGCTTGACTGGCACTAGCGATCGATGCCAGTATCTGGGGTTTCTCCTGGAGACGATATGAGATATCGGGTGAACGAGTAGGGGATGCTGACCGCATCGAAACTGAACTGCATTCTCCTCGCGCGGTTCTTCCTTTGCCGCGCTTCCTCCTCTGACTTGCGCGCTCTTTGTTTTGCATCCTCCTTTTCTTGTTTTGTGCGTTTCTTAGCAGCGTCCTTGTCGCTCGGAGATAGACCGGGGCGAGATAATTGAGCATCGGCGCTTTCCGAGCGTGTGTGCGATCGGCGATCTATTGGTCGCAATTGTCTGTACAGGCCAGCGAGGGTGGAGAGGGAGGGATCGTTTTTGAACTGGGTGTACCAAGATGCGAGGACGGAGTGCAATTTCTTCCTGACCTTGATATCTGCCATGGGATCAGAGGCGAGGTGCCTGAGGGCATCAACGAGCTGGTCATCCATGCAAGCGGCTACAAGCGAATGAGCGTGTGTGTGTAGGGAGAGAGTGGGCATACACTGGAACTTGCGGTCACCGTTTTCGATAAGCGCGCTGAGGATCTACAGGTATGTGAGACAGGGACTAGAGAGATGATGTGGGGATGATACCACGAGGGCCCGGTACTTTTGATGGTTGTCGCCATGTTTGATCTTCTTTCTGATGGCTCTAGAGGCCTCGGAGGGACTGCGGATTGGATGGATGAGTGAAGGGTGGGGTGGGGTGAAACAGGACAGACCCGGTCGACTGCAGACTGATCGAAGTTGCTAGTTCTGGTATGCTGGATGGAGATGTGGTGGTGGTGGTGGTGGGTGAGGAGAGGACGTACCCGTCGTAGGCCTCGTCGAGGTAGGCAGGGGATGTGAGTATCTCTATCCAGTCTGTGATCGAGGACTTGGTGCTTATGGGGGAACGAGGAGGAAGGAGGGCTGTGTTTACTCACGTGCGGTTTATCGCGGTTGAGTGCAGACACGGCGAACTTGAGTGCGGACATGGTCAAGGTGAAAAAGGTACAAGACTCCCTTTTATGGAAAAACCATCATATGACATCACAAAGTGAGTAGACTACGCTTGTTGCTCATCTGCCTCGTCATTGACACGGAGGACCTTTAACCACGCGCGATAGTTGAAGTTGCCATGGCGGTCGGTAAAGGAGCCACCCAGGAACGTATCAATCTAGGGGATGGTCAGTGTGAGACGGCGCGAGGGAGAGCGCGGACCTCTCGCGGATCCATGCGGTCGCCGACATCTGCGAGCCACTTGCGGAGCTCGTCCGCCTTGACGATGCCGGTGTCAGAGTCGTCGAAGCAGACGAATGCGTCGGTGAGCTCATGCTCGGTGTCGAACTGGAACAGACGCTCGCTCATCATGGTGAGGAACATGGTGAAGTTGATGCCCCCGTCTGCGGGGTGTGTCGTGGCCGTGCCCGGGCGGGCGTCGAGGAGCTGACCGAGTGTGTGTTCCGACGGGGATATGCCTGCAGGGGTGTGAGCAGGGCGGTGTGGCAGGGAACGGACTGACCGAGGGAGGCAAACGTTTGGCGGAGGTCCTGCTCTGTGACCCAGCCATCCTTGTCGTTGTCGATGAGCTGAAAGGCCTCCTTGAACTGCTGAATCTGCGCTGGCTGAAAGAGCGCGAAGAGCCCAGATGGCTCCCGACGTTGACGAGGGGACATGAAAAAAAACCTCTTGGCGGTCTTGGCATCGTCTTGGCGTCTGATAGCGATCCTCGGCTTGGCACTATTTCAATGTCACATTTCACTTCACTTCACTTCCTCCCTTCTCATGGCTGACCATCTCTGTGAATGGGTTGGATGTACCGCAACGTTTATCGACCCAGAACTTCTCTACGCACATCTCTGCAACGACCACATTGGTAGGAAATCTACAAACAACCTCTGCCTCGCCTGCAACTGGAAGGACTGCACCACCACCTGCACAAAGCGAGACCACATCACCAGCCATCTCAGAGGTACCCCCGTACCCTCATTTCCTACACCCGCTCACACACACCTATAGTACACACACCGCTCAAGCCCCATGTCTGCGAGGTACATCCCACCCACACCCGTCTTACCCCGCTCACCCCCACCAGATCTGCAAAAAGTCGTTCAAGCGACCACAGGACCTCAAAAAGCACGAAAAGATCCACACAGAGGAGCACCACGTCCAGCACAAACACTCCAAGGCCATCACCGTAAACGACCCCGCCTATGTCTCCCGAGTGCGCGGTGACCCGCTTCCCCACAAGCCCACCAAGCCTCTCTCCAAACCCTCCGCAGCACCCAACCCACCCCGGTCAAGGCCTGGCACCGCCTCCCTCTCACACGGTATTTGTCTCTCCTCCCCCTCCCCCTCCCCTGACGCCCCTTCCGCAGGTTCACCCTACCCCTCCGTCGAGGACGACCACCACATCGCCCCCGCTGCATACGACCTCTTCCAGCTCCCCTCCTGGGATGCCAGGCCCGTCCGCCACAAGCGCGCATACGACCACTCCGTCGAGGACTTTTTCGCAGACGTGAAAAAAAGAAAGGTCACCCCCGCTTACAATCCACGTGCGTCCCCTCCTTCTCGCTCCGTCTCTCCCTCACCCCTCCCCAGAAATGGCAGACCGTCTGAACGACATCGCTTACGCCCATGATGTCACTCAGTACGACTTTAATCCCCGCTCCGTCTCCTTTGATGTCCGCACGCCTGAGGAACTCGCCGCCGTAAACGAATTTCTCGTCACCCTCGGCCGTGATGTCACCGGCTCCGTTCACCGTTCCCATGCGGACCGCTTCCCCCCTTCCTCCTACTTTGATCAGGACAGTCTCAACCAGCTCGGCCTCGCGGGTATGCCCGGTCTCCCTTCCCAATCCTTTTCACACGACTCGTACACCCATCATTATCCTTCTCCGTACCCGTCCCTCCCACGCGCTCAGTACCCGTCCTACTCGTCCCTGCCCGCTTCCTATCCCGATCAGATCGCTCCCGTCCACGACCCCCCCACCCCTCCGTCCCACGACTTTGCTATTCCCTACCCTTCCGCCTATCCGTCCTCGTCCCCCCACAGTCGTCTCCATCCCACACCCCCCCTAGACCCCACATCCCCACACTCGTCCAGCTCGACCCCTTCCAATGCCACACCTCCCCATCACTCATCCCTGTCCGATTCGTTGGCCCAATTCGATCTCCGTGTTCCTCCTGCTGCTCCTTCCGTCCAGTTAGCTGCCCCAGATTACTATAGAAAGCCTCCGCACACCGTCATAAACTCTCTCAAGACCGCACCTCGCACAGCCGCTGATCTCCCCGAGCCCAAACCCCATGTTGCGAACCTGGCTCCACTCGTATCTGTATCAGACACACACACCCCGTCCGTGCCCCTCTACCCATCCCTCTTACCCGAGGACTCGGATCTCAGGCTGCCCTCTATCAAATCAGATGCTCGGCCACTCAGATTGCCCCCCATTACCGAGATGTACCGTTCACCCTCCCCTGTCTCTGCGCCCCTCTCCCCCGACACCTCCCGCGGATCTACCCCCAGCTCAACCATGTCTTCCCCCGTCCCACATCATCCCATCACGAAATCATCAGAGAATGAGCTTGTTAGCAAGGTGGACAAGATTGAGCTGGCTCATCTGCACAAGGACAGCTCTCTAGAGGAGAGGAGACGGCATGCCAACCTCATCCGGCACTTGCTCATCAAAATCAACGAGGATTACAAGAAGCGCTTTGGATCTCCAATGGGATCTCCAACACTGTCACGCGGTTTAGATGTCGAGATGGCAGTTGCCTGATTATTATTTTTCCCCCCTCTCGTTTCACTTGTCGTGTTGTACTTTATATAGGCCAGACGTGTTTTAGCTCTCGGTGTGATACAAAGAATGCGTTGCGGTTCGGTAAATAGGATAGACTAGGTACGTTTCAACGTGAGTTTGATCTTGGGCGCTGCATTCGGCGCCGCCTCGACGTCTTCCATTGCCGACAACGGGGGACTCGTCGCAAGCGGTGATGGAACAGCAGCGTTGAAACCAAACGACGCATTCTGCGATGGCTTGTTGAAACTGCTAAAACCCGACCCACTCGGCGTAGCTGGAGGCGGACTCGAGGCAGAAGGCGTTGCAGGAACGGGCGGTGCACCGCTGTTGAACTCTGCCCAGCGAGGACACTTGCGGTTCGTCTCTGTAACGACATGTCAGCACGCGCCCGGATCACACAACAGCACGTACTCATGTGTCCCATTTGACCGCAGTGGCCACAACGCCGCTAAAGCGAGATAAGCACACGCACACCGAAGAAAAAAAAAGCGGCTCGTTACCGTCGTGTCCGGTTTCAGAGGTCGGCTGAGCTGCATCGGGGTCCCCCCCTCCTTGACAATCTTTGCATTCTTGCGGTGCAGCCGTCGCTCCTGGTTCTTCTTCATCCGCGCGATTCGCTCTTCCAGCCTGAGCGCGCCGTTAGACCGCGAGACCGTGTCAAGGGTAAGACGTACCGCTTCTTGTAGCGCTTGTCCGTGTCGGCGTCGCCCGTTGGCGCGAGATTATCGGCTAGAGTCGCTTCTTCCTCGATCAACTGACGCGCACGAATATAGGCACGGATGACCGCTGGGTCACGAATGATTTCTGTTTGCCACTCGTCATCGACCTAGAAATTGTGAGTGGGGACTCTTGGGATAAAGGGGCAAACAAACCAGGCGTTTTATTCGTAGTACCCTGCGACTGCTCTCTGGCCCTATGCTCATTTCTCGGTCCCGTTCCAACGACGACCCTCGACTGAACGCCGGAGAAGCGGGTCGTCCAGAAGTGGACGACATAGCAGGCGAAAAAGGCGCCTCGGCTTTCATCGATGCTTGCCTTTGCAATTTCTTGGTATCGGGCGGGGGCGGCGCCTCGTCTTCGGACGTCAACTGCGGTTCATCCTTGCGGCTCAACGAATCAAACTGTGCCTTCCATATCCGCTCGATTTCCGACTTGTAGATCTGCTGTTGCTCGGCAACGTTGTATCGGTGCGCAGATTTCGGTCGATTTTCTGCCTCGGCTGCAGGTCGCGTAAGAACTCGGATCGCGTTAGAGCACGGGCAAGCGTACCGAGCTTTTGCTCGTAATCCTCGCCAGCTTTTACGAAAATGTCCTTCATCGATATGCGGATAAAACTGAATGCTTCTCCCCTTCCAGTAGGATCACCGTCACCGTGCAGCCGAAGCATCGCCTTGGCTTGCGTCGCAAACAGGAAATTCTTGGTCGTGATCCATGGCGCGAGCTGTTGTTCGATCGATAGCTTGGATTCCCCCTCTTCATCCTCTGCTTGCTCCACGTTTTGTGTATAACCTGAATCTTGCAGGTGCCGTTGTCCAACTTGCATGCTTTCCATGAGGACAACCTGCTCAGGGCCAAGCATCTTGAGCATGTCCGTGTCACTGGGGATAGTGACAGAGGGTTTGAGTCGCCAAAAACCTTGATGAGGTCCCCGGCGGTGGTACTCCATAAACTCTTTGAGCCGTTGTCGCATCTGAAGCTCGTTTTGATCTGGAAAGTATTTCATCAGGCGCGAGATCTTTAAACGCTCTTCGGCACTCTTCCTCAGTAATTTGAACGCAATAATCTGGAGCCTGTACTTGATAGTGTTTGTTATTTTCCGCGAGTGAGGACCTGGAACCTCAGTCACAGGATACGTTTGTCCAATCACGAAGAGATTTTTAATCTCCCGAAGGAAATACTTGGTGTCCCCCTTCGTAGTACTTCTGTATACTGTCCCGTAAGTACAACAGACGCGGGAACACGTCATCTTTCGCACCTTACAGCAAGAAAGTCGGTCGAATAGGGTTTGTGGCGAAATAGTGGTGCGCGTATAAGGTTATTGTAAAGAGCGGGAAAGGTTTGACCAGGATAGACGTAGCCAAACTTCATGAATGGTGACTCATCCTGTGGCTCGAGCACAAACGGGACGCCAAGGTCGAGCTAGCATCGTGTCAACGAGTAGTTTTGTAATTAAAAAAAAAAAAAAAGACATACCCTTGGCATGTAATCGTCTTTCTCGTCTTTTTTGCGATAATAGTTGACGAGTATACTACCCATTCCGAAATTTGGAATAATTGGCGGGTGTTCCTCCTGTAATGCAGTGAGACAACATCCAACGCGGAAAGAAAGCTTGGTGGCGCACAGAATATTCCCAAAGAACAAAGTTGCTGGTATCCTTGAGTGTCAGATCACTCGTCCTGTGGAGTCCTTCGCCAATGTTACCACCCTTCCCGACTTTTCGTCCCGCTTTATCCTTTTTCTTCTTCGCAGTCCGCACTTTACTAAAGCGGATTTCGATATTGGTTGGAAACTGCAAAGCTGGGCGATGGAAAGAGCGTGCTTCCAGTTTAGACAGTCGGGTCTTATACTAGAGGTCATAGTGTCCAACATTCTGCGCAAAGGGACAGTAGCAGATAGACTCACAAATGGTAGCTGAAGTTTTTGCGCAGGGTACGCATGTTCTACAACCAGTTGACCAAAAGTCTGGCGAACACGATGTCGACCACCCTCCTTGGCAACCTCATACAAGTGGTCATTCGAAAGGTTATACTTGTCACGAGATGCATAGTCGGCGCGTAATCTTTTCCGTGGCCTGACCGTTTCCACAGCTGAAAAATGTAAGTGCCCAACTTACCCGCAAAGCCGATGAAGCATTACTTGCTGGTCGTTCCTCAGATACGAGATCCTCTTCATTCAGTTCCAAGTGGGCAAAATCACGAAAGGGTGCTCCAGGACCCCATATGATACTCTGCGTCCACGCACCCGACTCGAGAGATTTGTTCCCTGGCGTAGTTAAATTGTCTGTCTCTTGGGCCGGAGGCCGAACGACCCTTCCTGACGCATATACGATGTCCTCTTCCCAGTTGGACAACAACACGAGATCGAAACTTCTGTCGTGCATAGGGAGCGTTATGGAGAGCGCCGAATTCTCGCGTTCCTAGGAGGCATAAGCATGGTTGAGGTCAGAGGTGATGTTGTCCTTGCCTCGATAGCTTTAGCTAGATCATTCTCGATGCTTCCCGCGGAAACTTCTTCTTCTACGCGCTTGCTCTCGTTTTGACGTTGGGTGTCACCTACAACAGCATCAAGAAATCCTCGTGCAGCGTCCTTCTTGCGCGTATAGACACTTTCGGCTGAGTAAAGTTGCAGGAGGCCATCACAACCGAAGGGGATGATCCGCTCACCAATGAGGGGTCGCTTTGTTATTCTCGACTTCTTTCCCGTATAGCCCTTGAACAGATCAGAGAAATCGAGGACCTTGTTCCTCTCAAAGCCGGGGAACCGTTCATATACTGTCTTTGGTCTCTCGATGAGTCGCTTTACGACCCTAACGCGCCTCTCCTTGGGCCGCATCGAGACAGGCGACTGGGCTTCAACTTTGACGACATCACCACCTACAGACTCGTTCTCAAGCTCCCTGTCCACTTCGTCCTCGTAATCCTCGCCTTGGTCCGCGCCGACAGCCTCCTCATCTTCATCCCATTTATCACTGTAGATCTGTGAGGCTTCTAATGCAGGCAGGCCGCTGATCCCAAGACTACTCGTGAGTCCGCTGCCTGTTGGTAGGGACAAGCCTTGAAGGACGTTGTCGAGCGAGAAACCGGTCAACGTAGAGATAACATCTGTCTCTTCCTGAAGTATGTATACGTATGAGAACGGTTATCTCGCTGAGACTGGATCAACATACTTGATTGCTCATGTTCGAGCTGGTGGTTTAGGACAAGGCTTGATGAGGTAATTCTGGACCCTGGGCTTTGCAAGCACGCGCGTTCCTCGACTCTGCTCCCATCCCCCATCCTGCCATGTCCATGCCCAAGGAAACTTCTGAAAAGCTGGACGCGAGTATCGACCTACCACCCACGCGATGATACACTGATCCATTCACAGGTTTTTCGAGCTGGTGTCGCTTCCGCGGCAGAGGACATCATCTTTCGAGTCTTCCCAGCCAAGGTGTGTACTTCATACCCCAACGACCCAAGTTTCTGAGTATTACATAGACACTGTGCGGCCTGTTTGTGCTAGCGCCGGAGTTCAGTATCAACTAACCCCATACAGTGAGATTTCGGCCATCATCGAAGGCGCCAATGCCACGACTTCGCCCTACAACATCTCGCATGCTGCAGCCTCTACAGACCCTCGCGTATACCCGCCACCGAGTTCTCCCGACTCAAATGGCCCTTCTTCGAAGCGAAAGCGTGCGGAAGACGGTGTTGTGCCATTGGCAAACGACATGGCAAACGCGAGGTATCCTGAACTTGTCCATGCGAATAAGCACGTCTTGAAGCTGCAAGAAGCTATTAAAGCAGAGTGTGCACAGCTATCCGATTCTTGCGTAAGTCGGTTTGGGTGCCCTATTCCCACCACTTGCTTAGACAGATACAGGACAAAGTCAAGCTTTGGGTTAACCTGACGATGCCCAAGTGTGTCTAAATACAGCTACTGTGCGTTGTGATTGTACTAACCTCTATGTCTTAGAATAGAAGAGTGCGTTTATATTTGATGTTTCACGTGTCGTGTTTAAACGCTTGACTGGATCTAGCGGTGATAATTTCGGTATGTGTTAGCATTCCTTTTGGTTGCGCTCTCCAACGACAAGTTTGATAGGCGTTCAGATACAAGAAGGTAAATCTTGTCAAGTAACGTAAACTCGTTCTAAATTCTTGTTCTAGAGGTCCTTAGTGAGCTACTCCGCTCCCAAGAGAGTGCGTACAATATCCGTGACGGTGTCCGACAAAGCTACTTGGCCAGAGCCAAAATATGCTCAAAACTCATCAAATATCCAAACATTGAAGATTATACGGTGAGTTGTCAAGCGTACCCTCAGTGGGTCAACCCTCACTCGATCACAGCTTGCTTTGAGAGAGCATGACGAAAAGCAACTTTTCTTTGCTCGTCAGAACCTTATAGACATTAGAAACGTTTATGCTGTGATGTCCGACATCCTTCACAAGAATATTGCAAAAGTGCGTACGCAACTCTCAAAGTATCTCATCCGACTTGACTCTCTGCAGATACGTTCGCCGAGAGGGAACAACAGAGCCGGTTTATATTGACGCTGATGCTCCAATCTGCACAGTATCGTAGTAGACGAGTGAGAATGGATGCAAGCGTCCGTCTTCTCTCATATTATTCGCGTAACGCTGCGATAGGTACTTTTTCCGAGGATCGATTTGCCTACACGGAGATCGTTTTAAATATATTGAATCCATCCAGTGCGGTGCTGATGACCGTTCCAGGAATTTGAGGATGCCAATGAATCTCCTTTACATCCCTCTGTCCTTGGTGCACGAAAAGAAGTTGTGGCGGGACTTCGCGACTACCTTCGCGTGTTTCATTCATTAATGAACTGGCTTCCTCGTCATCTTGTTCAACGCCCAGGTCCCACAATGTAACTTGATCATCAGCGCCAGAAGCAGCGAACATTGAGTCCTCAGTAGGGTGCCATTCAATCGAGGTGATGGGACCATTATGCCACGTAAACATGGCAACAGGGATAGGGACTTGGCGAGGCGATCTGAGGACAAATGGGTCAGCACAGTTTATTGAGCGTTGGGGAAGTAACTCACCCTGGCTTGCTAACATTCCGAAGGTCCCATACTTTAATCGCACCATCGTCACCCCCACTGATCAACAAGTAATTTGTACTCCCGTTCCAACTGATCACATTTACGTCATTTTCATGTGCGGGATCAATCCCGGTGACGCTCCGTCGTCCTTTGCTCCGCACGTCCCATATGTGGATGCTATGATCGGCTGAACAGGATGCAAAGACGGTCGGTTCTGATGGGCTCCATTGGATATCTTCAACACTAGATGTGTGAGACGTGAAAGGTTGCGGGAGAGCATTAAATCCCGAGGGCGTGGAGGTGGTAAGATATATTTTTGAATGGATGTCTCCAGTAAGCAGACGAAGTGCAGAAGTGCTCGTCGGATTTGAAGCGGCCCAGTCCATGGCGAACCCCTCGGCATGTCCATGCGAATTGATTGTAAAAGTTGGTTTACTCGATCGCGACCGTTCCCAGGAATATCCAGGTACATCGAGAGACTCGATGAGCGGTCGGATGTCCCATATATGAACTTTGCCAGTTTCAGCCCATGTTGCAGTGTAGTAGGGTTGGGAGACGGGAACGAGAGGGGCGGACGGTGGAAGAGGCTGGGCACGAACGCGGTTAACACCGCCATTATGGGGTACAGAGCGGAACTCAAGAACAGCATCCTCGTCCAGGGTGTCGTCGTCGTCGTCATCGTCGTCATCGTCGTTGTCGTCATCTGCAACCTGAAATAAGAAATGTTGTCCAAAGTGGTTCAAGATAACAAACCTCCGTCCTTTTGGGTACGGTGTAACGAACTCATTCTGAAGACAGATAATTCGTTTTGATCGTTTCTGGCAGCCTGCGTTCCTGCAACGACATAAGCAGTTGCAGGGTACCTCTGCCGTTCATCCCCCAGGCTATCGCGCAAGACGTCGAAAGATAAGCAGGACCAAGTTACGTCCATGGAATGGCGCATGATATAAACCGAATCATCCGGCTCTAGTATTTCGTCTTTCTCCAGAACATGCGTGCCAGGCATGAATGCCTCCACGGCATGCGGGCGTTCCTCAGACTCTTCTACAGCAGGAACCGCATCAATGTCCATTCCTGATAGAAGCGGGACGAGAGACATGTTACAAGGTACAGAATCATGTTGTACTAGTGCTCGTACCGTCCGGGGCATCAGCATCTACCACGTCCTCGTCTGACTCGAGTTCATCCTCCCAGGCATCTTCAAACTCGCCAATATCGTCAATTGGAAGATCGCTACGCCTTTCAGAAGAGCGTGGTGTCTTTGCGCTGATCAGTTCATCGGACGACGGGTCTGTCGCAGAACGTTTGGCCATTTTGACTTGGCCAATGGTGAGATCGATCAGAAAGAAACATATCACGTGATCTATGGTGGGGGTTAGCAATACTGCCAGTTACGCGTCGGAGCGACGCGGCACTACGGCAAGGACGGCCAGGGATGGACCCGATGGTGGGACATATAAAAGGCCCACTTGCAACCGAATATGCCCAGATCTGAGACATCCATGTCCTCTCAAATCCTTCTTCCAAACGGGTGTGTCCCCCTCAGGCTTCTGAATCTCTTGTAGCCAAAACACTCATCGTATGCTTTTAGTTTTGGCTATGTCCCCGCGTCCCTCGTTTCTGTGAGCTGGCTGCTCCTCTGGCAGACATTCCTCGTAGGTAGGGCCCGCAAAAAGGCTGGCATCGCGTACCCGCAGTGTGCGTACAACACTTTTCACTAGCCTGTTGCTCGCTTAACATTGTCCTCGCAGTATATGCTGAGCAAGCAGAAGTCAAGGCCAGACCAGAAGCCTTGCAATTCAATTGCGCCCAACGTTTGTCTCGCGTTTGACAACCAACATAGCTTGACTTTATTTGTTTCAAGGTGCCCATCAAAACACCCTCGAGAGTGTACCCTTGGTCACTTTATCGTGAGCTTGTCTTCACGTCTTCTTTCTGCGTTTGCCTCATAATATTCGTGTAGCACGCTTGTCTTTGGGTTAAAATGCCCTCATGCTGCTTCTTTGATGTGTGGCACGTTCGTTGTCGGGCGCATTATCTACACCATTGGTTACAAGACAGGAAACCCAGCTAGCGTATGCGGGTTCCCTCTGTCGTCTTATTCTTCGCTCACGAACGTGTCTAGAGAATCCCGGGTGCTTTCATCGCAAACTTCACCACGTTTGGTAAGTGAGAACATGACTCACCTGCGGTTGTCCTGACTTTGTGTGCAGGCCTTCTTGGCAGCGCGACCTACGCAGCCTACCTTCTCTGGCCATAAGCTCGCTTTATATACCTGTACAATACATTATGAGTGCTACGGTGTGGTAATTAATCCCGCACATTTCTACAAGACGAGTATCCGAGACGAGATCAGGTGGTTTGTTACTACTCCTATTGTGGCATTACTTCAAGGTTATTGTCCTTGAACTCTTTCCATGTCCGAATCTCCTCGCCGTCTCTCCTTCCCTTCGTCCTCGGAGGATTTTGCCTTGCCTTCAATCAAGACCAATGTCTTCCCCCTAGCAGAGGACGGTCCAGCTAGTCCGTTGTTTCTCCGTTTCCGTCGTCCATCACTCCTTGCAAAGTCATCAAGCTGCTATGCAGAGAAGCGTGTCTACAGTCCACTTGCCATATCTTTCACCCTGCCTTCAACTAGACGTGGAAGCACGAATGGTGATGAATCAGAGAGTGACAGAGAGCGTATGTGCACGGAAAGTTCGCGATCAAGTAGCTCAGGTAACCCGACGCCTCCCATTACCCTGCCATGCGAAAACGAATCAGAAGAAACTCGCGAAGAGAATAATAAAGGGCCTATGAATCCCTCGACCCCACCATCCAATCGGAATCTGAGCGCGCTTGATAGTGAATCACTCTTCGGCTCATCTACTGTTGGGTTAAGGCGCCTAACGTATCCGGTGAGTTATTGTCCCATTCTGCCGTTCGCAAACCTTATCAACTCTGTCGTAGTTGAAATCCCAGAGGATACTGCACTTATTGACGGAATCCCGCCCCGATGAGAATGAAGTCAAGTCTGAAGCTGCTTTCCAACGCTTTCTGGCGTCGTGTTCTGACCTTCCATTGGCACCTCGCACGCCACGCGCACCGTCTGATCGGGGCCGGTACCCAGAAGAAGTTGGCGGCGAAGAGACACAGGAAGAGGGATCGCTAAGCGACGACGACGATGACGACGTCGATCCAATCCTTGTACTGGACCCTTCGGAACAAAGCACTGCAAAGCCCTGTACGCCGGCGCAAAGTGTGAATGGGGACGATCCTCCCATGTCTCTCATGGGCAGTCCAATGGTAATGGCGATGGATGTGGATGCGGTACGAGCTCGTGTTCTTTCCATTTCCACTGTGCTCACGTTCTTCTTAGCCGTTGGCATCGCCATTAATGACTTCAACTCCAGCCTCGGTGCAGTGGCGATACACCCCTCCTCCAACCACGAGCGCAGTCCGCTCAAATAAACGGAAATGTGAGTGTCTCTGTGGAGTGAAGCGGCAAGGTTTTCATGTACCCAAACAGTCGACGACCGGTACGACCCATACCCCACCGCAGCGAAACGAAGAGCAGTATCTCCCTCGATATCCTATCTACGAGATTCCCACTCATCATTACCCTATCCTCGTACCCCAACCGGAAGACCCTCACTTCCGATCCCCTTGTCCATCCCTGTGACAGCAACAAACTCCGCGCTGTCATCCCCTACCTTTGCCGGATATCCATTCTCTAGCTATCCAAATCCTCGTCAGGTTGGAATCGGGCCGATGAGCGTGTCTTCAAGTCCTATCCTGCGTCCCACGATAGGACTTGCAAGCCCAATATTGCGTCCGATTCCAAGGCACAGACGAGGTTTGGATAGTGAAGAAAGGGATATCGAAGGAGCAGGCGAAGGTGTCAATAGTTTGACGCTCTGCTGACCCTTGTGGTACTACGTGTAGATGCTAATTATTGGAGAGAAACATATTTACTGTATCCTTGCATCGTCCCGCAAACAGTCTTTGCCGTTCGGGCTGTGCTTCCGGGCATTCAAATCACCGGTCTATTCCATTTATACCCAATGCCCAGCACACTGAAGCTCACAAAGCGCCAGAAGAAAGGTCTCGCCTTTCGAGAACGACAACACGGTAAAGGAAAGGACAAACCAGTAGCCAACTTGGACGACAACATTGATGACGCTGGCCTCAAAGATCAGGTTCTTGTTGATGCTCCGCAAGGTCAACAAGATGCTCAAACCAGTGCGGAACCTTCTGTCGGGAAAGGACCAGCAGAGTCGAGAGACGAGACCAAAGCGCGGCGGATGGTGGCAGAGAAGAAGGGAAAGCGCAAAGTTGACAAAGAAGAGGAGGGAACGCGTGGAGAATCAGACCAACCGAAGTCCAAGCGAAGAAAAGGGTCTGACGGGCGCCCTCTTGTCCGCATTGAAGAACCTGTAGATGAGGGGGAGGAGGACGGGAAGACGAAACGGAGGTTTATTCTTTTTCTTGGTATGTATCTCGTTTGAGATGTACCGTGTTCCTCACTCTCGTCAGGCAATCTAAAGTATACCACATCCTTGGAGACCATTCAAGCGCACTTCTCAATATGCAGTACGTGTAGACAAGTGTCGCTTGGAACTAGGCTGCTGACATCGTCAAAGTTCCACCACCTACTGTACGGCTGCTGACACCTAAACCATTCACTAAATCACCCACGAATCCCGTCATGAAGTCTAAAGGTTGCGCCTTTTTGGAGTTCACTCATCGCGGTGCGCTTCAGCAGGGACTCAGACTTCATCATTCACAACTCGACGGACGCCAGATCAACGTAGAGCTGACTGCGGGCGGGGGTGGAAAGGGGATGGCCCGCATGAAGAAGGTGAAGGAGCGTAATAAAGAGTTGGAAGAACAACGAGTATGCCATAGCAGTATCGTTGATTTGATGCAACTCATTTCCATTGCTACAGCGGAAACGGGCTGATCCACCGTCCAAGGGTACACAAGATGTGGTAGCATCTAACACAATGCGAAGCCACCCGACTCGTGATGCTGAAGATAGAGAAACTCACCGAGATGATGGAAAGCGCCAAAGAATCCCTAAAAAACGAAGGCCACTAGCCAAAGATTTCCGGACTGGTGTCAATGCTATACCGATAGGGTAGTAATGGTACTTTCAGTGTCATTAGGTGTCATTATGCGCAGCGAATTTATCCAATAGATACTGGCTGCAATGTGCCGCTCAAAGTCCATCTATGAAACAAGAATAAATACGAGAAACTGGAGATGCCGTCAGCCAAGCCCACAAATTATCGGAAAGGAGGCTCACGAATACGATCAGTACACCGAAAACCTTGAGCATCAACCACCGATTACTTGATATACTAGCGTAGTACTTCAGTAATTCTCTTTGAGCCCCGCTGACGTTCGACGCAATGTCTATTGTGTCAGCATCGATGCGTTGCACCGTTTCGCGCTGTTCTGCAACCATATGCGCCAGTTGAGTAAATATCTGGCCCAGCTCCGCTATCGTAGACTCGATAGACTCGATTGCTGTTGACCGCGATTGAATGTATGAGTCCTGGACGTTGATCGGTATAGGTGCTTCACGAAAAAGACCCTTCCCTACCTGTTGCTCTACTAATTGCATCTGCGAGAATGCGCTGCTTCCACCATGCGCTGCCACCCCACCCTCAGCAGCATCCAAGTCCATTGCAAGGACGTCACTGCTTTGTGTAGCTCTTGCCTTTCCTCTAGAGGCTGGTCTGCTTCCACTGCCGTCACCCAATGGATCATGCCTTGCATTCAATAAAAGTGAATCTGCAGACCGTTAGTGGGTCCTGTAGGAAGACGACATTTGGGTGCTCACTTTGGGGGGCCTGGTGAGCTGCTGCGGCTGTAGAGTACATGAACTGCTCCGTGCGGTCCTTTGACTCCTTCATGTTCTACATAGCACAGTCAGGCGGTATATCGGGACAAAAGTCAGTTGACTCGCCTGTGTTCGGACCTCGAGCACATCCTTGAAGCTCATGCTAGTGTTTGCAAGTTTGCTCTGTAGCATCATGACGATGTTGTGGTTGTGTTCGTTGATTTGTTTTCCTTCTGTAGACTTGGAGCTGGCCTGGGCATTGTGTTGCTTGAGAGATGATTGCAGGACAGCAATTTGTCGATTTATGTTGGCTATGTCTTGCTTGATAATGTAAGTTAGTTCCTGGACAAAGGGATGAGTGCGAAAGACAGTGCACAGGAAGGACGCGTACGCTAATCTCCACAGGCCGGTCATCGAACAGTGTTTTCCGCTTGGCGACTAGGTCGGCGGGAGTCAGGGACAAGCGACAGTAACTAGCAAGCAACCTACGGTGCGCAAGTTTGCCAAGCTTGATAGTGGTGCTACTAATGTCCTTGCCAATGGCCGAGGCCATCCGCGAAAACTCGGTCTTGGGTGTGCCCTTGGCATGGCCCTGGAGCAGGCGTTGTTTTCCCTCTGCGTTTCTCGGGAGAGCAGACCTGTTCCGTATAGAGTCGACACAAGTACGGAATTCGTTGGTTCGATCTTGAACCGCCATGAGCTGAGGAGTATTAAATATGTCTAGCGGGTATCTCACTACTTGTACGTGGCGTCAACCGAAACAGCTTGCAAGTTAGCACAGCCATCGGCTATTCCCGCCAACATCGGCATGCTCGGCCGACTTAGATGGCACGAGACCACATGTTGAGCGCTCTGCGGCGTCGTGCTGCATACCATACGGAATGGTTTTTGACACCACGCTGTCTCCTGACAACTACCAGGTCGTTTTCTTTCGCTCCTGCTTTCAGAGACATTCGTTTTCGACACCCAACCATGTCCCGCTCTCCAACACCGAAATCTAAAGTCCTCGTGCTCGGCGCAGGTAACTTTGGTAGTTGTCTCGCTGATCATCTCGGCGACTGTGAGCACGAGGTCTTTATCTGGTCCCGGCACCTTAGCTGGGTTGATTACTTTAATGAACACCATCGCAACCCAACTTACTTGAAGGACCATGTCTTCTCTACTAACATTCGCGCCGTCGGGCCAGAGATCCCAGACAAGGAGACGATCCAAGAAATGGACGTCGTCTTGTTTGCTATACCAACTCAGGGCCTCAGGTAAGCTTTGTATATCAATTCTTTAGGTATCTCATTGCGTGTTCCACGTCAGGGATATCTTGACAAAACTGCGAGCCAGCTTAACTGGCTCGAATCTGCCCCTGATGATTTTTGTGAACAAGGGCATTGAAACAGACACACATGCGTTAACGTTGGAGATTATTGTTGACACCTGCGGAAGCGAAATTGCGCGCGCCGCGACATTCATTGTAGGTCAACACGAGTATGCCACGAGCGCGGTAACTCACTTTTATGTAGTCAGGTCCCTCCTTCGCGTCAGAGAGTTGGTGCCTCAATGTAGTCTGATTCCGGTTCCGCTGACAAACTTGGTTAGTTGTTCGCAGACAACCTACTTCTGTATCTGTTGCCTCCTTGACAGAGTCTCGGGCCCAGAAAGCATCGCAGATATTTCATCAACCGTGGTTCCGGTGGTAGGGTCCGCTTACTCATGACAGCAGAACCATTTTTTTTATCTCATGTTCCCACAGTTACACGGGTGGAGATCCGATTGGCTTAGAGCTGGCCGGTGCCCTCAAGAATGTGTATGCTATTGCGGCTGGGATGGCTGATGGCTTAGGTTATGAGAATAACACGAGAGCAAGTTAGGTGAACCGTGCCCGGAGCAAGAACCATTGACATTGGAAGATGTTTAGGTCTCATTACTCGAGGATTGGGCGAGATGACACGGATAGGGACAGCATATGGTGCATCCCCGCTGACCTTCCTGGGACTTGCTGGTGTGGGAGACCTCTTCCTGACGTGTAGCTCTCCGACCAGCCGAAATTACACGGTTGGCTACCGATTAGGGAAGGGTGAGCGACTGGAAGACATTATCAACACCCTTGGGAGTGTAGCCGAGGGGGTGACGACAGCCAAGGGTCTCAAGAAGATTATCGATGAGATGAACGTGTCTGCGCCTATTGCGCGCGGGGTGAGTGACGGATTTTACCGAGTGTTTTGATGCTGCTGAGCCGCAAAAAACCCTCCAATGGGGTGTTTCGCGCGACAGATTTACGAGGCCCTGTACGAAGGTATGGTGATTTGCCAAGACTTGTACACGGATTGAACTGTGCCCGTAGGCAAGGACGTTAAAACAGGGGTGCAGGAGTTGATGAGCCGTCCGCCATCGCGCGAGCTCGATCTGCCGAAAAAGAGAGGCGAGCCGGCAAAGCGACTACTGCGTAAGCTCGGGATCGAGGCTGAGCACATTGCGGAATAGTTTTGGTTAGCGTTGTTAGTCATATAAGTAAGCGTCTGAATACGGTATGTTGGTCCCGGTGCCTTGCCCTGGCGGAAATGGCGACCCACCGTTGCCAAACGTCTCAGGGCCGTGCAAAGGCCATTCGCAACGCTGCCCACCGAGTCACGTCGGATACGACAGTCGCTGTACGTGTTTCACCCGCATTGGAGGCATCGTCCGACGGGGAGGCCATAGATCGACCTATAATTACGTAATTATATCAAACAAATCTTTCTCACGCTTTTTCCTCTTTTTTTTTCTTTCTTCCAGCTACTCCCGAAGTCCGACAGTAGTGAAGCCCGACGCTTGTGTTTCTCATTCAGCCTTTTTCTTCGCCTTCTTCTTCTTCCTGCACCGCGTCCGTTCTCTTTTTTATCCACCACCACCACCACCACAAACCCTCGAAATGGTCTCCCCCCTCTGGAACGCTGCGTCCGACGGGAACATCGACGTCCTCCTGGGCCTCCTCCAAAATGCATCTCCTGCCGATATCGAGATCAAGGGTGTGTTTGTCCCCCATTCCAGACACGAGGGTTTTTCGTATTCATCTTCGCCTCGTTCCCTACAGACCACACCGGTGCCACGCCTCTTCAGGAAGCGGTCAAGCACGGCCATCTGGATGTAGCCAGGGCCCTCCTAGACAAAGGTTTGCACTCTTGCTCCGATCGTGTCGCGTGTGATTAATCGATCTCGTCTTTTTCGTCAGGAGCCGATCCTTCCTTCGTATTAACTCATGGCTCCCTAGACGCGTATTCTACAAACCCTGGGATGGTTGAACTGCTCAAAAATGTCACAGTAAAGGGCCTGTCTCCTCAGGACCATCCATATTCTCAGAACCCCCACGATGATCCTTCAAAACGCTTTTATTCTGTCCCCATCCCACCTTACGGCTACTATACATCTCTCCCTCCCGTCCCCTCTCTTCCTGACGGCTCACCTGCGTATTATCAGCCCCCTCCAATGCCACTTAGCGAGAATAGTGCATTCGGAAACCTTCCTCCTCCAGAAATAGCTAGATTTATCCCTTGCAGGTACTATCCTGCTTGTCGTTATGGCTCATCGTGTATCTTCCTTCACCCTCAGGGCCCTTACTATCACGCCCCTCCACCTGCTCAGTTCCCCTCTCCCTATGATCCCATGTCCCCGCAACAGTACGCCCCAGGTTACTTTCCACCCCCTCCCTTCCATCCTCCTGCAGCTGCCCCACACATGAACCCTGTATCCTCGCCCCCCCACCCCCCAGTTCACAGTCCTCATCCCCCTGTGGTTCACGCGCGCTCTGCCTCTGATGTATTGTCTCCTGTGCAGACCCCTGTCCCCATGGCTTACGGACCAATGTCTCCCCCTACACCATCTTATCCTCAGCCTCCGCATGCACCTCTTCCTTTATCTATTCCCACTCTTCCCCCACCTCATCAGCCTGCCACCGCACCTGGGCCTCAGTCTCCGCAATCTATGTATCCAAATGGACCTGTGTCTGCTCCACCGTTCGCAGTGCGTCAGGATCCCTCGCCATATCCAGGTCCTCACACACACTCACCCTACGTTGAGGTTAATAGTCACAAGTCTCCAGTGCTTTCACAGGGTGAAAACTTTGCTCCTCCCCCTACCTTCCGACAAGGAATGAACCATAACCGCAGAGGAAGTTCACGGAGAGGTTCTTTTGGTGGAAATCGAAAACCTGCATGCTTGTTCTACCCGGCTGGTAGGTGTAGGAACGGTGACGAATGCCGGTTCCCTCATGTCATCCATGACACACCTACACAACCTCAGTCTGGCTCTCGGGGCCCTCGAGCGCGGGACGGTGCGAATGATGTGAATGCAATCGAAGGTGGTTTTGCTAGTATGAATGTTCAAGATGTAAGTGACAGTGTGCACCTTGTCACCAAAAATTCATCGGTTTTTACCAGGATGTTCATCCACGACGTGGAACAAATGGCACCACTAATTCAAGTCGGTCGCAATCCACTGATCCGGGTAGCCGTCCCAAGGCCTTCAAATCCAATGGCTCACGACCCGAGAAAAAGCTTTTTGTCAAACAACAGCGAGTTCCAAATGCTGACGAGTTTCCGGTGCTTGGAGGTTCTACGACGACGTCGTCAAGGAGCTCCGTAAGCGGAGCACCTGTGGTCAATGGACTAGCAGGGCCTACTGTCGCTCAAATACTACAGGCACCTCGTCCTTCCCGCAAAGACACCAGTAGAGAACCAGGTACCCGCAGTGTCTCGCCGGAGGAGCATCAAGTGAAAAGTCAATTCGTAGGTATTTCAAGGATGTTAGGGTACACTTTTAATAATTTCAGTAGGACGACAAATTGGCAGAAGTGAATCCTGCACAATCCATCAATGGCACGACAGGCAACATCGGGACCAAATTACCCATCTCTTTTGCTGCTGCTGCGACTGGAACCCCCGAATCTGCAAAGGAGGTGTCTGTTTCCGCGTAATGCGACCGTTTATATTGATGATATATATATATATATCACTTGGCCTTTTTGCTTGTTTGGACTTCTTCTGGTTTCGTTGTGCTGACCACAGGTTTACTTTTTGTTGTCAAGTTGTTCTTCTGCACATAAGCCTGGCTTTGTTTATACATCGGTTCTCTTTCTTTTTTGGCATCTTCTCCTTCGTGATTATTCCTAGAATTCTTTTTATCTGTCATCTGACCTTGTCTGTCTCACGCTGACCGGTACACATATTCTTACGACTACTATCAACTATTATTGTGACACTCAGGCCCCTCATCGCACTGTTTTTTCGCATAGCATACCACCATTGTGTTTCATCTCGCGAGAGTAAATACACGCTTAGCACCTCTACTCAGTTTGTTGTATTTTTGTCGCAGAGGTTCGGATATCACGACCAGTGCTCTAATTGTCTGATCTCCACCCCGCTTGTGCTGGTGACCTGCCCTATTTCATACACAGGAGCTCCAGGATCCTGTGTGCGCAAGGTATCCAACACAGTTCCACATACATCTCTGCCAACGATGACCACCAGACCGATACCCATGTTGAAGGTGCGTGCCATTTCCAACGGTGCAATCCCACCTTGCTTCATCAGGTACCGAAACACTTGCGGCAGTCGCCAGGTAGACGCATCCACGTAACAGCCTAGCCCCTTCGGAAGAACTCGGGGGATGTTTTCGATGAAACCACCGCCTGTTACGTGGGACATGGCCTTAATCAGACCTTTCTGAGCCATTGGGAGAACTTGTTTGATATAGATACGAGTAGGTTCAAGGAGGTTTTGTCCGAGCGTTCGATCAGCATCCCAAGGACAGGGAGAAGAATAGGCCAGACCCGAGAGGGAGATAATCTTGCGGACGAGAGAAAACCCGTTGGAGTGTAATCCAGAAGAAGCAATACCAAGTAGTACGTCGCCCTCCACGACGCCGCGAGGAAGAACGAGCTCCCTCTCGACGACGCCAACGGCAAAACCTGCAAGGTCATAATCCCCTGAACAGGAGACAGATCAAACCATTGCAGAGTTGTAACATGTAAGATTTCGTCTCACCATCGAGGTACATGTCTGGCATCTCAGCAGTCTCACCTCCAATGAGGGTACATCCAGCTCGTTTACATCCATCCGCAATGCCCTTGATGACACAGGTTGCAATGGCGACATCTAGCTTGCTGCAGCCGTAATAGTCTAGGAAATAGAGTGGTTCCGCGCCTTGCACCAGTAAGTCATTGACGGACATGGCCACCAGGTCGATACCTGCCAAGTCTTGTGAGGAGCCGAGTCTGATGGACTTGCAGCTCAAGACTCACCAACGAAATCGTTGATACCTGTCTCAATGGCGATGCGAAGCTTGGTGCCGACCCCATCTGTTCCACTGACCAACAGTGGATCCTTGTATCCAACAGCTTTCAGGTCAAAGATGCCCCCAAAGCCCCCTATTTCACCATCTGATCCGCTGCGTTTAGTTGCACGTACATAGGGTTTGATTGCATCAACAAGCGCATTCCCAGCGTCTACTGACACACCAGCCTGTTCGTAGGTGAGGCCTCTAACAACGGAGCTGGCGCTCGTCAATGCTCTAGCACGAAAATCAACAATGATGATCAGAGAAACAAGGGCTTCCTTACCTGTGGGCTATGTCACGGCGATACGCCTTGCCCTCGAACGAGATCTTATCCACTGCGGTGTACACAGAAGAAAGGGCTTCTTCCAATGATGAAGCAACAACTGACACAGCCAATACACGACCACCTGCCGTAAGAAGCTCATCTCCGCTCTGTGAGGTGCCGCAGTGAAAAACGACAACATCTATGCGAAGCAGTGAGTAAAGTGCAGTCTTCGTGTGGCAGTGCTTACCAGAGCCTATTTCGCCGATGTCGATGCGCTTCCCTTTCGAGTACTCGCCCGGATAACCACCTGACACTAACACGACAGAGACTGCAAAACCTGGCCGGCTCCTGATTTCCACCGAGTCGAGCCGGTGCTCTGCGCAGGCCTACTTGGTCCAAAGACTTAGACACTGTCAACATTTGACTGAATTGCAACGACGTACGAGAAGGACTGCGGCGAGATCAACGTCATCCTCCAATAGAAGCACAAGAGCCTCAGTCTCTGGATCGCCAAATCGGACGTTGTATTCAAGTACTTTCGGTCCGCTTTTGGTAAGCATGAGCCCGACAAAGAGTAGACCGACGAACGGGAAACCTTGGTTGCGGGTGTCAAGGTCACGTTCCGTGGAGTTACGGTTGGTAAAACCTACCTTCTTTCCGCATACCGTCAATAGTAGGACGAAGGACTTCCTGCATAACACGGTCCATGATCGCAGGGGTTGCTATGGGCGCTGGGGCATATGCACCCATACCGCCGGTATTTAACCCAGTGTCACCCTCGCCAATCCGTTTATGGTCTTGAGCAGGAGGAAGAGGGATAATAGTATAGCCATCAGAGAAAGCGAGAACGGATATCTCGGGGCCCTCGAGTAGTTCCTCGACGACAACCTCGTCCCCTGGAAGTAGAATATAGGCTTGCCATAGCAATACCAAAGCAACTAACGAACCTGCAGCGCCAAACACGTTGGCTACCATGATCTGTTTAAGACCTTGTACTGCATGATCGGTGGATTCCGGAATGAGCACCCCCTTGCCGGCTGCGAGGCCGCTGGCCTTGAGAACGACCCGGTAGCCACAGGTGCGGACATGTTCGATCGCTTCGTCAATCTGCGGAGAGGAGAATGTGCGAAACGTAGCCGTCGGGATCTTGTGACGGAGCATGAATGCCTTGGAGAATGCCTTGCTTCCCTCCATTCTTGCAGCCAACTCTGTGGGACCAAAGGTGGGGATGCCGACTTGTCACCACGAGTGAGCGATGTCGTGCAGAATGCAATGTTAATTCACGGACCTTTACGGAAGCATGATTGGATGCCTCGCACCAAGGGCTCCTCTGGACCAGGAAGGACGAGATCAATCTTAGAAGTTGCGGATATTAGTCTGGGGTGAAGGCACACGCGCGCAATGCTGACCTTATTCTGAACGGCGAACTGAACGAGCTGCTGATAATGGGGGGCTACGAGAGGGAGGTTTAGATTCACTGTCTTGGGTGTACTTGCGGTTCCCCCATTTCCGGGAGAGACATAGATGCGAGCGACGAGGGGGGACTGCGCGAGCTTCCATGCCAGGGCGTGTTCCCTGCCTCCGCTACCCAGCACAAGAATCCTGGTGGTCATCTGCGGGGCCAGTGATGAAATGGAAGGTAATAAAGGAATCGAACCCCACGATTGGGCATGGATAAGATAACCATCTGGCCAATAAGCACAAACTACGCACTTGTCCTCGAGAACAGCGCGGCTATGAGCGACATGTCCAAAAGCGAGCAGGTTGGGAGCGTTAGCGGTTGTGCTGAGGCTGTTCGAGTGTCGTTAAGCACGTCAAGTTACTACAGGAACACGTTGAGGGCCAAGCAACTGTCGTACGCCTCGACAGAGCCAGCGTATGGAGGACACCGTTGTGCTCTCGCGGAGGGGGTCTCACACCTCCGTACGATCGCTATGGCGTAAGAAATCCGACAAGAAGCAGACACAGGCCACTGCCACTCTCATACGCTCCTCCTCCTCCCTCTCCACCATGGACCAGAACGAGGACAACGACGGCCCTCGCAGCTCCCAGGAAAACATCTCCCTGGCTCATTCTATCATCCCGGATCCCTTGGGTGAGCTACCAGCCTGGTTCAAGAGGGAGTCCGAGATGGCCGCTGCCAACACCTCCACATTCAGGATCAAGTTTGCTCTCCACAACCCGAACGGGCCTCGTTGGTACAAGAATCACCACCTATTCCCCCCTGCCTCTCTCAACCGCCCGCCCTCCCTTTTTTCTTCTTCCTTCCCTCCCATGTCCGCTTCCATGGACCGTTCTGAGGATTCAACGCGGCTTCCGGGTCCTAGCCGCACCCCCTCGGCCACACCTCTTCCGACACCGAGCTCATCCCAAGTGCGCATCACTGATGCCCCTGCCAAGCCACGCAGCCGCAAGGCCTCCCAGGACAACGTCGATTTAATGGACGTCAGTGACCCTTGGGGCACCCACTGGCATCACCAGTCGCCGTATGACGCGGGCAGTAGCATTAGTCCCGTGTCTGTTGATCCTCCAGAGGTGATCCATCACTCCTTCTCTACTTTGTCTCACGTTGACTGGCATGTCACAGGATCTATCACGCACTCGTTCTCGCTTATCGAGTACGAACACGGGCCAAGCCCGTCGGAAGACCGTGACACCATCGCCCCTTTCGCAATCGACGTCTGCATTGCATTTGCAAACGCCGGACCCGACGCATCTCACCCGTAAACTAAGCAAGCGTCGCAAGCCTCTACTAAGTGGATTCTTTGGTACACATGAAAAGGGCACGTCGGAAGGACCAGAGTCAACTCCTGAAGAACACCCTTCGTCTGGCTTACCAAAGCGGTTGTCTGTTGTCCCAAATGGCGCTCTTCACTTTAATTTTGGTGGATCGAAGCGTCACTCGGTCCTCTCCCCCATGTCCTTTTCTGCGAACGGTTCCACAGCGGCACTATCGAACCACTCGTCAAAGAACGATAAGCGACAGAGCATTCTTGGGCGATTGGTGAGGAAGTTCAGCATCTTGCGAAGGTCGGCTCAGGAGCCTGGGTCAACAATCAACGAGCACCCCGAAGACGCTCCTAGTGGTGGTCCACTTTCGGTTGTAGACGAGCAGTCATCTCGCCGTTCGCTCCTCTCGCAAAGACAACCGTCTCCGGAAAAGAAGGCGTCAGGTCCACCTAAGCGTGTTCCTCCACCACGAATAGACTTGGACACAGAGCTACGAATACCCAACGGCCCATCGATAGAAATTGAACGGGAGCATAGTGACCGTGCTTCAACGATATCCTATGATGTGCCATTCTCGCCGCTTGGAAAATTAACGATTGCAAACCCAGATGCACCAAGTTCCGGCGCCACCACCCCCGCCAAACTAGATAGCACATTACCGCCGGAAGCTTTTAGTGAGCCTCCGCCTGAGCCGAAGCATCTGGCTCAGGATGTACCAGCCGACCGGATTCACCAAGCTGATGTTCCCAAGTTTTCCTCGACTGGGAAGTCGTCGCCTGTCCCGGGTCTCCTCAGCCCAATTTCCGTTGCTATTCCTGCTGTCACTTTCCCAGAACTGCCACAGTTTACGGCCACGGCTTCGGTACATTCCCCTACCCCGCCTATTTCAATTGCTCCTTCATCTCCATTTTCTGGACTTCGCTTATCCACCAGCGCCCCCGCCCAGACATCTGTACCACCAGATACCATTGAGGATCTTTTATCTTTACCGTCATTAATCAAGGAGGTGCAACGTCCGATACCCCCCTTCTTGGCCCCTATCATCGTTGATGACTCTCCGTTATCTAAGGCATCTGTCCTCGCTAACCCCCCTACTCCCTACAACACCGATGAGCCACATCCCAGACTTCCAGCGTTTGAGAATGTCTCAGCGGATCGCTCTGGTTCCAGTAAACAATCGGATGGTGTGTTTTCCCAAAAACGGGTTTCACCTTCTCCGAACGCAGATGACCAGCGTCCAGACGGCGAAGCTCGACTTGCCAGGTCAAATTCGGCGATGAGTAGGAAAACAGAAAAATACAAGCTTATGAGGAGCCCTTCAGATAGAGTGTCGTCGTCAGAGGATGCGGCATTTCAGGCAGAGGGCGATCAATGGTTGCTCGTCAATTCAGTTGACGCCCCTCGTCGAAGGACGAAGGACAGAGCGGAAAACCCAGAAAGGATCGAGAAACCTTCATCGCGAGTGCCTCGTGAGAGAGATCGTGAACGAGGGGCCCGAAGAGAAAGGGAGCGAGATGGGGAGCGAGGGTGGGAATGGGACAGAGAAAGAGAAAGAGAGCGAGAAAGAGATAGAGAAAGAGAAAGAGTCAAGGGAAGAGGACGAGACAGGGAAAGAGAGCGGGAAAGGGAAAGGAACAAAGAAAGGGAGAGGGAGAGGGGGAATGAAAAGGAGAAGGTAAGGGGAAAGGAACGGGAGAGAGAACGGGAGAGAGAAAGAGAACGGGAGAGAGAGGGGGAGAGGGAGAGAGAGAGAGAACGGGAAAGGGAGAGGGAGAGGGAGAGGGAGAGGGAGAGGGAGAAAGG
>JBBPUD010000018.1:0-170625 GCA_038094475.1 Phylloporus aff. rhodophaeus | reverse complement strand
ACGATCCGGAGCTGCGGAGACATCGCAGTGGCGTCGTTAAAGGCTGACCAAGTGAAAAAGGCATCATCGCAACGCCCAAGCCAAGCATTGATAGCAGCGGGTTCGAGTGGGCCGGAGAACGTAGGCAGAGGAACCGTGACTAGTAGTAGGGTAGGCTTACTAAAGCGTTCCGATGATATAAACAGCGCTCTATGTCTATTTCAACTTCGCATTCTGCTTATGATAGTTCTTCCAAGCCACTAGATACCTTTCTCGCAATAGAATTGTGCCCGTGATGAAGACAGCGAGCAGGAAGCTTTCTGAGACAAGAGCCTTTCTATTTCATTCATCGCACAACGGTCCTCGGTGTCCCCCCCAGTCACACACACCGCTTTACAGTAGGACCAGTATGTGACATCCGACTATCAGTCGAGGCGCGAACGTCCGGCTTTCCATAGTACTGTCTAACCACGACCCTTGACATGCAAGTGTCAACGATTCGACGTAGGAAGATTCGACAAACGAATGTGCATCACGGTTACATGGCCAACCCTGGTGGTATTCCAATAGCCCATTGGTCCATAACAATTGCGCCGTCATTCTGGTATTACAGGTTATGACCTTCGGCGGTTCACCCAAGCCGAAGCTGCGGACGACATCCATGGAGCCGCAACTCGAACGTGCGACGGGTCCAAGGAACCAGATTCGAGGGTCTGACAAAGGAGAGAGATTCGCAAACACGAGCTGCATAGGAAAAACGAAGGAATATCCTCCAGCCATTCTTTCCTTTGGTACTTTGCGTGCGATAGATGCGGCCAAGCTACTCGTGTCGCGTTGCCACCAGTGAACATCGTAGACGCACTCGTTTGGTCCGGACTCCCGAGACAAGGGCCGACTTTACCTGTTATAATTTCGAAAGGAATCGCATTCACTAGTATGTGTCGAGAGTCGTTTTTTTGGTCACTGCACATCTATAAGGGTGGAACAAAGAAGCTCGGTGGGTTAAGAATGCGGATTTTGGACGACCCGAACTAGCTTTAGGGCTGTGCGCCATCCCCGTGCAACTCGAAAAGAGAAAAACCTCTGGCGTGGGTGTCCCAAGCTTGGCAATGACTTTCAAGGTCAAACGTACCGACTTCTAGTCTGAGGTCAGGATAAACATCTCCTCTCCCGGGTGTATCAGACACTTCAAGGTTACTACTATATATGGTTATCAACAACGCGAAGCACGGAAGACTGGCCCAGATCAAATATTCGAATCCGACAGTTCAATGGTCAACCGGTCACTTGAGCCCATACGTTTATACGAAAACCACATCATACGCGGTAATACCTCGTTAGAAATACGACCCTGGTGTTTGACGAAGCGTCACCGCGAATCAATTTAATCACCATCTGACCTCTGCAATCCCCCGCGTCATGTAACTTGTGCGGTGCGTGTTCTGATCGCCGTGAATTGAGCGCCACAGGCGGTGCTAAAACGATTCTCATTCTCGAGTCAGTTTGAATCAATTTCGTGGTCGTCAGCGCAAAGAAAGGAAAATGGAATAAATTTATTTACCCCGATTCCTTCAAAGAAAAGGTATAAAAGGATCGCGTTGGCGGAGAGGGCGATATTCGTTTCCGAATCGTTCCATCTTCTTATTCAACATGTTTGGTATCCTCGCCACCGTCGTCCTCATTGCGACTGCCGCTTTGAAGGGTGCGTAGTCGCTGTCAATGTCACCTCGCGTTCGTCTCTCAATGTGACGCTTAGCTCAAGCTACCCTCCCCGCTAATTGTGATCGCAATGCAACTGTCGTTGCGGGCGATACTTGCAACTGCATATCTGCCAACCACAACGTCTCCTCGTAAGCTTCGACTGCTCAGATCTAATACTCATCACTTACGACAACCCGTAGTTATCAGCTCGCATACGTCAATGCGGGGACTATCAACCAGGACTGTAGCAACCTCTATGCTGGCGAGGTGGGTTATGTTCTGCGACGCCGAACATAGTGTGACTGATTGACTCCCCCATAGATCATTTGTCTGGGCCTCAAAGGCAAGGATTGCCGAACCACCCATGTGGTAGAGCTCGGGGACACTTGCATTCAGATCGCGGACAACTACGGCATTATGATGAATACGCTGTTCAAGAACAACCCAAACGTGAATCCGGGTTGCACGAACCTTTACCCTGACGAGGTTGGACTTTTGCTTGCAATTGTTGCAAGAAATTACTGATCGACCTGTGTACAGGTGTTGTGTGTCTCTAGCACGATCTATGTCAACTCGACTAAATCTTCCTGAACGATCCTCATACCCGATGAAGGACAAACCAAGTCAACAGACTCGGACGTATATACGAAAATGTATTGTGCTTGTCTTGGTACATCGAGCAAACGAGATGAGTTGCGTGATGTCAGTCGTCTGAGACAACCTTTCATACCCGACTTGAGCAGTTCAAAGACCGGTCACCAAACGACCAGCCAGTCTATCACCGTTCATTTGATGCGTATCCCCGCGAACAGACTATCGTCACGCCTTTGGCCGTCCAACGCCCTCCGGAGCAGACAATAAGTTTGCAACGACGGCACTGCTCTCCTGCATCCGTTTGAACTCTTCGTACAACTGCTGCACACCGCGAGTGGTATCTGCAATGAGCTGCTGCTCGCTTGGTGGACCTTCGTCGCGTGCATTCGGCGCAGAGAGCGGGTAGGCCCCGACGCCGGACTGTCTGAGCACGTCGACGAGGGTGTGCAGGGCATGGTCAAGCGCCGTCAAGTCTGCTGCACCAGTAAAACACTGAGCAACGACGAATGACAAGGACAGAGCTAGTGTGCTGACCTCGCGTTTGTGCTGGATTGACACCAGCTTGGTAGGCATTTTGTCTGGCCACACGTAAATGGTTGAGCGTCAGAGGGTCGGCGTGGCACGTACATGCCGTTCAACGCATTGCGAGCGAGTGTGTTGACGCGAGCGACTTGTTCCATGGCGAGCTGTACATGTTGTCTAAACACTTCGGGTGAATTTGGGTCGACGAGGGTCGATGCGGTCGAGGCTATCTCCTGTGAGAGACCCGCGAATGACGATGGAACTGGAAAGTTAGACGAGAGGGAGAACGCGGTGGTCGAGGACGACTGGGACGTGGTGTCCATCGTCGTGGTCATGATCCAACCACCGACGGCGCGCCTTCCGCCCATCGCCAACATCGCGACGTTCACGAATAAGCAGCTCTCCGACGCCCTCCAGTATCTCCACTCGCTCTATCTTCCCCCAGTGCGCGGTTCTCGCAGACGATGGCGAGACGAAAAGACCTCGTCTTTTAGCGACGTCGACGACCTGCAGCTACTGCAATCCGATGCCTTCGAGCGCGCCTACGCAATCCGCTGGCTCACAGCGCTTGTCGTCCAACTCGAAGCTCGACAGCAACAGTCACCGCTTAGCGATGCGCTCGATACCGACTGTCTCATCCAACAAGCTGCGTCCCTGCTTGCGATCTGCGCAGGTGTCGCCGCTGCGGGCAAAGTACAGCGCCGTCTTACATTCCAGTCGACGCTCGCTGGCGAGATCCATGTCGCCCTGACGGACATCCCCCTCGACAATCACGACTACGCGAGCGTCGGCGCGCAGACGTGGGGCGGGGCATGTGTACTTGCGGAGATGATCGCAGACCATCCCGATCGTTTTGGTTTAACGTCTGTGCGTCGCTTACCCCTGCGTGTTCTCGAGCTGGGTGCGGGCACCGGACTGGTTGGGTTGACAATAGCAAAACTACTGGAGGTGTTGCCCGCCAGTCCTGCCCACAATCCGACCAGAGGGACCATCGTGCTCACGGACTTTTACCCTGCCGTGCTCGATAACCTACAGTCCAACATCGATACCAATTTTACGACCGCTTCTCATTCTACTGTCCTCGTCACCAGTGTCCCTTTGGATTGGTCGTCGTTTTCAACGACAGAGACCAAACTTGACATCTTGTCGACGCCTTTTGATGTCATCTTTGGCGCAGACATTGTCTACGAGGCACAGCATGCTATCTGGATCCGCGATTGTCTCAAAATTCTCCTCTCACACCCTGATGGTTCGAATCAAGACCCTGTGTTCCACCTCGTGTTGCCCTTGCGGCCAACGCATACGTTTGAGTCTAGCACGGTTGAAGAAGTCTTTAACTCCAAAGTCTTTATCTCGCAGCCAGAACTTATCATACTCTCCAAAGAGCTCATTGTTTGTGAAGCTTATGCAGATGGTCGGTCTGAGAGGAGCCGCGGAGACAATGATGTAGAGTACGTTTACTATCAAATTGGTTGGACGCAATAACCAGACACGTTTTCGACCCTGCGTACTGTGACCATAGCGCTCACGTAGCCGAAATAGATTTATTTCATCGAGGCGCTTAGAGCCTCCAGTTCCCGCGCTATTAGTGAATTTGGACATTGTTTCTTCAACGCTCTGCGCAAGCATTAATACCAGACAGGCAGTAGCAAGGAGAAAGGAAAACATACTCAAGTCCCTTCTTGTCGCCCCGTTCCTTACACTCTCTACCAGCATTACGCCAGTCTTCACAAAGAACGTATAGTTCCACTCTCTTTGGCGCATCGCAGCGCATGACATAGCTTGCAGCTTGCTTGGGATGTCCCGCAGAGACGAGATGTCGAACAAAGGCTTCATATCCTATCGGACTTCGTTTTGATCGCGCAAATGTGTCGAGTCCATCAAAGTCTTGGAGAGCTGTCAGAGCGTGGAGTTTGATATACCAGAATCTACGTCAAAGAACGCATGAGAGTCCATTCAGACAAGGATGCCAGTCAGGCACTCACCGTTTTTCTGACACCTTGAACTCGCTCTTCACTTTGTCCGCCTTCTTGCTCATACCATTCATGAGACAGGTACGTATCGTCTGGGAGACACTTTGCCCAAAGAAATCAACCTTTCCATCAGCGTCTTTCTCCAGCTGCTGCTGCATCACAAGGAGACGCGCGCTCTCGTCCATCATCTACGTCACGGTCAACATGTTGACCTCGTTGCCTGCAATTCTACGTACCTTGGCTTCGAACCCATGATCCTTGTCCTCTGAAAGGAACTTTTCCGCAGCCTTGACAGAGGTGATCGTGGCTGCCTGGTCCTACCTTGCTTGTTAACAAATGTGAACGAGCTTAGTGAAAGCGTCACGCACCGTCATTTGATTTGCCTCTTCTAACGCTAGCACTGCACTCTCCACTCTTCTGTCATCACTGTAGTAGAAATCACGTAGCATTTCCCTATTTTGTTCACGAGCGTATACCTGGAGTAGTCTGCTGGCAAGCACAAGGCGCTCTCCCCCGTCTTCGATCAGGCGGAAGAAGGAACCGAGCGGAAGCCGTTTGTGTAGGTGTAGAAGAACATGGTAAACTAACGCATCGGCTGAGTTGCTTTGTCACGAACAGCAGACGAGTACACACCAAGTTCTGTATCCCCGCTATCCACCGCCTTCAACAATGCTAACTTGTCTTCTTTCATTGTCAACAATAACGGTACTTGGTCGGAAGCACGCGTCTCGTAGTCGAGAAGCTATAGACCTGGTCAACGCCAACGGCGGCAAATAAAAGGCGAAGCTCTCACCTTGGTCGCTAGACCCGCCCTACCCACCTCCCATGCGCGACGCGCAATGTCTGCGTAACTCACTGCGCCCTTTCCGAGCTTTTCGAACTTGTCGACGATTACCTGGCACAGCTCCTCATCCTCAGCTTCAGTAGCAGAAGATTTGGAGCGTGCAATCTTTGCACTAGCCCAGTGCCTCAAGACAATGTCAGCCTTCAGCGAGAGATACGACGAAATTCGAAGCGCTAGGAGGTGGAGGTTTCTCGATGTCAGTCGGGTAATGAGATGCATCGGAGACACATATTGATATCTGGTGTATACAACGCTCAGCAAGTCGACCAAAGTAAGGGAGCCTTGGCTTACTGTGAATATGTAAGTGGTATCCCAATCTCATAAAACCTGACCGAGTTCAACACCTTAAGTGCTTGACCCATCGCAACAAAATCGCCAGGGTTATAGAGATCTAAGAATCCCCAACCGAACTTTGCTGCCTAGAGACCAATTGGTTGTCAGAAAACGATATATGGTTTGTAATGGACAGACGCTGAGAAGGCGGCGCTGCCAGTATGGTTCCCATTCATGTCCTGCGGCATCAATACATTCATTGACGGCCGCCGCGAGTTCAGGTCGAATACTCCGAATGCTCTCGTCCGCCTTAGATGAACGCCGTGTGAAACTCTCCCAGGCATCAAACAATATTGCAGACGGCGAAGTTGAACCAGGTCGGAAAACAGAAACCGATGAAGCTACTGTGGGATCAGTCCGCGACTAGTGCGGTGAACATTGATCATACCGGGGACCTTCTGTATGAAATCAGAGACCTCTTGACCAATGATGCGGACACCATCGAGTTCTGTGACCGCAAATGTTGCCCCAGAGTAGAAGTACCTGTCATACCTTAATTTCTTCCCAAAACTTGACCCATATAGTGTCTTACCGTAGTGAGTCCCCAGATGGTCCGACTAAGAGTGCAAGGCTATCCCAGGTGATGAGAATGGCATCGTTCCCGCACCATTCGACCTGATTAACTGGGCCCTCTGCGCCAGCCATTTGTGTATCGAATTCTGCAAGGCTGCGTTGAAAGTCGGTCGAAACAACCCAAAGAAGTCCATTGAAGTTCAACAGTGCCAATAACTTGCCGTTCGGTGACGGAGACACCCTCAAAAACGGCCCACGCGCTACACGTTGGTCTATACTCTCCAGGTTATCGACGGCAAGAATCGTGCTCTCCACCGAGAGTAACACCTCGACGTGTCGCGAGATATTCTGATCAGGTGGAATAACGGCCCACGCATGGGGTGGCTCAGACAGTCCTATGATCCGCCACTCAGTCCTCTCGCATCAAATATATACACGTCACCCACACACCAGGACTCGCCAACGTGAGGGGCTTGCCACCTTCCCAGTCCTTGATCTCCAAGAGTGTCAGAGATCCTGTCAGAGCAACCAGTCCGTTTTCGTGGATGCGTGCATCTATGATCCCCATCTCTGCGGCCTCTGCTCCGAGGGAGTGCTGTCTGTAGTCGCCTTGAACGTCGTATAATCGGTAGACACCTTCTTCGTTGAGCACTACCAACCGTTCGTCGGTTGTCCACCCGAACCGGATGATCTTTCCCTGGTCCCACTATCCGCTGCCACGTTAGCATGGTCATCTAGAGTGCAGGGGCAACAGAATAATATCTACATTAAGCAATAGCAACCCTTCGCCTGCGGCAGAAAACACTTGTATCTGGGACCTTGAGAACGCGGGCCCACTACGACCAATAGCAATTATCTTTGAACTATCACGCATCAGCGCTACAAGGGCGGTCGACGTGTTAGCATGCGTTGTCGTACGTCACCGCGAATGGCGTGCACGCACCGATAGGGCCACCATTGCGACACCCAGCGACAACAAAGTCGTTCAAATCAGGGAGTTTCCCTGGTATAGAATAGAATTGTAGACGTCGGTAAAATACATTTCCTGTCGGCATTGCTTCCCAGGTAGTGGTTGGGTGTTCGACAACGGAGTCCATCGCTTGCTTCCGTAGTATGTTGGACTGATTTGAATGGAAATCGTTCGAAAATAGTTCCAACGTTCTCGACGATGATCTGTACGAGCCAACAGGGCTCTGAAGCGGGACTCGTCGAGCGCAGGCTAGCTACTAAGCTGCGGGTGTAGAAACAGAAATTGAACTGGCGGTTGGCTGCCATATTCGGTAATCGACACAGGTCCACGGAATGGCTACAAGCACGTGCGTATAAACAGCAAGCGATACAGGATTTACAATGCACCAGGAATGACCTGGAATGAGAATCTATCATATAATAAAACTAACGTGTGTGCAAGATATTGGTCCGTATTGCCTTCGAATGGGTAAGGAACGCCAAGGGGGGCTAATAAATCTGAATCGGGATATGTGCCCTCAGGTCGTCTTGACCGACCAGGACAGAAACATCGAGGTAATACTAGAAAAAAAGTAAGACTCAGTTGCCGTGTAAATTAATGGTTCTTACCTTGACAGTGATTCCGGGCCAGTTGATGCTAGGCAACATGTCCCGAGAGAGTTGCATTCTCCCCTTGTAAAGTCCATCGGGAAGGTTCCCCTGAACGTTGTTAGTCCGAGGACGCTTTGGGAAGCCAATAGAAACCCGTGTCTGCAGTGTTTGCGATGAAGAGAAAGCCTCTTGGGGGAGCACCGGCAGCGGTTTGTTTGTCCGATTAAATTCTTGAGATCGAGTGAGCGTCCTCAGCGATCTTTTGAGCAGTCTGGAGCGAGATGCGAATGGAGAGGCTCGGCCGTCCGATTCATCGCTAACAGAGGGTGATTCAGGGGGAGTTGGCGACTGCGTATTACGTTGGGGGTATGTGTTAATCTGGCGGATTAAAGATACAGCAATTGTCGCATCGGCAGCGATTTCCTTGATCAGGGTTTGTGATCTGATATTTGTTGAGAATACAACAAAGAATGGGATAGAGCTACAGCGAGAAAACGATTGGATATGGGGAAGTGTCACCTACAACGGACACCATTAATCTGACCTTCAAACCACGTCATATTCACTTACAGCACAACTGAACGGAATCGGACGGTCCGGTATCAAAGGCATTTCCAGCCAAGAGCCCAATTTCGCTTTTGCCACAGAGCCATCGGCAGACTGAAAGTCGGTGTCGGGTTGAAATAGCACAGGAGCTTCTAGTCTGGAAACGAATAGTCAGAATCGGTCTCGCAGGTTGCAAGCGGCGTACATAGCTCTATTCTCGAATCCATCAGATGCTTCCCAGACAGCCGTAATGCGATACGAGATCTCGAATTCGTCCATGGGTGAGTGGGCTGAGTTCCCAGAGGGTATCTTGCTTGAGAAAGTCGATGGTATTTCCTCACCGGGCCGCGATCCACGGGGAAGTTCGAAACTAAATTCGCAGGAACGGTAGCCAGGGCTATTTAGGCTTGATGCGCTCGGTCTCTTTCGAACACTAAACGCCTCACGGAACGTCGATCGAGACTCGGAAGGAGATGAGACAGGGGTAACAGTTGATGTAGACAAGAATACATGTCGGTGTCTTCTTATCGGTCTAGGACCATCGTCCCAATCGACAGATGAATATTCAAAAGTACCTTCCAGCTTCCCAGCTTCTATTAGCAGAAGAAAGGATGTGGGTCAGCGGAAACATACTGAAATTGTTAAGCGACCACTCCTAGAGCAGCTAGGATCGAGCTTGACTTTTCCTTCGATTTTATCTTGGTCCCCAAACACCGGGTAAGAATCTGAACACTCTAGTCTAGGGTATTTAACAGGTTTGATAGAAGAACTGTATATTTGCATGTCCAAAAGTAAAGAGCTAGAATATCTTGCTGAGTAGACCTTTCCCAGTATGCAAGTTCTGCTCACCGGAATGATGATATGTGCGAAAAAGAACCAGGCCGCCTCTCGAGACCCGCGGGCTGCACGTAGCTTGAGGGTGCAACTGGGAACTGAAGAGTAAGGGAAGGCCTTGTGGGTGCCATCTTAAGCGGTGAGAGTGCAGAGGCGCACGAAAGAGATGAGAGCCACCTATGATCCAAACGATTTGACATTCTCTCCATATATAAATCTGTCCGACAGACTGCCGTAACGGATTATTCTGACAGAGTTGACAGTCGAAGACACCTTGAGCTGAAAGCAGGCGAGCGAAACGGTCACAAGCCATTGCTGGTAGCCGACGATGGCAGCCGATGACATTCAACCACCACAGGGCTGAAAACTTGAGACCTGCAATTCAACCTCCGATGAGGTTGACCTAGAACCAGGTTCACGCTGTTTCGACGCTACAGTTGGTTATCTCGCTCACCTTCATCCAGATTAGCTATACTTGTAGCTGCAAATGGCACCGCTTGCGGTTGCAAAGGGCTTAGTGGCAGTCAGCGGTGGTAGTATGTTGTCAACCTAATCTGATGCCTCGTACAGCGAGATTCCGTGATACGGAGTAAAAACTCCTCGGAATATGGTAGGCCATGAGGAGATTGACATTCCCTCGAGCAGGAACGTGGTGGCCTTGTAACGCCGCAAATCCGACCTCCACTATTCAAGGATACAGTTGCCACTTTGAGTGTGTTTAGAACTCAATCACCATTGGCCCTGATGTTAATAGTTATAGACCTCGGAAACCCGAGGATGATGGACCCTCGATGGAGATGATCAAGTACATGTCTGCAGGCACAACTGACAGGGTAATTCATACCATCCAGATCCGCGGCCAAGATGAGGTTCGCGATACTGAGTAGTACTTGAGCAGTTCCGCCAAAGGAAAGCGTGGCAGACACATGGTTGAACTTGGCAAACAAGGTACAACAATCGGTACCGAAGGTGAGGCTATTCTCAACTCCGACGACCATCATGACCCTGGTAACCCTTATTTGACAAAGACTGGACTGAGATACCGAAATAAGGTCTTGGATGGCAGGAGAGTGAGGGGTGTTGACTGTAGCCTACAGGTGGAAACCCTGGAAACCAGTTGGCTCGGCAAGATTGATGTGGTCTGCACCTAAACTCATGGCTGGTAAACGAAATCAACACATTCACCTTGAAAAAACATTCTAACTTGGCGGCGCTGAAACATTTGCGCTATACTAGCCTCGATATCCACGATTGTCCAGGACAAGCCATGCGTTTGGAGTGGACAAACCCAAGCGATGACACTTACTGGACTGGGATCTGCAACATGTATTTCCTGGCTTTCCCTCGGCCTCCGCTACCCGGGTTTCATGAAGGATGCCACCAAATCACGTAGCCGCATAGAATGAACAGATCATTATCGTCAGTCAAGCAAGCCGTTGACAGAGTACGGACTTTGGCATGGAGTCAAAGTGCTGCGAGAGGTGCTTGGAGTACAGGAAAATAGACCCAGTATCATGTATTCCGGACTCTTAGAGGATGTGGGGATACTGGTACTCAATGGAGTCAGAGAATCGCTGTTGTCTTGCCTGACCAATAAGCAAGCCTGCGAAAGTCCAAATCACTGTGGGTTCGGAACTTGAAGGGTACAAACTGATTCAAAGATCGCTCATTAGTAGGTGGTAAAGCACCTCGAATCAACCCCAGATTATCTATTGGTGCTGTTTCTAGTCCATGTCGACGAAGAGCGTCCTCGTCACAGGTTAACGATCGATGTTTTCCATGGTCATCTGAGGACTGATATCACATCAGGTGCATCTGGCGTCCTGGGGACTGCCGTGTACAATGCATTCCAGCGTGCAGGTGCACACACCGTTGGTTTATCGTACTCGCAAGCCACAAAAGGGCTCGTCAGGCTTGACCTGACAGACGACTTGCTCTCTCAGCGAGCCACGACCGCCCGTAAGTTGTTCAGCGAACATAAATTCAACTGTATGTCGATCAGATCGGTGGCTCGCGATGCTGAATGCTGACGGCCTATTTGATCCAAGGGGTGATTCACTGCGCGGCAGAGAGACGACCTGACGCATTTAAAGGGGTAAGTTGGGTATCCAACTACTCGATAAAGCTCATTAGTGTACCGTGCAGGGTAACGCCGGTGCCGCAGTCAAGGTCCAACCGCCCGCTTGTGACCCCGTTGAACTTGTATAATTAACATTGTTCATTTAGCTCAACCAAGACGTCCCTGGACGTTTAACTCAAGTCAGCAAGGATTATGGTGCCACCCTTATCTACATTTCCACAGGTGCGTTGTCTGTGATGGTATGGCATCACTTCTCACACACAATGTCCTGGAATGTAGACTATGTCTTTGATGGGAGAAACCCTCCCTATAAGCCGGGAAGCGAGGCAAACCCGTTGCAAGAATATGGTGTCACAAAATTTGCCGGAGAAGAAGCCGCCCTCGGTGTGAGCGGCGCAAAAGTGGTCATTCTAAGAGTGCCCGTGCTGTGAGTCGCACCAGATTTGCGACGCACTCTGACCATAACCTGAACACATCATAGCTATGGTCCTGCACCAAAGAATTCAGACAGCGCAGTCAACATTCTCCTCGACGTCGTCCAGGATCAATCTGGGAAGACGTACAAGATGGACGACTATGCACAAAGGTACCCTACCAATGTCCTCGATATAGCTTCTTTCCTTATTCGTTTGTCGGGTAAGTGACTAATTGAATTCCTCGCTAGTATTCCTCACGATAGAGTTGCAGAGTTGGACAAGGATATTCCCCCTATCATCCACTACTCTGCGAATGAATGCATGACCAAGTATAATATCTGCGAGATATTTGGAAAGATTCTCAACTTGCCCATAAACCATATCACCCGCGACAGTTCCACCCCGGCGGATGCAGTTGTACGCCCTAGAGACTGTCATCTGTCCACCGAGGAGACGGTAGCGTTAGTCGGTGACCTGAGATGCTCAGGCTTTGAGGACTGGTGGTTCACACACTTGACTAGTACAACGAAGACAAAGTAGAACATGACTCTCGATCATCTTGTATAGAGACACCTATTTGTTTTGTTTCTCCTTCTCTATCGGACGTGGCTTTTCTGCCGGAGAGCAGTCCTTGTACTGCTCCTTGATCTGCTCCGGTGCAAATTAGGGTGGTTAGTGGTTTACACGAAGCTCCCATGCCTTGACGTACTGCATCACTAAAGTATTCTGTCAACACGACAAGGATGAGGTATGATCTGCTGAGAACCTGTTTTTGACCTACCTGCACGTTGCTCAGTGTCCTTCATAGGTTCAGAGCACGTCCCGTCAATGGACGATACACCGAGCGGGATATGTGAATCTGTTGCTTCAAGTGGTGGTGATTGGGTGCCGGACGACATCACGTACTCGACCAAGGAGCAAGGGGAATGCATGATGACATCATGGCATCGGATATTCCCGACAACATATGACAAAAAAGGAAACCCTTTTAGCAACGACAAGCTCTATGGCCCCATGGAGACCATCTCATAACCAGCACGAGCTTTCACCGACTTCTCCTCGTACTCTGACACATCAATCTCCTCAAATATCGCGGCTGAACCCGTGACGGGGAACAGTCGATTCAGCGCATAATACACGGTAGATGAGATCCCGAATCCTGTGAAGAACGAGAGCTCGTATATCCGCGTAGCCGCAAGTGGTACCGTACGACCAGCTAACGATTCACAGGGAGCAATATCAACAACGTCAGCATTTCTCAGCCAGACTTCATCGCCAAACGGGCCACTGATAGTAGGAAGAAGTGACTCACTGGCTCCCGCGAATCCGACGACGTTGATCAGGATCCCAGCGATATAGGCCACATAGGCGCTAAGTAAAGTGTCGTACCATCCGGGTATCCTGCTAATGATCTCGAGCGACTCACCGGAAGTTTACCCCGTAGGTGTACCAATATCACTTGCCCTTTCCTGTCTCATACAGATCGACAACGTTGTAGTGCCCTTTTCGAATGAGGTAATACTCTGTGACCTAACCATATCCGGGGAAAAGTATTACCAGGAGCGCAAATCGTAGGTTCGCGACTGACTCACCATTACTCCAGCAATCGAGCTAAGAAAGACAGAGTATGCAGACAAGTAAGATGTGAAGTTGCTGCTGCTCTTGAGCAAGTTCCACGGACACATGCACAAGCCAACAATGGCTGCTATGTATCCACCTCGTCGAATGTTCTGCATATACAAAAAGTGGTGTTCATCCCAAATGCAATCATACCGTGTTGGCACAGGAAAACTCCCTGAAACCACGACATGGATACCCACAAGGAAACGAGGACATAACGCGGTCAGGTCGCACCCGGCCGAGACTGAATTTGCGGATATGTTGGTTCTGCGCAAACACAGACAGCATACGACCAAAATTAGGGGCGAGGCAGACGCACAGCGTGAGTCGCCGTTTACGATTCGGACATATATAAAACTTACCCCATCTGGTGTGCGTGCATGGATTATTTCGTGATTAGAGATTACTTCAATGTCTCGCACATCGAAGGGGAATCATTCTGTCCCTCACCTGTGCGATGACAAAGGAAGCGGAGATGAACCACACCTAGTTGAAAGTGAGTTACAGTGAACAGTGAATACGACAAGTGTTAAACATACCCCGAATCTTGTCGCGGGAGAAGGTTTATCATCCAAGAATCGGCCCAATAAATCGATCGGTGACCAAATGGCCTCCCCATATATAGCTTGGGAAGAAGAACTGACCAGGATGCCGATCAAGGATACAATAGAAGACGCAAGAGGGAATGCGAAAAGTTGTGGCCAGAGTGCCGCCGCGGGTGTCCTTGCCCTAGACGCAAAGTCCGGTGCGTTCCTGTTTGTATCAAGGTGAGATGGGAACAAAGATCTCAGAAGTGAACGGAGCATGCGGACGTGAGAAGTGTTACTATATTGTTGATGCAGGACATGAGGCTCACGGCCATTGCCCAGGCCAGATTTGACCCATGGATTGAGGCGGGCTGACGTACGATCGCGCCGAATCCATGTGCTCTGAGAATGCACCATATAAGGAATACCATCGCCGCAGTAGGGGTAACTATCATCTTCAATACAAAGAAGTGGCGACTTTCCAGAATACGTCAGCCAGAACATCTGGAATTTAGAACGTTCTCCTACGAACATTTTGTGCACAGGGAACCATATCAAGGGCAACGATAGGAACCAGAACAGAAAGAAGCACATAAAGTCCCGAGTATTTGTTCCAGAAGAGGCAGGTAGTGAATTGGCTGGGTTCCAATCGTGTTCATAAGACATTGCATGTTCAAATTCCATGAAGAACGGGTCCACTCACGAATGTTATCCACACTGGGCCATACAGCCCGTAGCATCACCAAAACACATGTCCCTCCAATGCTTGTTTGCACCCCATACCATATACTGCAACTCCATTTTAAACCGCAGGCACGAGGAAGGAAGCTGTCCGGAGTCCTCACCAAGCCATTACGCCCCGATTGAAAACACACCACAAACTTCCGAAAACCCCGAAACTCGTGCGGGAAACGACCGGAAATGTGACATGAAACACTGCGCCAGGGCGTGCATTCAAGACCAGAAATATTGTCGCGCAACCATATCCCGCCCATACACAGATCCAGGCTTGCCACCACGACATACCTAATTGGATCATGGACGATACAATCATCCAGCTAGAGGACGACGTGAGTGACAAACAAAATACAGGGATCGGAGATAACTCGAGCCACTCACGTGTTGATGTTGAACATGTCTGCCACCCAGCTGTTCCCAACATCATAAACTGCGCCGTTAAAGAGGGCAACAAGTAGACGCACAACGCAACATAGTTATATCCACGCCAGGTTCTGTGCTCGGGGACTACAGGAAGCAGGTCCTCGTTCTTGAGCCGAGGTTGAGAGAAGGGTGATTGAGCGACGGTAATGCTGTGACGCGAACGGCACTCACGGTGATTAATTGCTGGGCTAGGGTGAGGCTCGGGTCGTGAGGGATTTCAAGGGATTTGGTCAGCCTGCGGACCATATCCATGATGAAGTGTCCTTGTCAGATGTCTTGGATATGATAAAAATTTTGGAGGAAGGGCAAAGTCATCGAGAAATGAAAACCAAGCCACCTTGGCAGTGTAATTTCCTATGAATATTTTGAATCCCGAAGCGCTTCATCTCGTTAGACATGATGATAAGGGATCCGTGCTCACGTTAAGTCAAGAAGACAGTTATGTGCCTCTACTGACGCGACTATTAATCGAAACACTCCACAACTGGCAAGGACATACCAACAAGCGCTAGCAAAAGTGCCAAAAAAACGTGTACAACTGCGGAAGATCATATTGCATAGCATTGATGTTACCGTCAGGGATCGTTGTAGAGGATATGAATTAAATTGATGCGTGTCTGGTAATACAAGTATGCGCTTGAGGCCAACAAGAAAGGAATGTTGGTAACACAACGACAAGCAAAAGCAAACCAGAAAGACACGAAAGACAAGGAAAATATTCATATGCTCGATCGTAAACATGGCGTGGAGATGCTTGAAATAGATGGAAGTGATGATATACACAAATATGCAATGGTATCCTTTTAGACGGAGGTTGCTCATTATCGCATAAGGGAAGTGATTGCGCATCACGAGAAAGAGTGATTACTCTGGGTTAGAAGCAGGGAGATCACGACTTGGAGACCTTTGCGCTTGTTTAAAACGCTCCGAGCTCGGCGATGGGGAGGAAAATGTGAAGGCGGAATAGATGCCCTTGCGTTCGGGTGTTGACAGGCCATTGTCCTGACCGGACGAGCCATTAACGCAGGATAGTGTGTTGTTTGCTGGGAGAGGTTGCTCGACGGTGGGAGGAGAGAAATAGTCACGTATGGCGGGTTCTACGGAGCTTCCCTGGAGTGGTGTCAATACCAGGACTGGAGAGAGATGTTGGTACAGACTCTTTCAGTGTGCACGTCAGGCTCTTGGCTTTCAGAACGTGTGGAATCATAAGCTTCGGAGACGTCGGCCAAAGGCGAGACGGTCAGCTCATAGCAACGAGAGTTGATGTCAATCTGAGAGGTGGATAGACGCGGTAGTTGGCGGTGCGACTCGTGCTCTTCGGCTACGGGGGGTAGAGGGGAGGGCTTGCGGGAACGTAACTTGGACGCGTTTTTTGCAGAGTCTGACCCCCTGTGCTTTCCAGAAGAGCCAAGCGGTTTTCGTGTCTTCTTTGGTTCGCCCTTGAGCTCCTTGTGCTTCTTGGGGGCAGGTGCAGGGATGAGCTTTGTGGCGAGCGCGGCGGTTTTTCTCTTTTTTGCCTCCGAGATGGTGGTGGGTGCGCGCTGTCCTGTGACTGGGTGGAGATTCTCCTTCTCGATCGCGGCGAGGGTGGATAGCAATGTGGCAGCAGTGTCCGTGGCTGCGGTGCGCGGGTGTTCGTCGTGGGGGATATCCTGGAAGACGGTGAAGGAGCGCACGGACATGTGGATAGATGTGATGAACCGAGGGAGGGGCGGGCTTAATACGCGTGGGCGCTGTGCAACACGTTGAAGAAGAGAAAGTGAACGGTGAGCTCGCTTAGGATTTAAAACCCGCAAGTTGCCATTTTGAGACCCCGCCCGCTCCGACCCGCCACAAGCGCGGCGCGACGCGTCATAGCCACGTGACTTCATTATAACAATGCGCATCACGGTCGGCTCACAGGTTGGTTCGGATCCCCCGTGCGTCTTGACTAACCGCTGCGTGGCAATGAACAGGTGCCCAGGGTCCGCTATGACCACTGAACCAGATCGATCGCTGATCGGGTGTTCTTCCAAACCTGTAATTTCCATTTCGTCTTTTTTTTTCCGTTCCTTTCGTGCACAACTGGCTCACTCTGTCAGCTGACTCGGTTCACTTGGCACGCTGATCTTTGTATTCCAAATTAGGATACTCCTCCCGACGCCTGCCTTTTCAGGGGTTGGTCAGCGATATTCAAATGATGACAGATCTCCCGTGCTCCCGATAGAAAAGGTGGTCGCCTCAATGACTCTATCGAACCTTCCTGCAGGCTTCCTTCCCTTCCACTCGTCTATCACGAACAGCCGCTACCATCTGGGGGTCTGGTTGCCTCATGCTAGCCACGCTGCAACGGGGCGTCACTCACTTAAATTGCCGACTTCCACAGGTCCTACTTCCCACTGTTCCTCACTACATTCCTCGTCTTCGGACACCTCCCCTTCGACCTCGTAGGTCCCCACCATCCGCGTCGTTGCAGTGTCATCCCAGGATGCCGCCGAAGCAGTCCTCAGCGACTTCCCCCCCTCCCCCTGCCCTGGGTACGCTCATCGACAATGACACTCTCGAACTCGTAGAGGTCCTCGGCGTAGGCGGCTACGGTGTCGTATACCGTGCTGTGGACCCCCTCGCCCGCAACTACGCCGTAAAGTGTCTCATCAGTTCACAAGTCCACAGTGGCTCTCGCCAGCGCCAGCTGCATCTACGGGAAATAGCTCTCCATCGCCTCGCATCCGCCCACTCAAACGTTGTCACCCTCCACCGGGTTGTGGAGGAGCGCAATTACACGTACCTCGTGATGGACTTCGCTTCCGACGGCGATCTGTTCTCTCAAATCTTGCACCACTGCCGCTACCTTGGACAGGACCATCTTATTAAACATATCTTCCTCCAGCTCCTCGATGCAGTCGAGTATTGCCATTCGCTGGGAATATATCACCGGGATCTCAAACCTGAAAACGTGCTGTGCTTCGATGGCGGACTCCGTGTCTCTATCACCGATTTCGGCCTCGCCACGACAGATAGGTTCAGTGAGGAGTTCCGTACCGGCAGCGTATACCACATGAGCCCAGGTGTGTATTTCCCTTCTCCGTCTACGCTTGCACCTCCTGATCCTTCCTTTCAGAGTGTCAAGGTGGGGAGTTCGCACCAACAGGGTCTTATTCCCCCCTATCCAATGACATCTGGTCCTTGGCTATCATACTTTTGAACCTCGCCACTGGTCGCAACCCCTGGAAGTCGGCATCATCGTCTGACCCCACCTTTCAGGCATATCTCCAGGATCCTCTCAACTTCCTTCCCACTGTCCTCCCGATTTCTGCTGAGGTAAACAACATTCTTTGTCGCATGCTCGAAGTAGACTGGCGTCGTCGTATCACCTTGTCGGAAGTTAGGGCTGCTATTCAGCAAGTAGACCACTTTTATGCTGAAGGCGTCATTTTCGAAGGAAGCATGGCACGCTGCGCTTGGGAGATCGATGTCGACATTGAGAGTGATTCAGACTCTTCTACTCCTGGCGAGCCCGTCGACCAACCTGAAGAACTTCACTCCCGCTGGAGCAAGGATAGCGAGTCGGAAATGGAGTACGCAAGGCACTCCATTCGCGACCCAATGTGGGACGAAGAGTATTCGTCGTGCAATGCAACCTGGGCAATTGAGTCGTCAATACGTTCGCCGTCGTCTGCTGTACTCGATCCCCTCAAGATTTACGAAGCCCCTCGCACACCTCCCTCCACCTACTCGCCACTATCCCCTGTTGCATCCGGATCCATTCCATCTGTTCCTCCCACCCCCGAGGGTATCAGCATGTTGCGCGCTAGGCCAATGCTTGGTCCTTCGAAGCCTCTTAAAATCAACACCGAGTGTGGTCGTCGAATATTCTTCACGGGTAGCAGCCACACACACACCACCCTGTCTTCTATGCACACTGCCGTCGAAAGCGCGACCCCCTTCTCCTCTTGCTTTTACCTCCCCTCTCCGGACTCTGTTTCTAAGTTCTCCTTGCCTTGGACGCCGTCTGTTATGCCATCGAGTGTGGACCTCGGTGTTTATGCGACACCTGGTAGCCGTCATACTGATCCGACGTGGGACTACCCTGACACTGATTACTCGTCCTCATACCCCTCCATCATGTCATCCTCATCCGAGAGCGTGGTGGGCCTAGATCTAGACGTTACTTCCAAGAAGATGCTGGAAGACACTTCGCCGGCCCACTTGGGCATTTGGCGTCGCGATCCTGTTAAAGCGAAGGCTATGAATCCGTACGTGCCCGCTGTAAATGCATGCCGGCAGGAGCCACACGCCCGACTGAGCACTACTCCCGCTCACGCTCCACTCCCCTCCCAACAGTCACATGGTTTGAATGGGGTTTCTGGACCACTACTCCGACCGAGCTCGCCCGTACCAATTCCGATCCCTCGGTCTTCGAATGGGAGCGAAGAGAAACGGTGGTCTTCATCTCTCTGGCGCTTTTCGTTTCCCCGATCGTCATCACCACCGCGGTCTTCGCCCGGCAGTGGCGAGGAAGAGCATCGAGGGAGGAGAGGCTCGCTCACGGATGTATTTCCATTTCACTCCTTTTTTACCTCAAGCCCTACGTCCCCTTGGCGTCGTTCACCATCACCGCCCGCATCGGAAACCACGTCTGCAATACTCACAGCTGCACCTGGGCAGGCCGGTACGACAGTGACATCTCGGTTCTATGAACAATGTCGTCAGGCTGCACGACCACGGACAAAGCGGCATTGGTTCTCTCCCGGAAAACTATTCGCTACTTCTGGTGCTTCATAGGAGGCCCCGGGGTTTGTCATTCCCTACCTAATTTCATCGTTCGTCTCTTTTCCAATCATGACGCAGGCATGCACCGCCTCGCATAGACGATTGAAGGCATACGTTTGTACACGTTCACATTTTTTCATGTCAGCTAGCATTGCACATCTAGCCACTTCGACGTTCGCGACCCCGACTTCGTTTTTTCTTGTTCCTTCAATCGTGCCTTTTTTTCTTCGTTCGCTGTTTTCAGCAATGTATGTATCAGTACCAGGTGTACCAGAAGCTTCCCCCACGTCTCTGTATCGACGACCAGCCACGATAACCCCACCACGACGTAAATGCATTTTTTGACCCACATATGATCCGTGGTGGCGTAATGCAAGACATTCTAGAAAGGCGGAACTGACAATTCGAGAGATTCCGCCTCGCGTTCTGGAAAGAAAGGTCCGAGGTTTCGGAATGGAAACCCGCGTGAGATATCCATCTCAGGCTCGAAATAGGAGTGTATTGATCTAGACTCGCGACGTGGACAACGAACAAGAGACACATTGTCTCAGCTTCGGGATGCCCAGCACGCGGTTCCAGTGTGGATATGGGCCTGACAGGTTTGAGTCCCGACACGGCGATGACGAAAAACACGTGTGGTTTGGACTCGACGGACTGACCTTGTTCAAGTGTCGATCGGTGTCAGAGTCTAAATGGGGCTCTGGCATTTGTCAACCCGTAAGTATCAGTGTTCCCCGCGAAACCGATTTTATTCCCGTAGTAGCGGAAAGTAGCCGTCTTGTGAAATTCAACCGAACATTTAAGGGTGTTTGTCATCATGGAAACTGTCTGGTTTGGGAGTCGGGACGAGATAGCCGAGTCCAGCTCGAGCCTTGAGTACTGAACGTTTTTAAGCGACGTGATGCCCCCGAGTCTTGTCGCTCAATGTTTTCAATGCTATCATACTTATTATTATTATTATTATTACTAGTCAATTGTTTCTCTTCATTGAACTTCAACGGTGAAGTCGAAAACTCGGGTGCGGAGGTTGAGCGAATGCTCTCAGAGGCCTTTACTTCCTCGTTACCTATGATGACGATTTCACCTACAGATCGCTGGCAGCAGCATAATTTACGCCCAGCTGTAACCCGGTTCAAAGTTAAAAGGCCCCGCCAAGTGCTCCTAGTGGCGGTACATGATCATACAGCAAGTCCGAGCAATTGAGCGCTGAGACGCTCGGTTCGAGGTTCACCTCTCCTAGCATGGCCGCAGTGCATTCCCCACAAGACATCTATGCGAGACACCTCGAGGATACCCGCTGTGGACGCCAGAACCCAATATGAGTCTTCCAGATACTTATCGCCAGGAAGGGCTCAAAATCGGAGATGTCGGCGTCGTCGTCCCAGAAGACGGCAGCTTTGATGTCTTTTTCAACGTGTGCTTACCCTCCACACACCTACTCCATCAAGAAACCGGTGTTCCCGATAACTTTACCCCCATTTTACTCAGCAGAAGGGACATCACTGTTTTTCCTGAGGCCGAGGGTGTGGGTCGTGTCATCTCAACCTCCTCGGTGGCAAGGGTGAAGAGCACAAATACGGCCGATGAAGATCCGCAAAGGTGAGACATGGTCTCACCACGAGGATCTCACGCGACATCTAATCCCACTAACGTGGAAATAGTCGTGTGCAACCAGGTCCCCTCAATTACCAGTTCACGTTATCTTCCCGTGAGGGCGCGGTTCTTATTCTTCCTGAGGGTGCCGAACGCTGCTATCTACGAAACGAACGTCCCTTTCTGGAAGCGGCAATTCAACACGCCGTAGACTGGTACACGTTTGCGGAACAACGACTTGGTCGCATCATCAGCCATGATTCCCTGTATTTGATCACTGGATTCTACAAGACACGTTCTTGGTCCCTTGCTGCCTATCAGCAGGGTGCCGGTACGGGAGAAGCCTCTGCCCGGCTCAAAGCTGTTCAAGTCGGCAGGGGCAACGTGCCAGCATGTTATACTTGGGAGGCTACCCAAGCCATGGATTGGCGTGTAGGACCCTCTGATTTGTACTACAATGGAGTACCAAACCAAAGCGTCTTCATAAATGGATTCAAAATTGCAATTCGAGATGGTATACTTGGTTCAAAATGGGTCAGCGTCAAGGCGGATATTCCTTCTGCCAGGCCATACCGTGCCGAGTTTTCCAGTAGCCCGTGGTTCTCATGCCTTTGGGGTGGCGTTTTTAGGAGCAGTAGTGATTCGGAATCCGATATATCGAAGGTAACAGGTACTAGCAGCCTTCCCGTTGATCAACTTGACAACGACATCACGATCCACCGCTTTCCGCAAGTAATAAAAGTAGGCTCCACATTATCATGATGTCGTGTTTTTGAGGATTGGTGACACAAACAGCCCTTCCACCCCTCTGACACTATCAATCAGCATTTATTACGCGAGGTGCCTTCTGCTACTGTTGCAGTAACTCACGACAGTCAATGGACAACACTTCTGGAGAAGGTTCGTCCAATATCGATTCACAGCCTCTCAAGTGCCCAGTCTTGTATTTAATTTAGGGATTGTTGAAACCTAGTGAGCTGTCGCAAGAAGATCGCCTCCTAGCGGAGATAACTAGCAACTATATTTCAATATCAACACACAAAGGTTCCACTTTTTAAGGGAAGCGTTACACTTAATTACATCAGCCTGTGTCAGGTGCTATATCGTGTAATTCGTGTAAAGGTAACATTCTGTGCTTCTGCAATGATCCTATGTACACTGAGATGCATGTAACCAGGGCGAAACCTCAAATGTGACCGTGCCCGCCCAGTTTGCGGTGGATGCCAGCGTCGATCGCTGTCGTGTGTCTATGACCTTGACATCGAAGGCAAGGGCAAGAAAGGTGCAGAAACAATTACCACAGTTTCTGCACCCGGGTCCGAAGCCCGGAATTCAGTACCTTTGGCTTCAATGCTGGCGGATTCTTCGTCACTAAAGTTTTCTAGACCGACATCACAACGGATGCAATTTGCAGAAACCGGGATACCGCGATCTTGCTTAATGTGTCAAGGTGACCCGTGCCCCTCAGGTCTGTTTCATGACACTGAAAAGCTTGCGTTCACTGTAGTACTGGGCTTGCAGTGTCATGCGAGTCCAGGCAATCCATGTGCGAGATGCACACAACGCTCGCTACGATGTAGATACAAGACTCGAGATCCAAAGGCGGCAGGCGCATCGTCCACTGGGGCTGCAGAAACCGGTCTCGTCCCACTTGGAGACTCCCCAGACAAGCTAAGGCGATCGACGGATTACATTGGCTCAGTCAGGGTGGATCCACTACCCGGGACCCAAAAATGGGAGCACAACGTGGGAAACGATCTTGGTTTGAACTTGCTCGTTCATCAAGCCCTGTTCGAGCCTTCCTACCCAACCAGTTTCGGCCCTTGGGGCCTAGTTTCCAACAAGCACTTGTCAATCTCAAATGGCGCACCCTCCGATTGGTCCCATTGACTGTCCTACCCGGATACCAGCCTTTCCGATTAGGCTCTGACTGGCACAACTACAGATTGGAGTTTGAGTATGACTGCGACGCACCAAAGTGTAAAATTAAGATAAACCAGGTTTCCTTCGTCGGAACCTCCCGCGTCTACTTATCTGTCATTGACGGTGGCTTTGGTAAAGACTTCAAGTTAAAGGGAGGCGTACTGGAAATAGGATTGCGAAAACGTTCTGCGCGTGGTCAAGGAATGCACTTCGCATACGTTATCTTCTGCAAGCAACCCAGTGATGGTGTAGCATCCGGCCCCGCTTTATCCGTCATTGACGCTAGCACCGGTAGTTCTGGCGAATCTGAAAAGGAGAAAGGCTTCTGAAGGTGCCAAAATCGCAATCCGCCTGTCTGCTACGGACAAGGGATACAGCACGCAGACCACGTATCTTCGTATCAGCCGCAATGATACGCCCACCGGTGATGACAAAGATATCAGATCGTGGGTCGTCAAAGTCATTAAACGGGAAGAAGTGGTCAGTGTTCACGATACATTGTTATGGGCCCCGTCTTACCTGGTCCCGCAGATTGGCTCACCACTCAGTCGTCTGTTCGAGCTTTAATTACTTCGTCTCTTCCCCACAATTACCAGTGCCCTCGAGTAGCCACCCGTTAGTTGAGACGGCCGTTGGAATGAATATTTCGACAAACCCCAAAGCCAATTTTGAATATCGCTCCGTCTACTTGGCCATATCTTCCAAATAACTGTGTTACTCTTTAACGGGTCGTCAGGAATTGAGGGGATGATATACAGCCAATGCTTGTCCGCTTCTGCTTACGATTCGTACGACTCTCCGAGGTAGCATAAATGATACTGACCTCAAAATAATTTGTTAGCATTCTTTTCCTGCCTGTTTAGCAACTCTTCAGTTCTCAATATCGACTGAGCAGCTCCCTTTCATCTAACCACTTACATTGTCAACTTGAGCGGCCAATGTTTCAACACTGTCATCGGAAGGCAAGTCTAGTACGGCTATGTGGGTAGAGTAAAGGACGGTCATAATGTCCTTGAATCTACCATCTTTCTTCCTCTGTCCCGCTCAATCGCACTTTTATTCCTCAAACCGCTCCCCTTGTCCAACCGTCTCATACCACCCCCTACCCCATCGCCCATACCCAACGGCGCGTGTCCAGCTTGCAGCATCCTGAACAACCCTTTGATGACCATGAGTGGGTTCCTGCTCCCCCATACTTTTGCACTCGCATCCTTGATACCCGCTGCCTTGAGCACCTGATGTATGTTTGGATTACACCGCAACCCGAACCCGACAGGCCGTGGGCGCAAGATAATTTTGGTGCTCCCAAACTTGCTCTCCATATCCGTCCAAAACGTCCGGTGCTCAAATCGCTCGACATAGTCCATTGAGCGCAACGCCTTGGCGAGGGCCTTTTCGCGCGCGACTGCGGCCTCGGCGTCCTTGCCCTCACCATACCCAACGAGACCATTCCCGTCGCCGACGACGACGAGCGAATACATGGAGTGGATTTTTCCCTTTCCAGTTTGCTGCGTGACGCGACGCATGAGGAGCGGGTATATATGCAGCTTGGCGATCTGCTGGGGCGTGAGGGGGCACGCACTCGTTGTATCGCGAACGTTGCCCATTGTCTCGTCGTCGTCGAGGTCCTCCATCTCCTCCTCAGCCGCCCCCTGGCGCGAAGCATCCTGTGCAGAGGTATCGTAAAAGTTGCCAGTGATCATGGAAGGGTCGTTGCGGACGATGACGCGGTTGGCGAACGGGGCATGGTTGGTGGGGGGAAAGTCAGCGACAGAATGCTCGTCAAGGAGTTTGTCGTATTGCATAAGGTCTGGGATGAACCCATCTTGAGGGACGTCTGCGAGAGGTACTCCGGGGACAGAGGGTGGTGTTCGCGCGTCGGGCTGTGTTGACAGCGGTTCAACCTGGGCAGTCTGGGTTGGTCTTCTCGAGGAATACGGTCTCAGAGAACGGCTATGAGTGTATGTCCATGACCTTTGTAGTAGTGCAGAAGTAAGACGGATCCTGTTCATCATGGGCCGTGTTTTGAAAAAGAGACCAAGTTTTGTTTGTGTGTGGTTACCCGAACCCGAACGCGCCAGCTTAGCATGTCAGACCAACACTCGAATTCGGTCGTTGCGGATTTGAACGGTGCAGAACATTCAAACTTGTTCGCTTATATAGATCGGGACAAGTAAGCCAATGCATCGTCTAGAGCGACTATGATTGATCGTGCTCTGATGCAGTGTGCACGGGCTGAACCTCGCTGTTCCAGAGCAAGCGAAAGAACTGATCAAGCCGTGGTCTGATCGTGAGGATACGACCCAGTTCGCAGATTCGGGTGTGGACGATCAGGTAAGGACGAACCAAGGCGAACCCCAGTAATATCGTGTCATGACCCTGCTCGCAGATGATCATACACGTTCCGTTTTCCCAGAACGTGCGCGTCAAGTCTGTCGTACTCAAACTCGGTAAAGTACCCTCCTTTTGTCTTTGCGTATTCCGTGCATCACCATGCCGCGATCGCTGATACGCATCCCTTTCATGTGATCCGTCCTTTTTGCATCGCCTCTCACCGTTCTCTTGATCGACCTGCGCTCGCGTATCACTGGTATGCACGGACGACCGTTCTACTGGGTAGGGCGGGGTGAGACAACGCCACGGCATCTCAAGATCTTCGCCAACTACCCGACCATCACCGATTTCGCAGATGCGGAAAACACGAAGCCGCACGTCGATGTGAGCCTTCTCGAAGGCGAGACGGGGGCTGTGGAGTACCCCCTGAGGGTAGCGGCATTCACGAGTGTGCACACGTTGAGCCTCTATTTCGTGAGTTGTGTTCTTGTTGAACCTTGCGACATGCCCTTTGCCTGGATTCGGCGCTCCGCAAATGGGCTTCTTTCCTTTGAGGTTGCTTTATATGGTCGCATGCTCATTGCAAACCTTGATTCTGACTGCGGGCAGGGGAACTCGGCTGGCGGCGAAGTGTGCAGGGTGTATTATGTAGGGTTCAAGGGCGACTCAAAAACGGGTAGAAAGGAGGGCACGAATAAGCTTGAGATTCCGGCTGCGAATGCGGGTGATGCACCGTTGGTCGACCGGCTGAAGGAGAAGTCTGGGGGACAACAAACTACAGCCCGTTAAAGGGTAACTTGTATCATTACAAGGCATCTCCTGGATAGCAAGCACAAGTTAGAATTCGGTGGAATGGAATACACAATCAAGAAAGCTGCGTAGGAACATCACTTGGTACACCGCACTAGCGGTGGTCTGTTTCGCGTTCTCGTCTCGCCCGGTCCTCCTCCCTCCTCCTCAGCCGATCCCGCTCCCGCTTCTCCGCTTCCCACCGCTGGCGTTGCTTCTGCATTCGCGTCCGCTCCTCCTCCCGTTTTCTGTCCCGTTCCTCGCGTTCAATGAGCCGGATCCGCTTGTTATCTTCTTGCTTCTCACGGTCAAAGGCGTCGCCTTCAGTATAGTCTCTGCGAGTACCGAGTGCACGAGCCATCTTGTCCAACTCGACTTTTTTAGCGGCCGCAATCGCATGCGTGTCAGATGCTTTCAATTTTTTAGCAGAAGTCGCAAGCGAGGCAAGGTCTGCCAACAATTCTTCACGGAGTGCTGCTACCTTGGCTTCGATCTCTGCCTCCTCAACTCTACCAAGGGGCGGGTTGATAAAGGGAACAAGAAAAGAAAAGCTGAACATACCCATCATCCTCAAGCTTCAGCTGCAGCTCTAGACACTTGACCTCTACCTTTCGTTTTCGTTCGTGCTCTAGAATCGCTTCGTCGGGCTCCCTGTGTTTGGGAGGTGCGACGTCCCACGCCGCGGCGCGCTCAGCCGCTGTTTCGTGTGTCCGAAGGACAGACAGATTCCGCTGCACGTATCCATTTGTTCCACTGGTGAAGATAAGGATGAGACACTGATACTCTGACTGCAAACGCAGTACACACCTTCCACGGGGAGTAGTTAACCCAATTCCATTGTACATGGTGGTCGGACGCCTTGGTGTCGGTGCTGACTAACGCAAAAGAATTCGGCTCAATATGGTAAGACCCCGAATACCCAGTACACACCGAATCAGCCATCTCCACCACACACGTACGCGTACGTCCAAAATGGCCAGCCTACAGGGCTACGTCGACCGTGAGCCAAAGAGGCCGTGAAACTGCTGTTCGTGTCCTGACCGCCTTTGTTTCTCCAGGTCGTGTACTTCTCGTACTCCAAGATGGCCGGGCAATCGTGGTTAGTATCCCATCCGTCTTCACTGCTCCAACGATCCGCTTAGTTCTGTGTCGCGCGCTCGTAAATAGGGCGTACTCGCGGGTTTCGACCAAAAATCCAATGTCGTTCTCTCCGAGTCCAAGGAGCGCGTGTACAGTATGGAAGAAGGCGTCGAGGAAATCCCGCTCGGACTCTACCTCGTCAAAGGTGACATGATGTGCGTCCCACCCCATCCAATTTAGTCCATCGAGAGCAAGACACTCAGTTAGTCCCTCCCGCAGCGCCCTCATCGGGGAAATAGACGATGCGATTGATCAAGCGGTCGATCTGTCGAGCATCCGTGCAGAACCTATTCCCCCGATCCGATACTAACTGCCACTTGGGAGCGGTGATCTGATGCTCACGCCGCACTAAAAACAAGGCGAATACAACGGTACATATTGATCATCATCCGCCGACATCTTTCGAGTCCAATCTCTCCATCCAAACCTGATGCGTCTGAGTAGAATGGATCTCATAGGATATGATGAAGACGGATGATATCTTAGGAGTTGGGCATGCACCATCTGTCCCCTAGATTAAAAAACGAATGTCCTTCTGCGCGACCTGTATGATTACCTCTCTAAGTCGCGCTGGAAGAGTTATCTGGGAAGTAAATGTGTTTCGAATAGTAACTCGAGGTTCTTCGCGTCTGACTTTGACTTTGTCGACCGTTACCGCACAAGTTTCCTGATCTGCACTTTGCAGGGTATTTTATTACGCGCACCAATCAGTTCTGATCGGCTACTCGTAACATGGTCTCTCTGCTAATATTCTCTAGATCAACGGTGTACAACGGTTTGAGTTCGTTCTACACTTCTGTCCATGGTGATAATCACTCGGGAACACACAGACACGGTGCACGTCGTCCAGTGACAGCCTATCTACTCCACTCACCCGAAAATCAGTCAAATTCTACTCTTAGCACGTCCATAATCGGACCCATACTGTGAAAACTTTGGACTCCACTGGATGAAACGATACCGAAAAGGTGAGTTTATGTGCAACAACGTAAAAAGGGCAAACCTGGCGAGTTCTCTCGTTCTCCATGTTTGCACTCTCACTGCTTGCTCTGGTGGCTGCAGCCACTACAACTAACGCACAATCATTGACTGTTGTCAACCAGTGCAGTGAGCCTGTTCTCCTGTTCACCCAGAATAGCGTTGGAACCATCGCCAACTACGTCAACATCAACGCCGGTGCCTCAGCGAACATGGGCATCAGTACCGATTGGATCGGTGCAGTCAATGTTGGTCAGTGACTAGCGGCCTTTGATTCGCAACTAGCATTCTACGAACTCACACAATTCTTCAAGGTACGGGCTGCAACAGCGACGCATCTTCTTGCACGACCGGTGGTCCCAATTGGGATGGCCAAACGCCATTCAGCAGAGCCGAATTCAATTTTGTACGTCCCAACTTATTCCGCTTGACAGACTGGAATGCTAAACGGCCCATTGCAGGGGGCGATCTCGGGAAAGGTCACGTACGACATCTCGCTCATCTATGGGTACAATGTTGGGATGGAGATTGCATCTGTCGATTCCAGTTGCGACGCCTTCGCGTGCACTATTATTTCTGGATGTGTGAGTCGGGTTTGCATGCGCACGTGTTTGTGTTGACAGTGTTATGCTTAGCCTGTCCCTGGTCCTGGTGGAAGCTGCTACTCTCCCTGCTGCGCGTCCGCCGCCGCATGCAGTGGCGGAGCGCTTCCAGCTGGCAACGGCGGTTGCGTTAACAATGCCGGCCCTGGTCCGAATAGTCCCTTTTACTATGGAACCTGCGTGAATGCATACGCTTTCCCAGACAACGATGGTGCCAGTGGGTATTTCCGTTAAGGAATACTGTGCATGTATTGTTGATGGTTGTAGATGGTTACATGCCAGCCAACATAGTCGACTACACCTGCGGCAACACGGGCATCACGCTGACGCTCTGCTCTGGAAGCACATCCAACTACACCTAAGCAAATGTTTTTGTTATTCCCAGCAACATCGGATGACCGAGGGATTTGGTTTGACAAGCGAGGAGCATCAGTGACTAAACCTCCATGTTACACTGTTTCTACAAGGAATTGAAACTGTTTAAAGGAAGTGGTCAGATACATATGGCTGATATCGGCAGTCTGCAAATCTGCGTGTACACTTTTTTCCATGGTCGGTCCTTCTCGGGGCTGTGGAGGTTCTACACGACACATAAACCCAACCGACACCCCCCCACCAATACTTTTGATGTTCCACGCATTCGCAGTGCATTCTCGAGACGCAATCAAAATTCAAGCCGGGTCCAGGACGGTCAGACAAAGACTCTGACCACAAAGAGCATGTTGATATTGTCCCGAATCCATGCTGTATAGGCACTCATTCCGGCGCTGTCAATGTCGACTTGTGCCACTGATTCTCGCGCAGGCCCCTGTTACAACGTCCAGAAGTTATGAGTATACTATATGCTGATTGCTTTGGGTCTTCTTCATTTGTATTATTTGATAGTTTCTACTCGGAACTTGAGTCTAGAATCTGTGGCAACAGAATGAAAAAAAAAAGTACTTCTCGTATGCTATTGGCTTCAAGAAGGGTGCCTAAGCCCGAATCGAGGCAGCAAGTTATTACGGGACACCATCACGGTTGGTGGATCCCATGAATCCGGGCTGACATTGTTTGAGTGAGCAACTGCCGGCACAGAATTGCTTTGGGCTCAGAGAAAACGTCACAACAACTTACAACATTAGCTACTATACTCCACGAAGTGCCTCTTCTAAAGCTTTGCTAGATAGAGGAGCTGAGAGATTATGAGCGTACACCACTACTACCAGAGGTTCTTGATCTGCTTGTATAACGAATCTAAACCCGGCTTCATGACAGTATGACGGATACTTGTGTCGTCTCGCCAATGGTTCGAGCAACCTAACTTGATCGGTCAGACAGCAAAGAGAACAGATCAATATTGTTATCCGAGCAGGTGAACTCTATATGAGTCTCACGCAAACGGGCCCTCACCCAATCAAACAGGATACTAGAAGGATCGTGGGGCATACTGTATTCCAGCAAGGAGGAAAAGCAGTTCAAATTTGTGGCTTGGGACAAGATCCGTCGCATCAGGTACGCATCCGTACTGCTGCAAAATATTGAAAATCAGATATTGTAACACGTGTTTAAGAATAGCATGATTTCACCAAGCTGAGCTCGAGAAAGTTTTGTGGAGGAAAGAGGAATTGTCCATTGTTGGATTTCTCATAGTACATCGCAATATCCTTCAAGTGAGTCAAAGACGTTCCACTCAGGCCTGAGAAGATATCCGACATAAAATCTAGAAGGTAGCTGCGATGAGCTTCAAAGTCGATTTAAAAAATGCTGGCTTTCCGTGCCAGGTAGGCATCAGCATCGCTTTGATCGGTGTTCCGATCACACACGGTCGTGCGTCACCAAGTATGTTACATTAAGACGCGGAAACCCTGTTTGCCACATCGGTTCCACTAGAAATTGGTGATTCAGAAGCAGTGGGGACAAATATGACAGGGAAACTGCGAGTGCATAGGTCGATGGCCAATACCCGTCGACCCACCACAAATCTCTTTAACTCTCTGATGCAATTGAACTAGTCACCTCACTTACGTTCCGTTACGGCCTCTTGAGACCATCGAGGACTCTGGTCAGCATCCTCACCAGTCCCCCACGAGGCATCAAGCCTTTGACCACGGTGCGCCCAGCGCCAGTACCAGCCAGGGATTCATGTACAACATAGCGCGCAAACACTTCACCCTGCACAAACAAATGTGGGCGTTGATCAAACAAACAGAAATATGACTCACTACTTCGACAAATATGACCAGAATAATGAGCCTGATGAGGAAACAACGTCAATCAATGGAAAGGGAAACTCAGGAGTGGACGGTACCATATCACAATCCATGTTATCCGTTCCATAGCACTATTGTTGAGGTGATCATGTATCGCGTCAAGCTAGCAGATATTAACTGTGGAAACAGCCTCAAAAAGCAAGGAACGGAAGCACGCACGAAGTCGGTCGCAACAAGGAGCTTCTCATTTAATGCCCTGACGCGTCCCTCGACCTCCATGTACTCTCTCACACTCTCGTAAAGTCCACCAAGACTGGCTTCTGCCCAGAAGAGCTCGGGTACGTCCAGCACGTTCGAGACCAAGTTCACATCGCGGCGGAGCTTAAACAATCGACCAGTCAAGCGCAGGGCGTCCTTGCGCTTCAAGGAGAGCGCACCGGATTCTGCGAGCTGGCGCGGGATAGAGAGTGCAAGCGGATCTGAGAGCACACGAGAAGCGGTGCCCTCGTACATTGCCAGTAGAGTGGACTGTGCGAGAGCGTGTGCAACAGAGAGCTTGAGAAGGTGAGATGGGGACTTAAATGCTACAAATGGTCAAGGGTCTCAGATAGCAAAGAGCAGTGGACAACATACTAAAGAAGTCATTGTATATCCTTGGATGGACGATGGTTGAATCGATCTAAGTGTGACATAGTTACCGCTCTGCCGAGCGGACTGTTAGGCCAAGTAATTTGTGGAACGTACGGCAAAATGGAATTCCTCAACTTCCCAATCAATCTCTTTTATCGTACGACGGAAGATACCCGCATTCGCAAGGTCATCGATGATGTTCCGTTCTTGAGCTTCATTAAAGCCATAAAACACCGCAACACCATAGGCAAAAAAGATAACCTCGGCGATGAGTTCTTCTGACTCTGATTCGGGGTCTTGTTGCGGCAGAACTTTATCAAGGGTAGATGCTTGATGTTCGTTTCTCGGGTTATCATGCTCTACCTCTGTATCTCCAGCAGCGTCAGTGACAAACCCAACATCTGCTTCCGTTTCTCCGCCCTCGTCAGCCTCAGACTCGCGTGCAAAGGTAAGTACACGAGAGCGGTCGCGTTCTCTCGTCGTATTGGTGGGACTGCCTTCAGTCATGTAACCACCTTCCCTGCCTTCCGTGACATAACCGTCATCCTCCCGCCTTGAGGTCTCTTCACGCGACCGGGGGCGAGGGCTTGCAAAATATGATCCTTGGTAACCATTCTCTTCCGCCTCCGAGAGGCGACTGAGGTGTGCCTTGGTGGATGCACTCGCAGAACGAACGGTCGTAGATGGTGAATAACCCGGTAAGAGTGGTAGATGGTACATCTAAGCATGAGAATCGTAGTGGATATATTCACACGGCAGAAGGAAATAGCACTAACCACATAAATTGCCTCGTCAAATACTCTGGGCTGCACGTTGTGTTCCCGTTTGAGGAAACCGACTAGAAACTTCATCCTGATTTCCTCTGCGAGACAATAGGCGGTGATGCGATTGTACCCAGCCTTCTCTCTCTGCTTCTTAGTCATGCGCTCTGCTGCGCTCTTGTACTCTCGGACGACACCAGCGTCTGTCTCGTAGCCAAGGACATCTTCCTCTGGTGCACCGGGATAGCCAGCACCTGGCGGAACGAGAAGCGGCTTTGTCTGTGGTGCCGAGGGGAGGAAAACGAGTCTTTCTGTTGTCTTTGAAGTGCGGAGGGGCTTTCCGGTGACGGCCGTCACAGGTTTTGGCTTTGGTGCCGACGGAGAGTGTGTGTGCGATGCGATGCGGGGCTGTGGAGGGCGTCGAAACGTCGGCGCAGCTGGCAACGTCGGTTGCGGCGGCGTGCGTAGCGATGAGGACGGTGCTGGGCGCGACATTGACGACGAGGAGGAGCTGACGGTGAACGTCAGAGGCTGGCATCGGCGTCGGGATTCGGAGGTGCATTACATCAGCGACGCGTGGTGGTTTGAGACATTTGCAGGTTCGGACGCGACCACTACCATGGACGTCGTACGTCGCTCGTCGCTGTCGCCGTCCCCGACGCTGACAGCGCCCCACTGACAGGAATACAACCGTGCACATGCCGCGTCAAGCGTCGATGACTGGCTCGCGCGTTTCTCACCAGCCACGGGCTCAACACCCAGTGCCTTCCCTTTCACCTCGCACAAGATACAGTTCATTGAGTCTCGTCGCGCGCGCATGTCCGACCTGCTCATATTTGACGTCCTCCTTATACGTGGTGGGATACGTAACCCCGACATATTCTTCCCACCGACAGACTGGGCGTCTCTCGGGAATCTTCTCGACGTGATTGATCAGAGCACCTATGACATCCTCAAAAAAGACTGCCTGGTATACATCCTTCTTAAGTGGGCCTGGGAAATAGACGCCAAGGAAACCAACCTAGGTTGGGAGCTCCGGTATCTACAAGAACGATGCCTAGCCCCCCAGTTTGCGGCACTGGCAGATGCGTATTGGTTGTTGGACACGGGTACACGCCTTTCTGTACGTCTTTCTTTCCGCAGACAACCTTATGATTTGCCTTTCTGATCTGTTCGCTTCCAGAAAGCTGTCTCCATACTTTCAGATGCCCGTTTGAACAGAGACTATGTCTCCAAGGTTCTTCAAGCACTCTCTCTGTCGTCTTCCCCCGCTTCCTTTGTCAGTAGCCCCTCCCCTGCAACTGCAGCACTTGTCGTCAAATACATTCGCACTGCCAAACCCCTGCTCACCGAACCTGATGACATCGACCTCTACGCACTTTCACTTGCTCAATTATCGTTCATGGACGCATGGGCGTATCAAAAATCATTTCCCGAAGGGAGTAGCATCAGGGAAAGATTGCTCGGAAGAATAATAGGCTGGTGTTTGATGCGTGCGTGTTAGGCTCTTCTCCCATCAAATCCGATTAATCCAAACTGATTGCACCAGCGATACCTAAACAACAACCCATCGCTCAACTCCTTGCGTTCCCGCTCTCGTCCTACGAACAATCCTTTATGCACTCGTGCGCGCTTCCTTCCCAGTTTTCGACATCCCCTTCATTGTCTAGCGTTAATACGCACATCGCGCCTGTACCTTTCAAACCTGTACTGTCCCCACAAGCAATATCAACCCTACAAGACCTTATATGTGTACGCACCATCCAGTCTGGGGATTACGTAGAAGCGATCAAACTCGACCGCGAGTTCTCTTCTATCTTAAGCGGCTCATCCTCGAGTATCGCCTCTCAGGACCGGAAGTCGGTCATTCAGGACCTTTTTGCAACGCTCCCACTCTCAGAACGAACACTTTTAGAGGACGAGATTGGCAAGGTCGCAGCTGGCGTCCGTGTCAACCCGTCGACGTCAACGGTAAGACAGAATACTTCTGCTCCTACCAGGAAGCCCCTGGTAGCCGAGTTGGGCTTGAGCGCAAGCTGGGAAGACGTGGGTGCAACTATGGGCTCACCCGCTCCTTCCGCTTCCGGTTCGCTTCCGTCCTCTGCAGTTGGCGCTACCTTCGCAGGCAAGGCGGCCCCTGCTCCTGTATCAACGATTGGTGGGGTTAGCCAACCGTCACTTTCAATGTCAGCTTCTGCGTCACCATTCGCATCACACGTGTCGCGGCCACCTTTCGGTCATCACGCACCACCGACACCAAAGTTTACAGCCTTTGGGTCGCCTATTCCCCCAACCACAGGTGCAAGCACACGTAGGGGTGTGATTACGGAACGCGCCAAGATGCTATTTTCTGGTAGTACCATTGGTGGATCAAGTCCTATTGCAAAGCCTGCTGCCCGTGTCTCACTATTCGACACCACTGGTAGCGCGAAAAATGCCGCAAATGCATTCTATAAGCCTCCTTCAGGCCCAGCGGCGAGAACGTCGATTGATGTAAGCAGCGTGCTAGCGAGCACCAGCATTTCCAAACATACGGAACAGGCCCTCAACGCAACCAAACAAAATGGTCACGCACAACAAGGCGAAAGTGATGGGGAAGATGTCAGTATGGGGTCAGGGTCCGACGTCGAAATCGTCGAAGAAGACCGTCGTGACGGGCCAAGGGGAGAGGAACAAGAGAGAGAAGCTACGACGGATGAGGATGAGGAAACCGGGGGTGACTTCCTCACATACGACAAAAGCATTGCTGCGGACCTTACCCTCGATACGCAGCATGTCGACCGGGACATGGTCGAGGGCCATGGAGTCAGACCAGAGCTCGCTTTCAGCGTGTTCAGCTGGAATGGTGCGGTGCAGAATGGCAGTAGGGTTGGGCAGGGAGAGAACTTGAGCGGAAGCGAACGTGCTTCGCATGCCTCTCCACCGCGTCGCCCTCGCTTGTCGTCCTCTCGCGAAGGTGGCAAGAGTCTAGACGTGAGTGTCACTTCCACTACAAATAAATCGCGTGCACCACCTGGCGCGTTCCATGCTGAGGATGAAGACGAAGACGGTGATAAAGAAGATGAAGAGGACGATCATATGCTACAGACCCCCACTCATTCCCCTCTGCGGGGTACGCGCACGAGAAGAGAGTCGGAGACTCCTTCACGTCCCTCTCATTCCCAACCTCAGCTCAGCTCAAAGAGTACTGCGGCGAGTACCGGTAGAAGCCGACCGTCGGCACGCTCTGGGAGGACGTCAAGTAGAAACTTGAGTCACAGTATACCCGGTGCATTGATGGACGAGGTCAATGACGTGCACGAACAAGACGCCGCTGATCACATGGACACACACGGCGATGAAGACACAGAAATGGACGAACAAGGGGAGGACGACGCGATTGCTCCGCTTCCTTCGCGTCCCTCACGACGTACGCGGAGCTCGGGATTCTTTGGCACGTCTGCCAAATCGAAATCGAGCGGCGTGCCAATGCCGCCGGTCAAGGCCACTGCACCCACTGCTGCTACAAAGGGTAAGAGTAGGGCACGGCTTTCCGAGGCGAAGACGCCGACGCGCCGGTCGTCGAGGCTCTCGATGGCGTCGTCGGGTTCTCCAGACCATGTCGACCCCACATCACCGACCAAGAGGAAGAGCACTAGTTCAAAGGTATCTATTGCCGGAAGCGGGAGTGGGACAGTGCCGACGCGAAGCAGTACGAGGCGGAAGCGGTAAGATGTCGTGCGCGGACGAACTTGATTATTCCTTGTTTACTCGTTCAAATGCTCTGATATCTTGTTCTCTGCTGGAGCATGCAAGCTCAGTGGTTTCAGTGGCGGCCCTCATCCCCCTCGCAGGTCTTTGCCCACCAACTAACTTATCATGCATGATGAATAGGCAATCAGAGGGGACTCGATGTTTAACTCATGCCGAACAAGCATAAGCGTTAACTCCGTGATGCAAGCAACTTCCCATTCCCAAAACCAGTACATTCGACCTAGGGCCCAGCCTCAGCAAATGAATACGCATTCCGTGGGCGATATTATACACTCCGCGCCCAAAGTGAATGGCGCGAACTTCACGGAGTGCGGTCGTTGAGAACGTTTGACGAAAGATGTCGATGACATGGCGCCAATTTCGGCCATGCATGTAGAACCTGCCAGACTCCGAGGTCATGTTCAAAGTAGACCCCGGTGCTAGCTGGCTTGGGGGGAGAAATAGTCAGGTGTGCTGGAGGCGAACCGAGACAACCACTCATTCCCCTCGGCAAAGTATGCGCACGAGAAGGCAGTCTGAGATTCCTTTACGTCGTTCTAGTCCCAACCTCTGTGCGGTTAAATGAGTTTCACGACTACTGGTACAGTCGATCGTTAACGCGCTCAAAGAGAACGGACTTGAGCTTAACCTTTACAGTGGCCGGTAGCACAAACAACTTGATACCACTTGGTTCTGGCCACCTGGACACAGTGATGGGGGTACGGAAATGGAGGATGACGCGATCGTTCCACTTCTTTCGTGGAGTTCGGGATTCCTTGGAACACCATGAAGTCATAATCTGTGCCATGCAAACACGGCTCAGGGTCACCGACTGTACCCACCGCTGCTACGAGGAAAAGCCCGGCCGTGCGAGGTGAAGATGCCGGTCATTGAAGCTCTTCATGGACCGTTGGAGTTTCCTCGAGTCGCATCGCCAACCCTGGTTCGAAGTTGTCAAATTTTGGGGGAAGGTTGCAACATGAAACAGTACGAGGCGAAAATGGAAGATACGCGCACAGACTCCGAGCTTGATCACACTTCGTTTACTGTGTGTTCAAATTCTTTTATTTCTTGCATACGCGTGTGTTTAGTAAGTGGTTATCAGTGTCATGAGGGAGACAACGCTTGATTCGTCCTGAACAAGAGGAACTTGTGAGTATAATTCAAAAGCTGCAGCAAAAACGAGTCAAGTCTGTTCAAGTTCAAGAAAACGTTGGAGGCCCACACACGGCCACAGCCCCAACCAAGCACTCAATTCGGTCGACGAAGTTATATGGCTTGTAAGATTGAATGCGAACCCTCTCAGATAGTTTCAAAGTGATGCCGTAGGAAACGACCCACCTCGCAACTTTCCACTAGATGTATGAAAAAGAGTAATGTCCGGGACAGAGTGTTCAATCGTAGACTGCCGCTACTGTGATCACGGCGAGTTCCCGTCTAGTGAACTCGGCGATCTCATCGCTGGAAGGGCGTGGTTTAGCCGCACCCGCGGCTGCCCAGCACCTCTCTAAAAATTTCCACCAATGGTCCGTGACTAGCTCTCCATCGGGTCGTCTCGGCCTCGTGCCTTTTGCAACTGCAAAAATGACTTGTTCGTTGCGAGAGAGATAATGATAAGGAATGCTCCCTGTCAGAATCTTTCCGGGGTTCCGGTTGGGTTTCGGTAAGGCATGCGTTATAAAGAGACAGACGGCCAGCGTCACATACCTGTAACATGACACTCCCAAATGAATATACGTCTGTTTGTATGTTGGGCATTGTATTGCCATAGGATTCATCCAGATCAAGTAATTCAGGTGCCATCCAACGCACGGTGCCCTTGGCCTGATGGGTTGTGGCAAAAGTCGAGCCAGTCAATTGAGTCAATAACGTGGACAACCCGAAGTCTGCGATGCAAGCCCTTCCGTTCCCAGAAACCAACACATTCGACTTGCCGTTCCGCAGTGTCAATAAGAAATAAGGTGGCCAAATCTAAAACACCCACACCAGAGAGATCACCGTGAACGATGTTCTGTGAATGCACTATCAAACAGATCATTGTCTCTTGTCAGAAGGGCGGAAGCGCACAAGACAATCACTCACAATATTGCAACCCATGAGCTACGTCATTTATCTAGAAAGTGGGCGTATTTAAGCCGATTTTAAGCACGCATATTGACGGGATTTACCAAGACAAATCTATTTGGGAGCGTCAGGTCGTTTGCCTCGAGGTATGTCGAGAGTGCACCATTTTCGATCCATGGGCAGACCATGGCAGGTATGTCTGGGTGTATGATGGGGTCACTGATGGTCCCCAATAACGGCAAAACGTTCGGGTGTTCTAATTTCGACCAAATCGCTATTTCTCTCCCGAATTGCTATTCGCGGCAAAACCAAAATTCGATGGTGTTCGTTCCACAAACGAGGTGTACATACCTTTGTCTTCTTGGGTAATTATTGGTCGTGCTGCAAATACATCCTTGCTGTCTTAATTGCGACCTGAGGATTGTTTAGTCTCCATGAATGGGAAGATACGGAGCAACGCACATCGACCGACCTCCCACCGACATTCAAATTACCTTTATAGATGTCTCCAAAGCCGCCAGATGCGAGAGGGTGATTACTTGACCTTGTGACCAGACCGGTAAGATCACTGGGCGAGTTCGACCGAGTGTCGTCAATCGCTGCGTTCTTATTGCCATTGATAGATCTCATGACCGGAGGCTCTTCCATATTCGTTTGTATTGTCCCTTCGTTGTCTCGTTCGCCGCTTTTATCTTCTTCCATCACTCCCAGACAGCCAGACTGGCCCGTTACCTCCATCATCACACTTCCCCGCAAAAGATCAACGTCCTGTTTCCCAGAGTCTGAATCTAGGCCCTGAAACCCGACCCTCTCCGTTCTTCGGGTTCGTCTTGCCATCTTCCTGGGCCCGAACCCTAGTGCCTAAGGTCTAGCAATGAACCTCCTTCAATTGACTGCTGAGAACTGACTTTTTCCTCTTGCCGTACAGCCACAACCAGTGATGCATCTTGAAGAGTATCCTCATCATCTTCGCTATTTGCCCATTCGTCTTTTCTTTCCATTATTTTGGCAACCCCCACCGCCATTTTGAGGCCCAGATTACAGTGCTTTGTTAGTACCTCTATGACGGCACTTTTATCCGGTTTTTGGTCCCAATAGATAAAGTCCTGCAAGTCTCTCCCTAGACGGGCGAACCAGGAATATTCCTCAAGTAGAAATACTTCATTTCTGAGGTAGCACCTTTTCAAAAGCTTGCGAACCTTTTCTTGAGACTCCACATATCTTTGATCTGTGGTAGAATTGTTTTTCTGGACGGTCGTAACGCAAGCATAGTCAGCGTTCGGGAGGTGAATGCGGATTTCTGGATCTATTTGCGACGCCTCGACCCCTGTGAAAACGAGCGCGACCGGCACCTTTCCTTGGCAGATGACTTGGACGAACCGGCACATTGCCAATGCGGGTGATGTTAAATACCTTCCACGCAAAGTGAAAAGCACGATATGGACGCCACCAGAGGCGCTCAGCTTCGTGACGAGTTCATAGGCTGTTTCTAGAGCCTTAAAATAGTCATCAATCCTGATCTGGGGTTCTTCGAGACCGATAGTATCGAATATCGCGTAGTGCACGTTGTCAAAGGGGATACCGTAGCGAGTCGTTTGCAGTAAATAGCCATCAGCTCGTTTCGAGACATTTGCAATGTCTTTCCGAGCGATCAGGTTGATGACCGAGCGTCTCCCAACGCTCGTTTCACCAAAAAGCATGACATTGACTACCCTAGGTTGCAAAGTTGAAGTCGATTCTTGGTGAAGGCTCCAGTGATCCAACCGTGCTTTGACCTAACGAGTTGAAAACATCACAGAAAAGTTCCCAGCGTTGCAGCCAAATGTGACCAAGGCACATTCAGACCAAAATTACACGGCTTGCGCATGGATTGTAATCCAATACAAGGTCCTTACAATGCCATTATAAGGATTAAAAATATTTCCCCAGCGATTTTGTCCATTTCAGCATGGCAGGTAGCGTTACAATGAGCATATATTCCATTATATCTTTTCTGCACTTTCAGTGATGAAGGAAAGCGGGCCACCCAATAACCAACATCATGATTAGCGATAACAGACAAAGGTGACAACTTGGCACCTTGGATAACTTGTTCTCGAATACGTACTGGCACGAGGCCATTTTGGAGGCAGCACCGACTAGTGCTTTCAATGCTTTGTTCGAAGTAGCCACTGCCTAAGTTCAAAGTACCACCGGGCTTTGGCGACCTTACTAGGTTGAACTTGGAAGGACAGGCTGCCTCGTGGTGAGCTAGCGTGCGACCTTCGTTTGGAACACAAACGGACTCAAAGGAATCGCTCAATCACTGTGCGGTCATTAAGAAGAAACAAAGGCCCTTCAAAATGCCGACCACGCTGAGCTCAGCACTTTCGAATCAAGGATACCAGGATCAATGGCATAATATAATCAGTATGAACGTCTTTGGCGAATATGGCATGTACAATAAGAACAAACCCCATATAGGCTTTAACAATCCATTCATGTCGAGGTGAATTGGAAACTGTCGTCGAGAGATGAGAAATAGTCCGTGGGCGGGGAAAAAAAATACAAGATGATCGATTATCTTGGTGGGGAAGGTCGACAAACCGAACCTATGCTCGCGGTCAATATTTAATCGTCCCCTTGACTCGACACCTGCCGATTATTTCTACAGACTTACCGTCGGTTTGGAATCGATACATATTTGGTTTTGCTGGGGGTTGGCTGGGATATGTCGAGACCCCGAATAATGCAATACAGATTACAGGCGCTGTCGATAGGCGGGACTCGTCCACCCTGAGATTATTCACACAATCCAGCTAGTATGCGGACGGGCCTCGGTGTGCCTATCTAGTGCCTTAGGCGGTAAATAATATTGTGGGCCATCGGAAACATGCGCCCCGAGCACCTGTCAGGCGTTAAGCATGGCAGGAGGTTCATATTACACATACTCACAAGCGTGAAAATAGCTATCTCTTCTCGTAGATTCTATATTTGTCTGTGGGTATGAAGCACCACTGACAAGTCACGATGGCAGTGGGACGGGGACCTTGGAGAGTATTAAGATCATGTGGACCCAGAGAATGAACGGACACGCCCAGAATGTAGCGTTCTAATATCAGAAAGTAATGCGCTCGTATTTGGTATGAAAGAAGGTTGGGAACATCCGCAATCGTAACGCAGGGAAGTTCTTGTCACCCTACTTAACCGTCCCATCCAGGTAGTTCGCAAGCATGCCTCAAAGACAAGTGTCCGCTTCCGAGTTCCAAGCGCAGAGACACGACAATGTCCGAGGCGCCCCTACAGAGGCTGAATCTCAACTTGTCTGCGACCAGAATCGGAGGCTGTAGTAAAGGGATAGTGAGGTCTCGAGCTGGCTTGGAGTCGGTCATAATCGGGAAGCTGAGTGTGGTAAGACGTCAAATCGATGAGCTGAAACCCGAAAGTAAACATGCGTAGCTGCGGTCGAAACCCGCAGGGGTTCCTATAGCGATAGTCAACGACTGAACAACCCGACGTTGCCTCATTTGAGCGGCATGCGTCGGCCATTGGGTCTGTTGGGCCATGAGCATTGACGATGGGGATACAATTAACGTTCAACACACGTTTTACTTGTCGCTTGTAGTAGAGCGGAAGACATGAGCCAAAAGTTCCGACATGACTTATTTTTTTTTCGCGGAAATTTGGCGTGAAATTGACAAGTCGCTCCACACTGCCAAGTGCAGCCAACACGGTCTGACTGGTCCGCCTTATTATCTGCCGTTGAACGGTCACCACCAGTCCACACACCTTCCCTTGCCACCCACCTCTCGTTACTTCCTATGGATGAAAAGAACAACCAAACCCAGGACACTGCTGAGAAGGTCGAGTTTGTGCTGCTGCAAGCAGTACACGACCATGACTCTCTTTCTTTGAATACCCCAAGATCTGAGCGATCGTCATTCAACAACGACCCGTCCTCGCCGTCACTCCCAACACCTGCCACGACCCCATCCAAGCCACAGCGCACCAAAATACCCGCCGCGGCTATCATTCCTGTGTGGATAGTGCTCAGTTCCTCTGTCATTCTCTACAACAACCATGTGTATAATACCTATGAATTCCGCTATCCTGTCTTTCTCGTCACTTGGCATCTCACTTTCGCTGTCAGTCGGTTTAACTTTTCTTTGTTGTATACATCTGATATGATCATGAAATAGGCTATCGGCACGAGAGTGCTACAACGCACCACCACTCTACTGGATGGCGTCAAGGACGTCCACGTGTCTCGAGGCATGTTCATGCGCTCCATTCTCCCTATCGGACTGCTCTTCAGCGGCAGTCTCATCCTCAGTAACACTGCGTATCTGTACCTTAGTATTGCTTACATCCAAATGCTCAAGGTACGCTCCGCTCTACTTGCTAAAGAGCCTACCCTCTATCCCCGCCTTCTGTGTGCTTACGAACTAATAGGCTTTCACACCGGTCGCGATCCTTCTGATCTCATGGATTAGCCGGATAAAAGAGCCAAGTCGTACACTTGGTATGATTGTGTTCATGATCTCAATTGGTGTCGCCCTTGCTTCACGTGGGGAACTTCACTTTAATCTCACCGGATTTTTGGTACAAGCTGCTGCCGTCGCTGTACGTGTGCCACTCCACTGTTCTCCGCAGTGCACCCCAATTAACTCTGGAATGTATCCAGTTTGAGGCATCCCGCCTGGTCATGATTGAGATCCTTCTTCATGGACTCAAGATGGATCCCCTCGTGTCATTGCATTATTATGCACCGGTTTGCGCTGCCATCAATCTTCTTGTTCTGCCTTTTACGGAAGGTCTACAACCGTTTTATGCAATCGCCGCTGGCCAGATAAGTTGGGGAGTCCTTGTTTCCAACGCCTTGGTGGCATTTTTACTCAACATTGCCGCTGTCTTCCTGGTTGGCGCTGGCAGCGGTCTAGTGCTGACATTAGCCGGAGTGTTCAAGGTCGGTTGCGCTAACATGTCTTACATGGCCACATTTCTAAATATGGATTTTTTTTTTTACTAGGATATTCTGCTTATTACCGGTTCTGTGCTTCTATTTGGTGCGCCTATCACGCCACTACAAATTTTTGGTGAGTTTATCATCAGTGCTCACGTTTACGCGGCTGATTATGATTGGCATTATGTCAGGCTACTCTGTTGCTCTATCCGGTCTCGTCTTGTACAAGACATGCGCCGGAAAATAGAGTGGCGTGTTCATCTTTTAACCCTGTTAGATGGTCTCCCCCCGTGGACTCCATGCCGACGTGGGAGAGCATGCTTTGGTCATGATCCCCGTTGGCGGTACGCTCCTTTGTGACAAATCTTGCGGTCCTTTTAGCTTTTCTGCCTCAGCTTTAACTTTGCTCCGTATCGCTAGCTACTCGAATACCTTTACAGGCACTTGATAGACAATTATAGAACCAAGAGTCGTTTATATCGCTGTGGCATTGAGCACAAGATGTATTTGCTACGTGTTTTTATAGGATGCGATCTGCATGAGCACGAACTGGTAAATACTGTACCATACTCAACGTTCACGACCACAGAGGGGATCTCATCTCTGCCACAGTCTACCTTTTCCTATCAATGACTCCACGGACGTAGCTTTCGTACGATCCGACGACACAGGATCTCGTCATGACTTCCGTGTATGGTTTATCGACGTCGCAATTGTGTCACACTTGTTCCCCAATGTTGGCCAAGGAGGAGGGATCTCAGGCTTGTCAGCGCTCAGCGCTCAGAGGTGCCAGCCCTGACCTAGAAGCAAGGCATTCCCACTCCGATTTCTAACAGCCCTGAGCGCACTGTCTGTCCTTTATGGGATTTCTGGTGGCCATACATACAGCATCCAATGAGACAGCAGGTATGAACTTGGCAGTATCGCAATACCCGTACTATCTGGTAGTGTGGAGTTGAATGGAATGGGGCTGTCAGGTGATTTCTAGAAAAGGAATAGCTTAAAAATTCGCTTGATCGGGAGGCAAGTTAGAACTTATCCGAATACAAAGTCTTCCCCTTTCCAGGACGCTCCTTGCTTTCTCTCCACCATGTGCGTCTGCTCGTTTGTGTTGCTCATCCATCCCTTACACTTGTCTTAGGTCGGATATCTCGAGCGCCGGCTCGGCGACGACGTCCACGTTCGAGACTGCCCTCGCCTTTAACGCCATCGTTTTTGGTATCGAGATTGCTGCATTCACTCTTCTGCGCCCTTTCTTTAAAGCCGTCTATGAGCCTCGTACAGTCACCCCGGTCGACGAGTGAGCCACTCCATGCCGCACCCACACCTCTTGACCTATGCCTGTTTCATAGTGAACGTGTTCAGCCATTCAATACTGGCATCCTTACATGGCCGATAACTCTCATCAAAGACGATTACAAGGCCATCCTGCGCATAAATGGTCCAGACGCTTATTTCTTTGTCCGATTTCTTCGCGTCATGGTTCGCGTGTTCATTCCCATCTGGATCGTCTCATGGATTGTACTTTTACCTGTCACTTCGGTCAACAATGGGTATCCCTCAAACTCTGGGTTGAGTCTCTTCACATTCGGAAACATTGAATCCGATAATAAAGCAAGATATGCCGCTTTTACCATTCTCGTATGGTTTTCGACTCGTAAGTGTTCTACATGCATCATTCATTCTAATCCAGTCCTTCACGTGATTCGCAGTGTGGACATTTTGGAATGTTAACAAGGAAATGAGTCACTTTATCGATGTCAGGCAACGCCACCTTATCGACCCCGCCCACTCTCGCTCTGCCCAAGCAAACACTATCTTGGTTTCTGGCATTCCTTCCAAGTATCTATCTGAAAAGGCGTTGTTGCAGCTGTATTCGCGTTTTCCAGGTGGTGTCAAGAAAATCTGGGTCAATCGGTATGTCCCCGGTCAAGTGTAAAGGCATCTGATCGATCTGTACCTCTGTAGTGATTTGAAGGAATTACCTGATATTTATGAACGCCGCCTTGCTGCTTGCGGAAAGTTGGAGTCTGCTGAAACTACTCTACTCTCTACTGCTGCCAAGCTTCGTGCCAAAGCACTCAAAAAGGGTGACAATACCGCAGATCCGACAGATTCTGCAGATCAAGCCGAACGCAACCTTACTCTAGCCGAAAGACTTGTCCCACGTGCCAAGCGCCCTACTCATCGACTCCCTTTAGGTTTCTTACCCTTTTCCCTCCCTTTCGTTGGACAGGAAGTCGATACAATCGATTGGTGCCGGGCCGAGATTGCCGCAACTACTGCTTTACTTCGCCAGGCTCGCAAGGATGTCTCTCAGGAACCTACTGATGAGGTAGACGAGGACGATAGTGGGGGCGCAGGTGGTTCGGACAAGGCTACACAATCATACCCGCCCCTCAACTCTGCTTTCATCACCTTTAATCAGCAAATCGCTGCACACATGGCTTATGGTTCACTCGCACATCACGCGCCATATCGCATGGCTGATCGCTATCTTGAAGTCTCACCTCAAGATGTCCTCTGGGATAACCTCGGCCTGAACCCGTATGAGAAGCGTATTCGGAAGGTGATCAGCTATGCAGCGACCGCTGCTCTTATCATTTTCTGGGCGATCCCTGTAGCGTTTGTTGGTATGATTTCTAACATTCACGGCCTTTGTGTGCGTGAGAGCTGGCTCGCATGGCTCTGCAAAATCCCTCCGGTGGTCCTTGGTATCATTCAGGGTATCCTCCCCCCGGTTTTACTTGCAGTCCTCATGATGCTCCTTCCCATCGTTTTGAGGTTGTTGGCTCGCTTTGAGGGCATCCCTACCCGTACTGGTTTGGAACTTAGTTTGATGACCCGTTACTTCATCTTCCAAGTTATCGTAAGCGTCCTTCACTATTCAAGTGTGCATATAATTCTTCACACCTTTCCTAGCACTCGTTCCTTATCGTCACTCTCAGCTCTGGAATTATCGCTGCCCTCCCCACCATCCTCAAGAACCCCAGCTCCGTTGCAACTTCATTGGCAACCTTCCTTCCACAGGCATCAACTTTCTTCCTCACGTATGGTCTTTCTATTTCTGGTTCCACAAGACGCTTATTCTCGCTCAAAGGTACATCGTTTTGCAAGGGCTTACCGTATCTGCGGGTGGATTCCTTGCCATTGTCCAATTGATTGTGTATTATGTGAAGCTTTTTATTCTTGGAAGTACTCCTCGCTCCGTCTATGACATCAAGTTCGGCGCGCAAAGTGTTGCATGGGGTACCTTATTCCCTGCCGTCACACTCCTCACCGTTATCAGTCAGTTGACAAATACGTTGCATGACTCCATTGCTGATGGCGTCCATAGCTCTCGGCTATTCTGTTATCGCACCTATCATTAATGGTCTTGCTATTCTCACCTTCTTCTTGTTCTACCAGCTCTACAAATACCTTTTCTTGTACCGATACACTCAGTCACCAGCTACGGACACTGGTGGTTTATTCTACCCCCGAGCCATTCAGCATATATTCGTGGGCTTATACGTCGAGCAAATCTGTCTCTGTGCGCTATTCTTCCTCGCTCAGGATGCGAACAAGAAGCCAATCGCGGTCCCCGAGGGCATTTTGATGGTGGTGCTAATCTTCTTGACCGTGAGTTTGTGGTTACATATTCAGAGTTGCTTATCCATGCTAATCGGTCCACAGGTTGGGTTCCATCTTGTGATCAACTTCTCATATGGCCCACTCATCAGTGCGCTTCCTCTCACCATCGCTGATAAGACCCACAAGCCGGAAGATTCACCGGAGACCGACTTTGGCCGCAAGTCAGACGAGAAGCGACGTGACGCATTTGACTCCGCCGCCGGTGGATCTACTTCCATCAAGCGCACTCACACCACTGAATCCTCGCCTGATTCCAAATCCAATGCCTTTTATGACGATCTCCACTTTGCACAACACACGGATGGGAAGGTGGATTATGGATTCGCTCACCCAGCGTTGACGCGTCCTCAGCGTGTTGTATGGATTCCAGAGGATACGCTGGGTTTGGGCAAGGAGGAAGTGGCGACGAACGAGGCGTCCGGTGTGCTAGCAAGCACAGCTGGCGCGAGCATGAACGAGGTGGGACACGTCGAGGTGGATGCGTCCCCCGTGGATTTGAACAAGTTTTGAAGGGAGATGGGGTGATCTCATGGATTTTTGTTTATACCCTCATGATCTTTCTCACTATGGATGTGGATTCTCATTTCACTGTACATCTTTGCTATAAATGTTTGTAATGAAGTTATGGTAATAATGGTACTCGTCGTTCACGATGCTGTGGTAGACGATTCCATTTGCACGATCACCGAAATAATGGATATCATTAGAAAAGAGATATACTCTATTACAAGTCTACTCCAACGGCTTGCGAGAAACAACCATGTACATCGGTGTGAAGAGCTAGCAATGTTCGTCAACACTGGCAATACCCAACACACACACCGCTTACCTTGGTTTGGCCACCCTTGGTCAATGAATCACCCGCAATCTTGAGGTTCTCGCACACCTCCCACGTACCCTTGGGTATCAAGCGCAGCATCTCCAAGAAACGCAATCCTGTGTGTGTCACAACCCTCCCGCTCCAGCTATTACGCCACACCAACACAAGGTCCCACATCGTTTGCGCCTTGCGAATGTCTCCCTCAAGGGGATAATACCACGGAATTGGGTCTGACCGTGCAGCAAGGTCCTCCTCGTGCTCAATCTTGAACCCAACATCGCAAATGGCCTTGCGTGCAGCCTGGAGCGGCCTCATTTCCGGAATCCCATTACCGATTTCAAGCTGGTGCGCGAGCTCCTTGTGCGAGGGAATAGACGGGTCCCAGTCATCGGTCATGCACCATTCGTACACACCAAACTAGGTATACCATCAGCGCGCATTCGTGAAGGAAAATAGTTCTGGGCACGTACGACACCTCCGGGCTTGAGCACCCTTTTGATCTCGCCATAAATACCCTCCCACGAAGGTGCATGACAGGTAGCTTCGATCGCGTACACTAAAACGTTGTCATCAACAACACGCAATATACATGATCACGAAAACATACCAGCGTCAAACGAATTCTCCCCAAAGGTCTCTGCGAGCTTCATAAAGTCACCTTTGACGAACGAGACCTGCTTGTCCAGGCCAGCGCGCTTTGTGTACCGCCGCGCGCGGTGAACCTGGAACTCATTGTTGTTGATCCCGACCACGTTTGCGTCTGTGAAGCTGGCAATTTCTCGTGCAGGTCCACCAACGCCGCACCCAACATCGAGCACACGCATACCAGGACGAATCTGCATCTGTGCGGCGAGGTAGTGCTCATGACGCGCAAGGGACTGGTGGAAACCCTCCCCCTTGTAGAAGCGAGAGAAGTGGAAGGAAGAGCCCCAGGCATACTCGTACACGAGGGTTGCACCATCGTAGTAGCCTACATGTGAAAGAGAGAGAGAGAGAAAAAGATGAACAAGGTACGGTCACGAAGTGTACGGGAACGAACAGACCGTTGACAACTTCGGCATACTTGCCGAGACGATTTTGGTTGTTATCATCCTGGCTCAGGTCCTCTTCCCAAAACTTGGTGTAGTTGTTCATGCGCTGGTTAAGGCGTCCATCGGGGTGCTGGTCAGACAACATACTCTGAGCCATTACACGTCAGTCAAGTTATCGAATGAGCAGAGAAGCCAAACACTCACTGGCTGGGGAAAAAGGAATGGGGAGAAAAAAGGAATGAGGTAGCGAGTCGACCCACGCTTCTAAATAGCGGGCAGAAAAATCAGGTCATGTATTTTCATTAATGATCACGTGTGAGCGGAGAATATTATGATCTGATTTATGTCCGTCGGGGATTTACAACATTGGTACACGTACTATGATAGCCTGGTGAACACATTCGTGGCATAACTAGTTACGGGTTTTTGCAGGTTAGTATACCACGTAGCATGGCAAAGGCTATATTCGCAGTCTTTAAACATGTACGCGGTGAACATAATATACAACGGAATCGATAGTTATGCATGCATGATGAAGAGGTGGACGAGAATCAATGGGAAGAAGATGTTGGCAACTGTGAGCGAGGATTTAAGCGAATCCTACACTCCAACCATGCAACTGAGCAACACCGATTTAAAATGCCCCCCCTCTAAAAGTCTAGATAATCCTTGCCCGTGCCCCATGTTTGTGCACCAGTGCCTGCTGTCCCATACGGATCCTCCGGCACAGCGCCTTCGACGTCTTTGAATGAGAACTCGCGTTTGAATTTTGCTTCAAGAGACGAGAGCGTAGCGATTAGCTTCGTGCATGCTTGTTCGAGCGCTGCTTGCGGTGTAATGGTACCGTCGGTCTGAATTTTGAGGAGAAAGTAAGGGTGAAGTGGATGCGGAACTTTGTAGCCTGCAAAAAGCACTTGGGGCATCGAGAGCACTTGGCTGCATAGGAGGTTGGATTAAGATCCCACCGGATAGGAGGAAAAGAGGAGAGAAAAGACCACCCACGCTCGGAGCATGTTACCCAGTGTATGATCCTGCTTGATGACCTTGAATGTGGCGGCATTTGGAATTTTGGTATCTTCCGTTACTTCAACTCTGGGAGGACGTTACTAGTTTGTGATCGTTGGCACAAACCACGCACGTTTTCTCGCCATCATCGAGAACGTATAGCTCAAACCGGTTCGGTGCATTCATAATGTTCACTTAAGTTATGCTCTGGTGACCATGTATCAGAGGGCACCTATGGAAGAGTAACATAGTGTCAGCGTACTGTTTTGGAGAGTGGTGAATGAGTTCAGAACAAAAGATTTATTCATGGTAGCGTTCATCGACAATAAATACGAGCTCTTGGCTCCATCATACACATTCTTGTGGGCAGGCATCCTCACCTTGCAACAGCTGGAGGCGTGGCACAAAGCCGCAAGTTTAAACTCCGATGAGGCTACCAATCCCATCACCGTTGGAGTCAAAGGTCTCCGACATCACCAACCTCTCCTCAAGGTCAGTTCACGCTTGTTCGACGTCCTATCCGACCTACATGCCATTCAGACGAATGGGTGGCCATCTACGTGTCTGATCGGCTGGATGGACGGCTGGATGGACCGGATGCTACTTGGATGATGTATGCTAACTGGTTAAACAGAAAATGCCGACCCGTCTCACAAAGACTCGCAAGCACCGTGGCCACGTATCTGCTGGTCATGGACGTGTTGGAAAACACCGTAAACACCCTGGAGGTCGTGGTCTCGCTGGTGGTCTGCACCACCACCGGTACGTCTCTTTCGTTTTGCATAGAACAACGGACGATATTGGCGTGTAGCATCAACTTTGACAAGTACCATCCTGGTTACTTTGGTAAAGTGGGTATGCGCCGATTCCACTTGACGCGCAACGCACAATGGCAGCCCATCATCAATGTCGACAAGCTGTGGACGCTTGTTCCAGAGGAGGAGAAGGAGGGGTTGACAGAGGACTCTGAGGTTGTCCCAGTAATCGACACTCTTCAACATGGATACGGCAAGGTGTTAGGGAACGGAAGGTATGTATATCCACCACTCTTCACTGCTACCTCGTTGTGACGGTCATGATAGACTACCAAAACTGCCGTTCATTGTGAAGGCACGTTTTGTTTCCCGAAAAGCCGAGTGGGTATCTACCAGTGGCTTGTCGTACACCTGTACTGATGGTCTTGCAGGGCTAAAATCAAAGAGGCCGGTGGGGTTGTATCGCTCGTCGCATAGCTTGTTTCACTACTCGTTGTTGATCGTCGTATTGCCGTGATGGGCGTGAGAAATGTCAGCCGAGAAGCCGAGTGGTGTGATTGGCTACTGTGCCGTGGAACAAGTCGGCTACAGCAACTGAAGTCGAGGATGCCGTCCATCTCAGCTTGGTGTCCGTCCTTTTACTTCAACCCTCACCCCGTCGTTCTCAGATCCTTTCCAGATCATAACCAGTACTCGACGTGGAACCGTACACGTCGCATTCAGGCCTCTCCTTTCCTCGCCCGCACGGACACCAGGACGTCCCGCACAGCTACGGCCATGGCTCAGAACCGCGCAACCGTCGTCAGCATGACCGCGGAGGATAATCCCAGTAAGAAAGAGTCCAAGCAGCTCTTTGGTCCTGATATCGGTGTCGTCAACACCACCCCAGCCTGGGCACATTCCGTGGGAAAGAGTGCGACTGCGGACTCGCTCTCTGCAGACATTATCAAGAGTTGGATAGCAAAGAGTAAAGAGGTCAGCCAAGCACTGCATATATGCGCCGAGTCTGATTCCGTCTCAGCCCTCCCAGCCCACCACCACCCTCCAGGCACTGGTCAACCTCAAACGACCCACCCTCCGCTTAGTTCCGCTCTCGATCGCACCCGGAGATGACCCTGACCAGGCCGACTCTCACCATCACCATGGCTTGGAATTCGAGTATGATTGTGACGCACCAAAGTGCAGAATTGATGTGAACGTGGTTCTTCCTCCCGATCACCCCCTTGCCGAAAACGCCGACTCACAGGGTTTCTCCCGTATCCTTGTCTTTCAGTCCATCGTTGACGGTGGCTTTGGCAGATTCCTTGGTTTGAAGGAAGGTGCCACCCTGGAGTTGGGACGGTTTGAGCAAACTGTTCGCCCAGAGGATACCTTGTCGGAGAAACCTCCCGCCGATGAGCGAGCCAACCCTGCAACAGCAAATGCCAAAAATGGTCGTCAGAGAAAGCGTTTCACACCCTTCCAGTTCCGCAGGAGATCTGGCGCTCGTGCAGCATCTGGTCCTGCTCTAGCCGTCGTCGATGCTGATGAGGCTGGTACTTCCGCCGAACCAGACAAGGAGAAAGCATCCAAGGATGACACGCGGGAAGGCGTTAGAGTTACTATCCGCCTTTCTGCTTTGGACGAAGATGGGATGGATGTATCTACCATCAACGAGCAGACCACATACCTTCACATCGTTCGCATGGGTACGCCTGCAGCTGGAGAAGAGGAAGACGTTAGGACCTGGGTTGTCAAAGTCATCAAACGCGAGGCTACAGTCAGTGTTTGTGATCCATCATCTGACCATCTTACCTAGTTTTTTAGATTGGACCTTACACGTTCCACCTCCACGAGATTTACGGTCTTGCCGCTCAGACATCTACCCAAAACCAAAACCATCCACATACATCTTCTCCCACAAGCACCGATGCTCACACCTATCCTCCTCCGACTACCCCTGTAACCCCTGCGGGTGCTCACGAGGATGAGCCCTCTTCTGAGTGCCTTCTTTGTCTATCCTCGCCTCGCGAGGTGATCCTCCTACCGTGTCGCCACCTAGTCGCTTGCAAGGAGTGCGCTATTAAAATGGTCGAGTTTGGTGCGGGAGGCAATATTGCACATATTGAAGATTCCAACACGACCGCAAACGCCACCGCGAATACTGCCGCAGGGGAGGGAGGCAGTGGTGCTGCAAACATGAGCGGTGTGACTGAGGGAGCTAATCCCACGCCTGCTCCTACAAACTCACGTAGAAAACGCAAGGCCAAGGGGTGGTTCTGTCCCATTTGCCGACAACGTCAGTATCTCTTATTCGGGCTTCGGATCCAGAAATATTAATCAGATTTTTCCCAGCGTATACGTCCCTCCTGCGCATCTCTACGATGCCGCCAACAAAGGACATTTCCGACGATGAAAATCGTCGGTCTACTTCCATTGACGAACCCGAGAATGAGCGCGCAGACGCCGAAGCAAACAATGTGACTGCTGCGACCAATGACCCGCTCACAACGCCAGGCGGCATGATCAACACTCTACGTTCCGGATTGCGCAATCTGACGTTTGGTAGTGCGAGCCGCCAGGAGAGTGATGCCCTCTCGAGGGATGTCGAACGTGGGCTCGGAACCGAGCCCGTTTCTACTTGAACGTCGATTTCTATTGGACAGATTACTGCGCTTGGTTTATCCGGATGAATTATCCTTGTTGTATAATCAACCTGTACTACCATCCAACTCAGGTTATACCTTTTAGTTATTTATTCTTGTTCTCATATTGTGGATCGGCCTCGTGAATGAGTGTACGACCACCTCTTAGCTACGGTGTAATAATTACCTGTCACCAACATACTTCAAGAGTATATTTTATTTTCCACTATATAATGTCCATACTCTGAAACAGATTACAAGTCGAGGTCTGGCGCGCAGTACCAGACCCGCGTACGACCTACAGCATCGTCCCCCTCTTCTGCATCCCTACCGCGGCTAGATGCTGCTGTTGCTGCTGCTCGAAAATGCTCGGTTGTCCACCCACGCCAGTCCCAGGCGGACTCCGGAGCGCATCCAATGTCCACTCCTCCCTCAAGCACCGACACACGGTCCTAAATGTCGACAAGGACCCTTTTTCTTGCACAAGCACGATCGCACAAGTATATCCAGCTGCTATCGCCTGTTTTCCCAATACGTGCCGAGGAGACATCAACGGAGAGGGAATGCCAGGCGGTGACATGGGCGCGCCAGTATGGTGGCCAACTGGAGAAGCGAAACCGCCGACCGGTGCTGAACCCACCGAGAACTCGACTCGAAATCGCACGTGTTTCTGCACGACGGTGCCAGTGTTCCCATCGGGGACTTCATTGGTTTTGCATCGCAATACCCCAACGATACTTGGTTGCCCGTGATTGTACGCGCCGTCAGCGTCCTCGAGGGCGATCATTATACCCAGTTGTTCGAGAATACGGATCGTTTCGGTACGTGTCGCAGTAAAATTGTTTGTAGAGCAAAGCACATACGTATGCGCTCTCCAGTTGAACAAGTTAGAGAACCACCCTTTGAACTCGCCAACCGGAGAAGATAAAATGGATGGCATCCCCGGTGGAGTTGGCAGTGTCGGTGAACCCACCCCGGAGCGTTTCGTGTTCAGAGTGCTTGGATGCAAATCAAGCGTTGGCACTACAACCTGAGTTGTATCTGGCATATCGCATTGTTTACGAACCGCTCACCTTTGGATCTCCTATCTCTTTCTCGTTCTTTGCCATCTCTTTTCAGGAATTCGACACCGTGCAAACTATTCCGAAGTTCTTTTCCGACTCTTCCACCATGGCTCCTCACAAAGTATCCTCCAGAGATATGTGTCGGGTCGTTCTCCGGATACCTGTATTTGCTCTCGTAATGCTCGCTGTTTTCCTTGTTCTCTTGGCCCCTTGCAAACTGGTGAGTATCCTCGGGCAAAGTCGGTACGGTGCCATGACGCGTCGGTGCATGGGAATGGCGTGATCGATCTGCTTGAGGTAGCATTTCCCCTCGATAAACTTGGAAAGCGGGTTGTCCCTCCAGGGTATACGGATCGTTTCCGTGATGGTTAAACACCGCATCAAAACGAGCCGGGGCCAGAGTCGTAGATTCATTCTCTTCCGTCGCATCCTGCTCCACGGAACGTGGCGAAGTAGGTGGTGACCACATTTCGGTGGGACCCATCTGTCGAATCATGGACATGGGAGTGGCACGAGCAACACCGGGACTTATAACTGCTCCTGCCGAATAAGGGGCTTGCGGTAGTGTAGGGAACCATGCATTCTGGATGTTCAGTGGCGCCAACCTCGGAGCTGGGCCAAGAGCCGTAGGAGTTCCCGGAATATGCATTGGCTGATACATTTGTTGATTATGCGCATGGTAATTGTGCGAATCTTGAGCGATACGTGAAGAGAACATAGTCACTGTGGACGAGCGGGTTCGCGCTATTTCTGCATGCGGGGTAGGCAGCGTTGTCGCAATAGGCTTGATGGACATGCTCTTGTGACGAGTTGGAATATCAGCTACAGGAGATGATATTGGCCTAGGTTTGGGACGAGGACCTACGGGAGAAGGCGTCCGAGATCGGGATGCAGATGTTGATGAGTCGGGTTGCATCGTGGGAGGATTTGGAGAAGGCGACCTGGAGGGAGGCGGCGGGGCATCGCGATTGCTGTGCAGTCGCCCGAGACGGATGGCAGCATCGAGCTCGAGCCTGATGGGACGCTTTTGTGTGGGTGACCTATACTGCTTAGTGATCACTTTCCCGGACAGATGGACCTGCGTCTCGTCAAGGTCAACAATGATACCATGTTCCTTGAGCGTTTGCTCCCTGTATTTGTGCAAGAGGAAGTAAAAGGCTTTCGCGAGTGTACCCTCTCCGTGAGGGCTCAAGAGATCGGCCTTGATAATCTCGATGTCGGCGTGTTTGCCCCAGATCACACACAGGGATTCCAATAACTCTTCGTCGATGTGAGCCTCGGATGCCAGGGGTCTCGCCAGTTCGTCGACCGAGGGTGCTGGTGCGTAGACGATTCCAGGGGTTGCCTTATTGAACCAGGGGTGTTCCATGATCTCGGGAATCTAAGGATGATTATAAAGAAAAGGATGATAACAGCCGCTGTCTTCTCCATACCGTAATTCTTTGGTTGACATCAACGACAAGCATCCGGATCAACAGGTCCCTGGCCAAAGGGTCGATGTATGCGGGGATCTCATACCTACCTGCCTTGACTTTAGCGAGGAGTATTCGCACGTCTTTGTCGTCGAAAGGGAGTCTACCGGTGAGGAGAGCAAAGAGGATTACACCACAACTCCAAATGTCGGTCGCGTTTCCTCTGTATTTGTTACCCCTGACGATCTCTGGACTTGCATAATGAGGACTGCCGCAGCTGGTTTCAAGTTGAAGGGCGGGAGGTGCGAAGGCGGCCATTCCCCAATCAGCGAGTTTTAATAGGGGAGGGTTGAGCGAGTGAATCAAGATGTTTTCAGGCTTGAGATCGCGGTGAATGATAGAAAAGGTGTGAGCGTAATTGAGGCCATAGACGATTTGCTTGAAGAACGCCAGGGCATCGAGGGGAGGGAGTCGACCACGGTTTACGAGGAAATCGAAAAGCTCGCCACCTTCGACGTATTCGAGTACAAGATAAAGTTCGTTTTCGCCTTCAAAGACATCGTATATGCGCAGTATATTGGGGTGGTTCATGAGTTTCATCATGATGATCTCCCTGTCGATTCCAAGTCGCTGTTTCGCAGATTTCGCGAGGTGGGTGGCCAGCGATGCGCGGGAGTTCACAAGCGGTTGCAGGGGGAGGATTTTGACGGCAGCGAGCTGACCTGTGCGGCGGTGTTTGGCGATGCGGACGCGCCCGCTGGCGCCTTTGCCGACGCATTCGCCAATGATCCACTGACCGATGTATGTTGGGTCCTCTGGGAAATCGAAAGCACCGACGCCAGCGGCGGCCTTCTCCTTTTGCCAGCGGGTGCCCAGGTGGGCGTTGTACTTGATCGGGGGTGCCCTAGGAGGAGTATCTGTTACAGCTGACATTGCGAGTAAGATAGTCTGTGGAAGAAACACGAATCAAGGGTGTGTTGGACTGGCGGGTAGAAGGGAAAGAACAAGCTGGAAAGTGAGCCAGTTGCGCGAGGACAACTCCGCTTTTGGTATGCTACACATGGCATTGGCCAACACATATCCAGCGACTTCGCGGTGTCGTCTGCGTGGTTTTTGGGGATCTTGGAAGCTGATTGGCGTAGTATCGACGTTGAAATGAATGAGCCCAATCGGATTGTAATTTGGTGGATGAGCGCGACAAAAGTTTCTCCGCACCTCCTCCTTCCGACTTTCCCCTCCATGAGCACCTGAGCTGGTTTCTCCGTAGAACATGCACCGTTCGCCTCATTTTTCTCTTTCTCTCGTTCTTTCTGCCTCCCTCGTCTCTGGTTATTCCTTTACTTTCACCAGCGAACCGCAACAGTGTGCCAATCTCTCGCTCTCCATCTCTGGCTCAGGAGAGCCACCCTACAGCGTCCTAATCATCCCTTATGGCCCTTCACCGCTCTCAAATAACGTCGAAGTCCGCACAATCGTATCACAACAGTTCCCGGACGATACCTCCTCTGTCAGCTTTCGGCTCAACTACCCCGCCAACTCTCAGTTCGTCGCAGTCGTCAGTCGCCACATCCTCTACTTCCCAGCCTATTGACCCAATGTGATGTCCTACCAGGTTAGCGATGACTCAGGTTTCGGTACGGGTGGTACCAGCGTAGCCGCGAACGTCCTGAGCAGTAGCGACTCTTCTTGCTTCAACGCATCCAAATCAGTGTCTCCCGATTTCCCATTCAACATCAACCCCCCAAATCAGGTCGTACAATGTAACGCAAGCAGGTTGTGGTGGGATCCATCTCAAGTGGAAGGGTATGTGTTGCTGCGCTTTGTATCTGCCCCGAGATATCTTATTCGTCTTCTGGCAGTACCCCAAACTTCCAAGGCGTTATTCCCGGCGGTGATTCCTTTTCAATACCGCTGGGGACCATCACCAATGTGACGAACATGGGGACCGGTTTTAACTGGATTCCTACCGTTCGCACTGGTACGACTCTCATGATCATTGCTGGAGACGGCCGTGGTCTCGGCACGGGAGGCAGTGGACTTTACTCGGTTTCTGCCGGTCTGTACCCGAACACCTCATGTGTTACCAACGATTCCCCTTCATCCACCGCAGGCCCTCCTGCAGGTGGCAGCTATCCTACGAACGCCAGTGGCGGTACGACTGGAGGCAGTGGCAGGTCAGTAACCAAGTGACTGGCTTTCATGTCATGTACTTATTTCGGTGTTTAGTTCCAACGATACAGGCGACATAGTCGGTAGGCAACATCAGCTGCTTCTTATTCTCACATTCATCTACCCCTTCAGGTGGTGTTGTTGGTGGTCTTGCGGTAATCGCCATCCTCGCACTCGCCGCCTTTTACCTTATTCGACGCAAGACACGCAAGACTGTCAAGGAACGACCTGTCAATCTTCTGTATGGTGACCCTGACGACAACGAACCTTCTAATTATCAACCCCCGCCATATCTACAACCCGAACCCTATCTCGTTACTGAACCCACATCATCGTCTATCTCTGCACAAGAAGATAACCGTCTTTCTATGGCGGGCTCTGCTTTACTCTCGGATTCGTTCAGAAGCTCGCACTACGGAGTGTCAACCCGTCTATCCGGAGTGACATCACTCTCCGATCCACGCTCCACATCCCCCGAACTGGAAGCTGGCCTCTTCGCTCCTAGATCTGCGACTGCGATGAGCTCACGCAAGTCAGGGATGACGAGGCAACTCAGACCAGTCAACATTATCCAGCATGAAGACGCTGGCCCAAGTAGTGCCCAAGAGGAGGGACAGCCAGAGACGATTGAGCTTCCTCCAGCTTACACTAACCTCCGACAGAAGCAGCAACAGCAGCAGCAACAAGAAGCTTGAGGTGTTGGTTGCTATACGATTCTTTTTCGTCCCTGTTTAAAACCCTCCCAATGCGGTACTTCTTTTTGTTTGCGTTTTACCCCGACGGGTGTTCATCATATCTTTCCCCGTCGTATTTTATCCCTATCTCGCATCCCCGGTGCATGTACATAGGATCAGAGATCCCCGCACCGGTGAATGACGCTTCTCATACTTGATAGCTTGACTAGTGTTTTCTTGTATTGCAACTATCGGACGCTAACTGGATGGACGCTCACAATAAGTATCACGGTTCATATCGCGCCACTTGTTCTAAAGTACATTTCATTCAAAGACGTTTTTATTTGACCCATGATTTCGTATTCGCAGTACCGTTTTGATACGTATGAGACGCACGTATTATGCCGCAACTGAGCTTGATAACCCCACCTGTTTCACTACGGATCTGTCAGCGCGTATGAATTACCAAGTGTCACGCCAACGGTCTCATGGCCCATCGTAGACCCAGGGATGCTTGACGACTACTCCCATAGCCCTATCTACAGAACAACAATCCGACATGAGCACAAGTAGATGCGATCAGTGCGGAACCACGCACGATTCATGAACGTTCCGCAGTCTATCTTCAAGCGTTCTCAACGACGCCAAGCATCTATCCGTCGCCAACCTATCCTCCACCTGATACCCAAGCTGTTCCACCAGCCGGCGCTCCACCTCCTGTGCATGTCGCACATCTCCCGCGATGACAAATCCGCGCAGGACATTCGTATGGGCGCCCAGCATCTCGTCCGACTCCTCGCCCCCGAGGTGGTCCAAGATGCGCAACGCGAGCGCCGGATCATCATGCTGCGCGTACCCCCGCGCAACCATGCTCCACTGAATCACCGTGGGCGCGATCCCGAGCTGGGCCATGTCACGCAGCACCCTCGCCGCCCTCGCGGGGTCGCTCCGTGCCCACGTCGCCACAAACGGCGAAAAATGGGCCGCATCGAACGCGTCAGGGGGTAATTGTACCCGCGGCGAATCGGGATGAGCCGGTTCCGGTTGTCTGCTCTGTCGGACGAGCGAGAGTAAGAGCGCGTAGAGCTTCTCCTTGTCTGACTTTGGGGACAGCATGACGATCGCTTCCCAGACGAGCGCGGTGTGGTAGGCGGACGGCCAGAGCTTGGCGTTCATGGCCCATGGAGGCACCACCCATCGCTTGACGTGCTCTTTCCGGGCCCACTTTCCCCGCGTCTTGAGGAGTGAGACCAGTGTCTTTCGCGGGACACCGATGGGGTGAAAGGATTGTGAGAAAACAATGAGGAGATGAATCGGATCTCGTCGAGAGCGGTGGTGGAGCATCTCCGTGAATACCCAGGTCGAAGCCGCCTTCGGAGAGTGACGGTATGCAAGAGAGCGGAGGTGCTTGGGTGCACGGGTGCGGCCGAGTGCAAGGTAAGAGGTTATGAAACTGCGCAGTGCATGGGGTGATGGCGGGTGGGGTGATCTGAAAGAAGCACGTAGGGAACGAAGGCGTGCAGCTAGTACCGTAACGTCAGTCGTGTGTCCTTCGGGAATGGATTCGTCCATTGGTTTGACGGGATGCGTTTTCGTATCCTGCATCGCCCAAGAAGGAAACACAGTCCGAATCTTGTCTATAGCCACCTTACGATCTGGGGCGTGGCCGACTGCAAAGTTGAGCGTGAAGTCAGGTATGCGGATTCCACGTGAGTGCGCCATCGAGATGAGACCGAGTGCAGCTTCGCCCTTGCCTGCCATTGCGACCGTTCTGACAGAGAGGCTGTATGTCCCAGAAAGCAAGTCAGATGGCAGGGAGATACCCTTCTTCTTGTGGTAATCTCTGGCTGCATCCTCCGTTTCGCTCAGATACCTCTCCAGGACTGAGGTCTGAGCATAGCGAGCGAGGGTGGATACCACCCGCATGGGAGCAGTATCAGAATAATATCCCTTGGAGGCAAGCACGAGGCCAAAACGGTACACGAGAGGGAGGTTGAGATGATCCTTGGTCCAAAATATTCCGTGCTGAATAAAGTAAAACGAATGCCATTCCTCGTCACGATCGGGTGTCAGCGACAACCAGGCTGCAAAGACATCCAAACGCTCTTCTGGAGACTTCTTCGTACAACGTTCCTTGAGCACGTGTAAAGCTGCGCGGAGATAGACGCGGTCATGTGGAATGGGTATGTGGTGGGATACCATTTCGTTGCGGAGTGACTGTGCAGCCTGAAAATCACCCTTGGAGACGAGAGACGCCAGGGTTTGTGAGGAGCTGAGTGGGGTATATGGGTGTGCACCAGACGCGGACATGGACACATATTCGTTTGACATGGGCTCAAATACGGCTGCATCTGGGTGTGTTGTGGGATATGGCATCGATTCTACCTCGAGCGACGCCGGTGAGGGCGACTGTAGAGCGATGTTGAGATGGTTGCGTGCATGGGGCAATAAACGAGATGGAAGGAGATCAAGACGAACTCTGGCACGGACTGGAATGAGCCATGTTGCCATGAAAAAAGGTAGAGACTGTGGCTATGCTGTAGAATGAATGGGTTGAACCCCTAATTCATCTTTTGATGCATTGTTTTGCTCAGAACTTTATGCAGACCACCTGGTCCAACGTTTTATCTCCTTTTTGATGAGCAGTCCCATTATACCACCCCTAGGATGTCTGGCTCAGTGCTGCGTCTGGGTGGTCATGCCTTTTTCGGTATGTAATAGTCGATCAGCATAGGGACGTAAAGTCACAAGATACACCTTACCGACTTTGTTTTCCACAGTCTCATCCATCAGTTTGACCGATCCAGCGAATCTAGGCACCTGGGGTACGTCGTCATTTACTTGTCGCTGTCGGTGATTGATTGTTTGGGCCAACCCTGGCCCATACACTGATTGCCCAACGCAGGCCAATGACGTCCAGATCCATGACTCTGTAGAAACTGGCCAGTGGGCTGATTTTCATCAAACAGTTGTACACGAACTGGTTTGACAAAAGGGCCGTATACACTTTCAGATTTGAATACTGCCCAACTTCCGTCTGGCTGTGATTAGCATTATTCCGATGACGTCACCATGCACCAACTCTAATTATCCGTGATAAGGTCGACGGCTACACTTTGAATCAGACAAATAGATTGGTCCAATCACACGCGACATCAACGCTCTGTGCCTTCTGGAAGGAGGCGACCATGTGATTCAGATGGTCAATGAACTGGTCCCAACGATACGCGTCGGTACCAATGTATTCAAAATTTCAACTTTGAACGCCTTCATATCACTCGGAACACGAGAATAGAATAATTCCTATTAAATAGATTTGTAGGCTGGAGAGTGTCCGTCGTTAGGTCTCGTTCCTGCTGGTCGGTCATCTTTACACTCACTGGCGCGGTGTGTTCCAACGAATCCTCGTGAATTTGTGACATAACGTGTGACAGACACATTGGAAAATCACATGCTGTTCCCCAAAAGTATATTAACCCTGTCCCCATCTCAAGTTCCCCGTTCTTCCTCTCCGTCATGGCGACTGCTACCCAATCTCAGTCACAAGTCCCTGAGATTACCGTGCTCACGCGCGTCGCTTCCATCCCCCTCGTCGCGTCCTCACTGGACCAGATTCATTCCGCACTCCTGTCAAACGTGCTCACCCGCTCCCCGTATCATGCCGCCCAGGTCATCACCCAGACCGCGTACAATTTCTCACAGCCGTTGCAGATCCGTCTCGCCCCTCTCATCGTCTCCGCGGATGGCTACGCTAACAAGGGACTTGATGCCATTGAGCAAAAGTATCCCTACCCCTTTAGAGTCAAGCCAGAGGAAGTGGCCTCGTACGTGCGGGAAAGGCGCGACAGCGTCGTGTCATCCGCAAACGAGCGGTTTGACAAGAACGTCAAATCCCCAGCCGTCGGCGTTGCAGAAGGCATTGATAAGGTTAGTTGCACGTGATCTTAGGCACCAAGATATGACTGACAGATGCCACAGAAATTCGCCCCCATTGTGGATTATTTCGAGAGCGCCGTAAACAAGGTCGGGAGCGAGTCAGGCACGACCTCGCCAAGCTCCACTTCATCTGAGTGCCAGTACCAGTACCAGCGGGTGTACGCCATCTCCAAGCACCTCAGAGACAATGTCTATGTCTATTCCTCGGAGCATCTCAAGCAACTCCAGCAACAAAACGTGCTCGTGTGAGTAATCCCGGCTTTCGCACTCGCTATATGCGCTCATTGGCCTTCAGTCAAAAGGCTATCGAGACAGCCAACTCCATTCAGGGGCTTGCTTCGGCGTCTATCTCCAGCGCTCAAACACGGATCCATACTCTGTCGGACAGTATGCTCCAGGAGCTCCAGAAGTTGCAGCAATCTACTGCAGCGCTCCCGCAGACCCTCCAATCAACTTATCCCGACATCTCCAAGACCATCACAGATTTGCATAACATCGTTACGACCCCTGATATGTCTGTCGGTGTCAAAGTCCAACGTGTTGCTGAAGAGGTCAAAGAGGGCGTTAAGCCGATGCTGGAGAAACTCTCACAGAGAATCGCCGACCTCGCCAAGGTCATTGGGCCCAAGAAGGAAGAGGGTAGTGGCCAAAGTGACAATGGAAGTGCAGAGCAGTGATGACGCGCGTGCCTCGGTTATTCCATCTTACCATATCGTTCCTCTCTATTAATTTCTTTATGTCCTAGATCCGAACTTTAGATGTTTCCTCTACTCTGGGTTTCGTCCGCAGCGAGACGCATGCACTTTGTACGCATTTTTTTTTTCACGGTCGTCATTAAGTTACAGCTGCATGTATGCACTACATTGTGTCGAAGAAAAGACGGGTTGTTTGGCATTTTACCATCCGAGTCAGTGGTTACATTTCAAGCGTACAATCGACCAGCTTTAGTGGCGACTCCATCGGTACATATGAATTGAAGGGCTTGAATCCCATAAGCCGATTCCCCATGACTGCACGGGAAACATCTTCCCTCGGCGTAATGGAACATATCCAATGAGCGTCACCTATGCTCTTCCTTTCGAGGCGAGACAAGCTCCGACCATTGGAACGCATCCAGACTAGAGATGGAGTTGCGCTTGTCTGCTGTGGTTGCCATGATGCGCGGGCTTGCGCTCAGACGCATACTCGTTCGGCTACTCGAGCGCGACCGTGCGGACAGATCGTGCGAAGACTTGGACGATGAAGATGAAGCCCGCCTGTGGCGCATCCGTTGAGTCGGGTCGACGTCGGGGATGTTGGCAATGCGCGCAAAGAGAGAGAGAACTGCACAATGGGAACGAGGGGTAGCAAGGAATAAATGGAGCACAGGAGAAAGAGCTCACTGTCAACGATAGAGACAATGCCACAGAGGTTACCGCTTCCGGTGTGAGAGAAGGACGGTGACGAAGAGTCGTTGTCGGTGACGAAGAGCCGGTGCGAATTGGCTACCGTGGCATGTATGGGTCAGTGTATGCGTAGAGGGTAGGGAGACAGACTGGCAAGAAGCTTCTGGATGGTGTATGAAAGCGTGCTGTTTGGGAATACGACGTATACTGTGCAGAAGATAGATCGACATTCCATTAGAAGGATGGCGTGTGCCCTACCTGGATATTTGTCGACCCCATCTGTGAGCCCATCGGGTTCCTTTGTTGATGTTAGCATCAGGCCTGGACTCGGTGACCATGTTCAAACCTTGATTTGGGAAATAAACTGGTATACAGGGGTAGAGAGAATCTGATTGCTTTGGGACGGGACTACTATCTAGGAGTAAACAGTTAGCGTCTGAGAAAAGGGGGAGAACAATCAGCGCCATACCTTGCCAACATCTGTGACGCTCACGGCGCTCAATAGCGATCCTGAATCTTCATCGATGACGGCGACACTGCTCACACCTTGCTCGCTCATGAGCCGCATCACATCGAGAACCTGCGCTGTGCTCGACGTCGCAACGACCGAGGAGTACACGTGAAGGGAAGGAAGGGTTAGTGTGTTAAGTGACTTTGTAAGATAAGATTGAAAAGCAGGAGTGTGTTCCGCGTAGGTAGAAAACCAAGATAAAAGGCCCATGTCAGATACCATGCCGAGATATGTGTTGGCCGGAGAGGACGAGCGTATGAGCACTGTATTCCCTTTCAGCATAGACTTGATGTCTTGAAGTTGGTGACGCCCTACCCCTGTGTGTTCCACGGGCAAATATAGCCAAGAGAGATATTATACTCGCTTCATACGATAAAATTTCAAGAAAATTCTTCTCAGACAAGTCTATTACAGATTAGATATTATCATATAGTGAATATTAGGATGCTAGAATACTCACTGCTAACTAAGTATACAGGAACGCGACCAGTGCGCGCTGCAGACATGATCTGATCTGCCCGAGAGTTTGCTTTAAGCTCGTGTGGAGGAATGGTATGTCGAGTGGCAGCTAATGTTAGGAATGCATTTACATCAGAGAACTAGAGCACTATTAGAGACGGACGCAACATGTGTTATGTAGATCCTCACGTCAAAGAGGCCGAGAAATGGGAAGCTGGTTTGTGTACCTGGCAAAGCTTTGACCGCCAGGCACGAGATGTCCTCTCTGAGCAGTAGCTATAGTGCGCGTGAGCAAGAGCTGCAGAGAATAACAGTCAAGTTTACTTCACAAGCGTCTTCTACAGTACAGTCTGCGTCTACAGCGACGATACGAGAGTCGACAAGATCTAACAGCGTAGTCAGTAGCGTCCTGGATGGAGAGAGGAACAGCGATCCACCTCTGGCGTAGATGTGGGCCCAATATTCGACCCACTTGTCCACTTCTTTGCCGTTTGGCGCCGATGCGAGAATCGTCGCCCCCAAGGGTGATTCACGGCCAGAATAACTTCTAGCGTGGGTCAAAGAAAGAGATGTTCTTCGTTGAGGTGCGATCGCGACAGGCTGCATTCTCTACCAGCTGGAAGTCAATGACTTGGGATCTTGCAGACGTGGAAGTAAAGCGCGCTGGCAGTGAAACTTTCAAGTGCATGACCTTTTGTCTCTGCAGTCGAGCGTCACTTTTACGTACTTGCCAATGGCCACCGACCTCCACGACGTCCCACCCTACCTCATCCAACCCCTTATACCTGCGATATCTGCCGGAAATGTTTCATGCGCACAGGCCCTAGGTATATACCATACAGCAGGTACCGTTTTTCCTCACCTATGAGACTAGGTTCCGAGGTCTATGTCGGATGCACCAATGGAGAACTATTACGGTACACTCTCCAACCTGAGCCAGATTCAACAGAGGTTTGTCAACCTCGCATGTGTCTACACACAATGTTGTATTTCTCTGTACCCGCAGCAAGAAACCTACACTCTGGTTTCACGTCAAAGCCTTCCTAGTGGAAAGCCGATCGACGAGCTCATCCTTGTCCCTTACATGTCCCGTGTGCTAATTTTGTCCGGTAAGCAAATGCTATTGGCTCGATGACGCCACTTTAATGAGGGTTTCATTCAAAGATCGTCAAATCCACTTTTATACGTTACCTTCGCTCGACCCTGTACCCAATATCAAGCCCATTCGGCATGTAGAGGTTATTGCAGTCGATCAACACCATCTTTTGCGGGTACCAGCTACAGCGCATGACACACCAAGCAAGCTGCCACCGCTTGACTTTTGCATCATAAAGCGGAGTACTATTGCGCTCCTTAGTTTGTATGAAGAGCGTCTGGTCTACTCCAGGGTTGGTCCGAACCGACCTAGTAAAATCACAGCTCTATAACCTTGTTTAACAGGAAATTCCATTTCAACCTGGGGCTCAGCTAGCACGACGCGCAGGGCAATACCTTTGTGTGGCCGACACTCAATATTATAATGTTATCGATTTGCACGGCGCCCAGATGTTCCCTGTACTTCCTGTGGATCAAGCAGGTGGCGATGAAACGCCCATTAAGCCGTTCATTGTGTTTGTAGGTGGAAACGAGTTTCTCCTGCTCTCATGGACAGGTGCAAGTACCCTAGGTGTCTTCATCACTGGCGAAGGTGATCCTGTCAGAGGCACTCTAGAATGGCCGAGTCATCCACTCTCTGTCTGTGAGTAGCGATACAACGTCTTCAAATTCGAACAGACAGATGCCAACAGGTCTGGATTACCCAAACATCACGACGCTTCTGCCAAACGGCACGATTGAGATCCATAGCGTCGAGACGCAATCACTGATACAGGTTGTTTCTGCGCCACAGGATAACGATACGGCTGCGGATCACAGGATTGGACTGGTGGCATCGTTGGGTGGATACACAGTACCGTTCTCTGAACATTCCGAAAAGATGCGGAAGACGCACCTGAGGTTTGATAAAAAGTAATGGGACCATTTCCGGTGTGTCCAAGCATGATATATCCCATTGTCCATCTCAACCATTGGCTTTGTCCAAGCAAAAATTATTCCACGTGATCTCGTGTGGTATTGCTTTGTGGTTATTTAGACGCCGGTGCTTTGAATATTGACGCGTACATAAAACGCGCCCGCAGCAACTCGCCCACTTCCCTTCCCTCATTTTACACCTCCAAGCGACACCAGGACCTATGGACACCCCTCTTGACTGCTTCTTTGCCGATCCAGATGAACCCCAGGTGTCGAATCGTTCTCCTAGCCGTCTTGACTTCTGCCTGGAAGATAGTGATGGCCAGCGAGATCATGAGATGGATTGGACCTGCACCCCTTTTCGCGACAGTCGCCCATACGCATTTATCAATGAAGACGCCTTTTCGGTCGACATCGCACCTCTAGATCTCCCTCATCTCCTACTTGTGGACCCACCACAGGCCACAGAACCACGCACGCACGAACATGCAGACACATCTATCATGCCATCTGTACCACTAGAGCGTCCAAAAAAGCAGGTTGTCATCGAGCCTCAAGCACCAGTACCAGTCCGCCCGCCCGCAGCACAACCCCAGATTGACGAGCAAGAACATGTGCAGCCGCCCCGCCCCGCATCCCAGAGACTCAATTATCCGCACCACGGCTTCTCTCGTAGCGCCCTTCTTCAACAGAAGACACTTTGGAACTCGCGACACGATGAATGGGTTGAATGGCAATCACGCATGGGGCAGGGTGAGGCGCAGACTGAGAAAAACTATGCATATACGGGCATCGTTACTGCTCAACCAAGCCCACCACCATGTATGCGCAACCCCCCGTCAGGGCTAGACCGCGATTTTGTAGGCGACCAACCAAGGAAACACGAACAAGACATCCGCCCTTCCATTTATCCCCGCGTAGGGGATATATCCGCGCTGAGAGACCCATATTCTGTGAACGTCGATCGTTGTTTTTTCAGATATCCCTTGTGGACGCTTCACAAGACACTGTACGTGTTCAATATGAATCAGAGATCTGCGCCATCCCCACCTCCTATGTCTGTATACGACACGCCACAAGTTCAACCATCCATGTCATGGTCAACGTTGAGTTCATATACTTCATCGAGCACAGACGACGAGGAGTCAGACTCCACACTCGTCGCAGACGATAGCCCAGTCCCCAATAGCCAACTTCGTCCAGAGCCCGTGAAGAGCGTTTCGCTTCCACACTGTTCTCCGACGTGGAGTCGCCTTCGTGGATGGGAACTATCATGGTACGCCAGATGGGAGCTGTTGATTGGTCTCCTACAACGCGACCATGTCCAGTGTGACGGCTTTGATACGTCGATGATCTTGGGAACCTCCCCCAAGCACAATGAAACCTTGCCACCTCCAGAACCTATCTTCCGCTTTACTCTCGGAGGGGATTACAGTGATGAGGATGAGGATGAGGATGATGAAGACGAAGAAGACTACGGGACGGTCCTCTCACACTCAAGGTTTAGTGTGGAATCTGATGAAGAATGTGAGAGGGCACTGGCGTTTTACTGCAGCGAGTCGAAACGTTCGGAGATGTCCTTCTAATCGGACGTTTGGGTAGGTATTCATTCGAAGGCATATGATATGTATCGTATAGTTTTGTTTATTTCTATCTAATCGTCACCAGTGCACTACATGCTTCCAACATTCATGTCGAACAAGCCAGTCTGGTATGCGCCGCTGACAAGTCCTGGAGTGCTCTAGAAATGTAAGAGAACCTGGTCGACAGCTCAACCATAGACGTAGTATCAAAGGCGTTCATCTTCCACACGCATCCGACAATCGAGTTGATTATACTTGCCCAGGGTATAGGGGATCCTATGAATACCTTTGTTACCCTCCCCGGAGTTGAGATCGAGAGCGCAGCGCATACTCAGACCGCCTAACCTCAAATCAAACCGTCCCGAAAAAAAGCCGTCCCGTGCTTGATGGTATCACAGTTGGCCACGACGCTTTGCATAGCCAGCTATGCATACGTGATAAAAACATCCAGGGGTCGGCATTATTGGTGAGCGGCAGTAGGAGCCAGTGTTGCCGTCGGGCTGCCGTGCTCTTGATCTGAGATAATCGATATATCAGTGATGGGTCACACACAAGGATCGCTTCCATTTGTTTGCAAACACGGACTGGCATGATTGATACTGCGTTCTACAAGAGGTTAGTGTTTCACAAGGAGGTAGTTCGCCCGTGAGCGTCTGAAAGGAAAGTCATTCAGTCGTTCACGATACCATATACGACTGAAACGGTGATCGAGGATGTCGTCAGCCAAGTCCTAGCACATGGCTCGCTTTACAACTGAGGAAACAGAAGATAGACGGGTATCAGACATCGGTCTCAGTGACAACCGAGGAATTGACCTAGTCTTTCGGGGATTCATCCAAACACAGAGTGGGAATCTAGTCATTCCGGAACTCACTCAGATCATCTTAGCAGGGGCCCAGCAGAAAAAAGGGGACCGAGCGAGATCGGTGAATAGTCGTGAGACAGTCCTGGGGTAGATAACAAACATGTTCAAATTCAATCATTCCGCACGGAGCAAAGCGTTGGGAAATACCCACCAGAATGTGACCACCCTGACTCAGTGAAACAATTGAAATCACAAAAACCTTGAGAGAGGGTGCGGCGCACTGCCTACATTGAATGAAGGGTGACAAAGATCCGAATCAATGGAGACTCGGCACCAAAAAAGATGTCAAGAATTAAACTAGAGACCGCATGACCATTGCGGCCAGGCCATGATACAAGGTTGAGTCCCATGAGTTCATCTCCGCTGGTCAGATGCTGATTCTTCCGTGATCAACTCACCTGCCATGGCCTGATGTGTTCCACACTGGTCCCAGCGCCGTCGCATTATTCCCATTCACCCAGGGTCGTTCTCTCTAAAATGTAAGATCCGGCATTGATCCGCTACAGCACAACTTACTAGCATCAGTGGCGGCCGCTGACAATAACATCCTTACGAACCGGTAAGTCGATAACGCGGCGTGATACCGGGTCTCCGAGGAGTAGCCATGGCTCTACAGGAATCGCGGAGTTGGAAGATGCCTTTGTGTGTACCAAGAAATCTTGCGCAAATGAACGCGATACGATAGCTCGGAATACGAATTGAACGTAAGAAACACGTGCCAATCAAACATTAGATACCTGACTTTTACTTGAAACTCACGCTCTCATTTACGCGACCTGTTTGTCACAGACCAGTGTTCAAGCAGGCCACTTGGCGTACATGGTTTTGTGAACCCCTACGCTGCCGTACGAGCAAACTCTACATAGCGTGCCGTAAACGGGACTTTGGCGAGTCTCACCTGTCCGTCCCGTGGGGAATGAGCATCATTCGCAGCTTTCGACCAAGAATGCAAAGAAACGCACATAACGATACCATGTCTCGTCGTCCGGGAGGTGGGGCAAGTCCGAGGACTTTGCGTCAACTGGCATCCTGATTCTCTGTGGGCATGGTGTCATTTCGTCGTCTGAACCAGCTTGGCTACACAACGCACCTGAGGGACAATTTTGTGTCTCAGGCGACGCTTGAGCTTCGTTCGCCGAAGCACTTCACTGGGCAAAAGCGTCTTCAGAAACTTTGAAAACACTTTCGAGTTGTCGTACACCGCATTCAACTGCGTTGCTTCCGTGGCAATCGCACTTGCCAGCGTCATGCCAGGTGGTAACTGTTATGTAGATTGTGTGAATACCTCCGTGCCCAGGAAACAAATGGACGAAGGTCACCCTGCCCAACTTCGTTAGTCTTCCAACGATCGGGGCAGCACCAGCCTCATCCAACCCGACAACACTGCCATCCTTCTGGGCGTTTGTCCAGTCGGCGAAGACACCAATGATCCCCGCCGTATCTTCCTCCGCTAGTAATGGTGCCCATGAGTCCAACACGTCTCGCACGTACTCCGGGTCCGTGAGCGTATAGGCGAGATCTACACGGTTGAACCGGATGCTTGGGGTCAAGCCGTATCTAGAATACTCGCCGTCCGAAATGTGTCGACCGAGCGTATGTGGGAGTGTGTTGAACACATGGAACGTGATTTCCAGTTCTCTAATACGTTTCGCGAACTTTCGCAATTGGTCAGAGAGGTAAAAGTACAGACAACCATAGACATCCTCGGGTTGCGCCCCATGTGCTTTGCCTGTCTTGACAACTTCGTTGAGACTGCGATGTGAATGAATAAGATCAGTGTACAGAGTAAAAATCGATGCTTTTGTAACGTACTCCCAAGACCCAAGTGGGTTTTCAATATTGTTTGCAAGCCAAGCGCCAGAAGGTGAGAAAAAGGAAGCATTGGGTGCTGTATAACTATCACAGTTGACGCTGAAAGGGAGGACAACCCCAGATCGCCAAAACGCCATAAACGCAAGCTTATGACAAGGTTTCAACCCCGCAAGTGCTCCATTTCTGGCGTCTAGTCGAGCTAGTTTTGCGTTGACGCGCTCGTATTCGTCCCGCGTTTGTGAGGTTGACAGTGTGGGGCCTACGGTATACAACAGTTGATCTGTTATTTCCCGAGGCACCAGGCAAGTCAATCTTGTGCATCGACCCAGACTAACAATGAGCGGCTCCGTTTTGTCAGTGTACTGTTGCAGAATCAACACGAGTGAGGCAAGAATGCGATGGCGATACTCTTCTGGAAGGAAGATAGAATACCAAAAGTGGAGGGCGATGTCAGCCGCAACCACTTCGTTGGGCATGGCGCCAAGGATAAGCAGTAGAACGATGTTGCGTGACACCGATGCCTTCGATGCGTCATTGAGCAAAATATGGAGATGTCCAGTATAATCAGAACCAAGTGCATTGACGGTGCGTACGACGTTCCGAAGGTCATGGGACGCTAGGCAAGGAAACGCTTGTGAACGAGAAAGTAGTCGTCAGAGGAATTACCCACCGACGAACGCCAACGAAAAATCCCTTGTCTTATCCATTTCGTTGTTCTTGAGGTTGATAATGTCTATTGCGGGCAAGTTCAAGAATCTAAATCACACTGATTAGTGGATGAACGGGTTCCTAAAGTCTTGAGCAAACCGCGGTGTAGCCAGCGAGGCGGCGGTCCCTTTCTCAGAGGTTGGTGATATTAGGGTACCCTGTTCGTCACTCTGAGGGCCACCAATCGAGACGGGGGGAACATCACTGCAATCTGCGACTCAGATCAGCTGAATGCAGCTAGGAACCTGAAGTAGACACACCCCGCTTATGAATGTTCCTATGTGTCCTCTCACATTTCTTCATGATACTGAGCCATCAAGAACAACCGCTTGGCCTTGAACCCTCACCTGCGAACAATACGAGACTAGTTTACACTTGGCGCAAGGTAATTTTCCGGGTTTCAGACAAAGATTTGCACACGGCAGTGACTCGATGACAGGGGACGTGAGCGGTAACACGGTACCTCCGACTAAGTCGCCCAGGGCATCACAATCAGACGCCGTTAATAAACCGAGGGGGTCGTTTGCTTTGATGAGGGAGGCGAACGCACGCTCTGTAGATGCAGAAGTCATGGATACGGTATGTTGGAGGGTAAGCAGGGTCTGTCAGGGACAAGGAACTCGAGCTCGTGGAAGCAGAGAGGTGTTAACCCAACATGAAGTGCTTCGTCTTATGTGGCGCAAGAATGGAAGCATATCAGAGAACGGCCATGTCAAGGGAGCACAGAAGCTAGACATGATCTCAAAAATACCCATACACAGTCATTATGAAGAATGCCTCTGGAACCTCAGACCTATGCTTTGTCATGCCAACTGAGCTCGACAAACCGTTCCGTCCAGGTATAATTAGTCAACTGGATCTGTATTTGAAGCTTGAGTTTTCGTGAGCAGCTAGAGAAAGTTGGGTCTAACGCACGTAACGGTACCACGTTTCATCGTTAGCGAAGTTGGGAAGAACGTCTGGCTTCGCATCTACAGCAGTTCCCAAGCGCTTTCAGAGTTCAGTGCTGTGAGGTTAACAAGTCCTTTCAGGAACCCACAACAACGCACATGTGGAATGATTCTGTGGGTTGATCTTAACTGGAGTTTGAGGCCGGCACCACCATGATTCCTCCAGAACTCGGAAAATGCCTTGGAGTTATCATAGAATACATCAATAGCCTTCATAGCGAGGAATGTAGCCGTCATCGGGTCCCCCAACGCCTGAATCTTGAGATGGGTTCAGTAAGGAGGGTTTCAAGAGGGTTAAAGAATTCAACACTATACCCGGCCGCTACTCATCAACGATATCATTGTACGGTTGAGTACCGATCGGCCAGCGTCAACTACACGGCCCTTCGCTGCAAATGCCACCCAATTCATAAAGTACCCAGTGAGAGCAGAGTTTCTGGTTTTTGCAAGCAACGGTCCCCAGGCATCGATCACGCCTCGTATGCCCACGTAATTAGGATCCATAATGTTTGACACATCAATGCGATCAAACCGAGCCATGGATGGAACACCATACTCAGCAAATGTACCCTCGGCGATCTCCCGTGCCAGTGCGCAAGCTTCGAAGCTGAAGACATGGAATGTGACGCGATGTTGACGTATGTATCGGGAAAATGCCCGTAGTTGGTCCGTCAGGAAAAAGTAAAGGCATCCATAGACATCCTCGGGTTGAGCGCCGTGTGCTTTTCCTGCACGAAAGACCTTATCCATGCTTAAGACCATCAGTCATTGTTCATCTCGCAGCCAAAACAGAACGGGAACCTACTCCCATGATCCGAGGGGATCCGCATAATCAGTTGATAGCCAGACACCATCGGAGAAAAGTGAGGGGTTCGGCACATTGCAATGGGCATTGAGAGCCCCAAATGGGAGAATGATACCAAATCGCCGGTATTCCAGGAATGCAAGTCGATGAGAGGGTTTCAACCCCATGTACATTCGGTCTCGAAAATCGGCGCGAGAGGGTGCCTTCCTCACGCGTTCGTATTCTTTCTGCGCTTGTTCAGGAGATATTACCGGCCCAGCGTTCTCCATCAACAGTCTCCGGACGTGAGGGGTGACCAGACAAGTCAACTTTGAATGAGAACCTAGAGAAGCAACGATCGGAGCTTCGGAATCACTGTCCTTCAAAAGACCTGCCGTCATGGATAGGATACGGAGGCGATATTCCATAGGCATGAAAACCGAGTACCAGAAGTGGAGAGCTATGTCCGCGGCAAGGACTTCATCTGGTACCGTTCCCAAGACCAGGAGCAACGCGATATTGCGAGATGCAACATGGGGATCAAGATCATTGAGCAAGATGCTTAACTGTCCAGAATAATCCGGTCCAAGAGCGTTGACAGTTGTGATGATGTTTCGAATGTCGCCAGAGGCTGAAAAGTTGTTAGGAAAAGAGGGAAATCTATACAGGCGGGTAAAATACCAGCGAATGCTAGCGACATGTCTCTCTTCGGTTCCCTTTCGTTATCTACTTGGTTGATAATGTCCATAGCTGGAACATTGCCCCAACTACGAGGGGTAGTCAGCGTTCCAGGATTGAAACAGACAGAAACAATGCGAACAGCGATGAACCAATGGATAGCCTTTCTTGGCGTAGGTTTGCAAATTCTTTACTCGTTGATGTCTCTGACCCGTCGATAAAATCAGGTTGACGACCTTCTACAATCCAGCCAGGCTTCCAGTCACTCGATCTGATAGGATCCCTGCAATCTGCCATTCAACTTTGGCATTGCTTCGTTCAGCACTACCAATAGATTGTCACAGACCTGATTTGTGTGTTGCCCAGTGGGCTTTCTGGCATTCCTGTGATTCTGTCAGTCCATTTAGTAGCACCGAAACAAAGATATACCTTGGAACAATAGGACACTAGTTTGCAGGAACTACAGGCATACTTGCCTGGTTTATCGCAAACAGCATGTTTGTCCACATTGACATTCGCACATGGAAGTAGGTCCAACGGCGAAAACTCGGGGCTCCAATTCACTAAACTGTCAAGCATCTCCCGCCAACCTCCTGCAAACGATGAATAGAGTGCTCTAAGAAAACATGAACCAATCTGTACCTTCAAGAGGAGGAACAATGCGAATACCGGAACTCATCGACTACGTGAGGGAGAAGATTGAGGCTAAAAAGCAAAGGCAGTCAACCCACGTTCCATTTCTACGTTCACCTTCACCATGCGGCGTGGGCATCCTAGGATGTGGCGGGATCACCCCCTCCACATATAGCATCTTTTCAGCGCTACCACACACCAGAAGTAGAGGCACACCGTAAAATTACTGGTGCTGTAACTGAATGGGTTCTATTGTCTATTGGAAACTGAGCAAAGGTGACTGAGGAGAGTCACCGTGTGAGTTTCCGTCGAGATCCATCAGCTTGATCTTACCATCAAACCACCAGGTATGGCCACCGCTGTCGTCGTTGGAAGTGAAACCCTTGGACTTGCTGTTCCACCGTTCACGCAACACGCCATCTCTGTTTCTCTTCCAACCTGGAGCGATAATGTTGGTTATGAAGAGGGTGAGAAACGCGTGGTGGATTCGATGGTCTCAGGGTACCCACGATTCTTCATACACCTAAGTATTCAAAAGGTACGCTTTAACGCCATGGATTTCTTATATTAGTCTCATTACATTCAGCTCGCCAGTATCTGTGAACAAAAGTTTGGGATAAACGGGGAGAAGTGTCTACTATGCCCCTCCAAGAGGATTGCAGACTATTGTCGAACATTCATAGTCGATCGAGCTGCACTTGCTGGTACCCCAACCCATGTCAGGCTCGTCCAGTACATCATCTGTCCGGAGGACTCTCCTCCGCAGACACATCAGTGTGCGGAATTGCACATTGCACTGTTTCCCGCAGACGTCTTTCCCATCGCGAAGCAATTTTGGCAGCACACTGGCTTGGGCGTCTCATCTCGCTTCGCTGAACACTGCCTCTCTCTTTTACCTGGCTATGGCGGGCAGAACCCTCATTCACCCACATCCCAAATAGACTTGCCGAGCTCATCCCGTCCACCTTATAGAACTTCCAACAAACATTATTCAGTCAAACAACCAGGAGCTCGGACACCATCCGGGAGCGTCAGTAAGCCAGAGGCGTTCAATACGGACCAAACTACATACCTTGAAGAGCGATATGGGCGCAATCTTCCCCTTAGCGCTGCCGGATTTGCGAAGCGTGCGCTTCGAAGACGTATAGCTGGAGTTCTCGTAAGGGACGATGTGCAAGATGGCCCGCAGGGGCCCCGTGCTGGTTCCCTGGATGTTGAGATCGGACCAAGTAGTAGAGGTGTTCAGGATGTTACTGAAGATGATGTATTCCTTTATTCCACGGGGATGGCCGCGATATGGAATGCCCACCAGCTCTGTCTCCGATCCCGGCCTCCAGCCAAGAGCGTTTGCTTTGGGTATGTCAGATTCTTTTTTCGGGCCTCGTCTCCAACGCTGTCCCATCACAGATTTCCGTACACCGACACCCTGAAAATCCTGGAGAAATGGGGTCCAGGAGCTCACTTCTTCGGCCACGGACTTGACTCAGATATCGATACCCTGGAAGGCCTCCTAGCAGAGGAATTCAGTAAAGATTCAACAAAACCCCCAATTCTCGCTCTTTTCACCGAGTTTCCATCTAATCCACTTCTACGCTCGGCGGATATCCCTCGTCTTAGGTCCCTAGCAGACAAGTACGACTTCTTACTAGTTGTTGACGACACGATCGGGAACTTTGTCAATGTCGAGGTCTTGCCATACGTAGACGTTGTTGTCACGAGTCTCTCCAAGGTCTTTAGTGGTGACGCGAATGCTATGGGTGGGAGGTAGGTTGAATCACGATGTTTTGATATAGCTCATAACTCATGCCTACGTCCAGCCTTGTCCTCAATCCAAAAGGGCGACACTATGCCTCCTTGAAAAATCAAATGACCTTTTATGAAGATACTTACTTCGACGAGGATGCCCTTTTCATGGAACGCAACTCGCGTAACTTTGCTCAACGTATAAAGGTAATCGATGAAAATACCCAAACTGTCTGTGCATTCCTGCACTCGCGCTCTACCACCGGGGGCGTACCGTCCGCTGCCACCAAAGAGGTCTTTTACCCAACGTACACGACTCCTGCCAACTACTTAAGATGTAAGCTCCCTGAAGGCGGCTATGGTGGACTGTTCTCTCTCACCTTCACGTCCTTGGCCGCATCGAGAGCCTTCTTTGACACACTTCCCTGCCATAAAGGTCCGAGCCTCGGGACAAACTTCACTCTGGCTTGTCCATACACGATTCTTGCTCATTATACCGAACTCGGATGGGCAGCTGGCTATGGTGTTGAGGAAGGATTAGTACGGATCAGCGTAGGTATGGAGGACAAGGACTTGCTACTACGCTCCTTTGACGCAGCCTTGAGGGCCGCAGAGTCTGCAGAATAGGGTCCCCTCCACCCCCAAGGAGAATTATACCTGTGCAGATGAAACTCGGATGATCGTACGTTGTATCTCATTGTATTAACGACGACGACTGTAGGAATGAGATGGATTCAACTTCTCTTGTCTGGCGAAACGCAATTGGAGTTGAGAAATTAGATCAAACCAGTCACATGAATAAATGTGCTTGAGGGACGCGAATTCGGAATAAGACACAACCCTGTCTGCTGCTTCACGCGCACCACTGAGGCATGTAAATAAGTAGCCAACGCCTCGATTGGAAGAACCATCGCACGCCGAGGTTAAGCAGCCTCAACTGAAGCCCTTAGTACGTCTAACGAGCCGAAGGGGTTGAGGTGCAAGCCCACATCACAATTTGAATGTATAACGGTCAACCATACTGAATTTGGTCAGGAACACGTACACTTTTTCAACCGCCACAACGCATTGCAGGTACAATAAAGCGACAAGAAAACTTTCGAAGATATCCTCCTTGTCTATTCCCATTCCGTCTAGACTTCAAGGGCAGAATGTGACAGTGTACACGGCATTGGAGTTAGAGGGGCAGGTCCAGAGAGCTGTGCCACTCGACTCATCGTAGGCGTAGCAATATGAATTGGGGCAGTTGTCCTCTGTTGTCGTCAGGATAAACTTCGCTATGGGGTTGACAACAAGCAACGCACTGAAATAACTGTAGTATGCTACGCCCGAGGATGGGCATGTTGCAGGAGTGTTATATTGCCCGGTGCAGCAGTTGGGCGAGTTTGCTGTGGCAAAACGTTGGAGCGTTTCCCGCTAAACATCGGAACGCCTACCTGGATTGCCGCTCAAGTTGGCATCGCAAGCACTCTTGCATCCAACAGGGAAGCCAGTCGAGTCATAAGGACCCTTGAGAGGACTAGGACCTATATATCTTAATTAATCACTTTGAGCCCGCGACACAAAAGTACAAACAGTTCGGGCCAAGGTCAACAGGACAGTCCGCGACATGACAATTAGCATTGTTCGTGATGGAAAGAGGCAAGTTGTATCCGTCAACGAGGGAAACTATTACCAACGTCAGAATAGCGCTTTCAGTTTTTGAAGCGTACGAACCATCGTAGTAGTCCTGGCCATTAGCATCGAGCGTGAATTCTGCCAATGTGGCGGGGGGAACACCCTATAATAAAGATGACTGATAGAGTGTACTAGAGAAGATGGCAAGCCATACCGTGCCAGTGCATTCTAAGCCGCCATTGCAGCCGCCATCGATACAAGCATTGGCACCGTTACCAGAATTAAAGTTGCAGTCGCGACGACCCTGGAAAGAGACACCAGATTAATGACATTCGTGCCATCTATATATCACGTACCCAGATTCTGCCCGCAGTCCAGTCGCTCGGAACCTGGACGTTGGTTTAAATGAGTACGATATAAAACCAAGATATCAAATCATAGGTCACACCTGGAATGTCACAGAGGTGTATGCCGCGGCTTCCCATCTTTCCTAACAATGAGTGTTCGCCGAAACTTCACAAAGTGGAGACGCACCCGGTAACATAGTTGGGAGCAGAGCCCGTGCCCGTGAACATTGCTGGCCTTGACGACTTGTTGGTGACGGCTCAGTCAATTGTATGGGCAAGCTTACCAGATAGTGAAAGGACAGTGATTGTAGACAACCATGGTGGGCTGCGCCAAAGCAGCAGAAACAAGGGCGAGAGATGACACAAGGATCGATTTCATCATGCTTGGAGGAAGGGGCAAATACAGCTACTTCGGGGCAAGACATCCAGTTGCTTTTATGCTTTTCAGAAAAAAAAAACGAACGCCGGGGTGCATGATGGGATCACACGGGGTACAACGTTGTTTGCACTCCTCGGGTGGGTCTAATCCAAGGTCCTGGTCCGGGGCCATCATCGGCGGGCATGAGGTAATGTGGTCTGATGCATCCGCCACGTAGACCGCAACGACCCTTGCCGTTGTATTCACACTTCAAGCCGACCTTGCACTAAAGGAATTAATCAATATCCTTCCGGCTGGCAGAGTAAGAACTATAACTGGACTCACAGGGATCAGAATCAGAATGTTGGCCTCGCTGGCATCGGCGATACGGTAAGGCCGTTCTACACTGCACCTCAAGTTCTAGTCGTTGGTCAACCCCGGGAATCACAAATTATGAACACAAGGACGGTAGGCCATCCACATAATCTAAATATGGGAGGTAATCAGACAAATTGCTAGATGATGGATCAGATATCATGAATATCCTTCTAGATACGGCCTCTTTGATACTTGCCGAGGTGGAAGGCTTGCGGTGGCAGGGGTCTCGGCGTGGCAGTGGCTGAAGTCAGAACATCTGATTCTCCTGATACACAACCGACCTCACAAGTGCTCAAAGAATTGAGTCACTATCATGTCGACTTGAGCATCGCCAGTGCTTGTAGCATTCACTACTGCCAACTGCCAACTTGGTTGCACATTATCATTCCAATGTGTTTATACCCTAAGCTCTCAGGGACAGCTCTGTATACTCTCTAATGTAGGCATTCTTAGCCTTCAGTTTTTGCCCATCTCTAACCCCAGCCCACCAGCTTAACCCAAGGGACACGATACATGCGACTAGTGTCACCTGCAAACTGCCCAAGTAACACGACTTGCCATCAAAACACTGATGTTCCGAGGGTAGGCTGCGTGGTATTAATAACCAGGCGCGTGTCATCAACAAAGAACGCGCGTCCTGCGCTGGCGTATGTGTGTCCAGTTCATGCCCAAACATAATGGAGAAAAGGTTGCCCCCAAGGACTGGAGAGAACGAGATATAGCCCAAGTTCTCGGAGAAATGAGCTGGCATAGAGAATAAGTTCACGGGAAAAAGTTTTCATGTGTATAAAAGTAGACCCACCGAGCCCAAACCATTCGATCATGATTGCAGGAGAACCCCCGAACAAGGATCCATATGCAAGCCCCAACAAAAGGGTGGGTATCCATAATGTCTCAGTGGAGGAGACAACCATCGCAGTCACCTGGGATATGATGAAAAGGGAAGAGACAATACATAGACAATAGGCCCGTGGGATGCGGAGACGGGTATATACAAAATCGGATATTAAGCCTGAAGAAAAATAAACTGTAGTCCAGGAGAAAGAAGTGAGAACTTCACCAATCAGAACACGTCCTGTAAAATTCCCTATGCTCAGGATGGATACCTGAGTACCTTGCAGCTTGGCGGCTTCGGTCTCATCATAGACTGCATGTGTGTTGGCATAAAGAGCTTGCGCGATTGATCCAACATTGTTTATGTCTGGCGAGAATAAGAAAGGGCAGTTTCAATCAAGTCGGTGCACTGACACATGAGTCCAGTTCCGCCACCTACAACAGAAAGGTGAATGTGATTCCGAATATCGGCACAGACCACCCACAGATTGCCATGATCACGAAGAAGAGGTAATAATCTGGATTGAGCCAAAGTTGCTTTCCGTAGATATCTGGTAACGTGTCTTTATCCCCGACACCTCTCTCAGGGTGCAAGCTCACGGGAGGTTCCAGTTCGTGGGGTAAGAACGGCGCGGAATCCACATCCGCTTCATCATCCAGCTCTGGGCCCAGTTTTGCTTCTGGCTCCTCGATAGAGATACCGGGCTCTCCGTTCGGAATGAGATCATATCCATCAGTCATGGACCTTGTATTCGGAGTAGTCGGAGAAGGAGGGACTGGCTTGACGATGAACAGGCCTATGAGCATCGGAGCCGCTGTTCCGATAGCAAGAACCAGTAGCAAGGCGGAGGTATCCCCGGGGAAGAGCATGCGACCAATAAGAGAAAAAAGGAAGGCGGAAAGCCCGTAACCAGACAGAACGAGACTGGTGGTGGTGGCACGCTGGTGAACATCATACATCACTCTGTATGAGTACAAGAGCGCGGAAGAATAGTAACACGCACAGAACTTGACGAAAAGCTTTTCGCAGTGGCGTTGATAGCGGCGACAATCCCTGCGTGACTCCCCAGGCCCGTCATGCAACCACACGCAATGAGCAATATAAGATGTAGTGACGAGACGGTTAAGCCACCGTCTGTCCCACCATCATACATTTTCTTGATACCCAGATAGCCAAAGAAGAGAAAAAACGAGGCGCCAATGAGTGGAATCCGCGGGCCTTTGCGGTCTACGATACGGCCCCAGATTGGACCAGAGATGCTTGTCCCGACTGCAAGAAGTTCAATAGGAAGATATAGAGCATAGGTGAACCATACTGTTTCCCCCAAGACCAATGATATTAAGTTGCGTATGAGACACTCGTAGGCGAGCACCAAGTTGCGGTGCATAAGCTAGATACGTTCATAGAAGTGAGAGGACCGTGAGCGAAGATGGCGTACCAGAGTATACCTACTCAACCCAGTCAGTGTTTGGGCATCATGTGTTGAACGTGCCCACATAATTAGTTCCAGCACCCAACCCAACGAGGATGGACCCGAAAAGAGTGATGAATCGCGTTGTGACGAGCATTTTGTCTGGAAACACAGACGGCTTGGAGTTCACGGGGCCTCTCATTGTGTGTCTTGTACGTTTTGTATGGGCGTTGCTCGACAGAGTGGTGAGGGGCTGTTCTCAGAGACGCGCTCCATCTCGGCTAAGCGACCAGGATTCAACCCTGTGTTACTACTGGGTGCGGCGGTTTCACCACAACATCATCCTCCTTTTTTTTTTCAATTCACCAGGGTTTATCTTCGCGCCCGCGGCTCGACTGTCAAAAGGTCAGCAGATGCCCATCGAGACCACGACAGCCTCAACCGTATCTCCTTGCTCTACCACCTATGGATAAATTTCAATTTGGGTCAAGGTGACGCAATGCTGCAGTGAGCCTATTAGATCATGGCATCCGTAGAGGGGCTGCTAGCAAGTATCTCGACGACCAACATGTCTATTTCTCAGGTTTGGCTTATCACAGGGTAAGTCTTGTGTCTTTTATCATCTATCGACCATAGCGTACGGGTACAGTGCATCTCGAGGAATTGGATTCAGTATCGTCCAACAACTTGTCCATTTCTCGCACAACATTGTTTTTGCTGCTTGTCGGAGTCCTTCTGCCGCCATTGCCCTCAATGCTCTAGGAACTGCACCAGATACTCTGGGAGAGCTTCACGTTGTGCAGATGGACGTAACTGACGAGTCTTCTATTTCTAACGCTATGGATAAGGTCAAGAGCACCCTAGGTGATGGTGGGGTTGACTATCTCATCAACAATGCTGGCATAGTAAGCACTACTAAATCACCATCTCTCCGACCAACTGACGCCATGCAAAGGCCATCAAGAATGATACACCATCAACTCTAGATTTAAATGACTTCGTTGCAACCTTGATGACAAATGTTGTGGGTCCTGCGCTCGTCACCAGGACTTTTACACCTCTCATCGAAGGAGGCAACCGCAAAATCATTGTCAACATATCATCTTCTCTGGCCAGTATCGGCATGGACTATGGTTTACAACACACCTCTTATAGCATCTCGAAGGCGGCCCTCAGTATGCTGGTATCGAAATATCTATTCCTTCAACTTTTCCAACTAAGCCTTCTGATCTTTAGACCTACAAGCAAGCTAAGGAACGGCCTGACTTGATACCGTTCCTCATTGATCCGGGTTGGGTAAAGACAGGTAAGTCGCATCAACCAGGAATTCCAACATCGTGCCTGTAGATTCTAGATATGGGTGGAAATGAGGCTACACTCGAGCCGCACGAAAGTGCGGTTGGTATAGTTGACATCATATCAAACGCCAATCAATCTTATGCTGGATCCTTTGTCAATTACAAAGGAGAACATGTGCCTTGGTAATAGTGAAGCTTTGTATTTACAACATTCTGTAATCGCACCAGCAAAGTTTACAAGTTCCGTTCAACCCATAAGGGTCAACAAGCACAATAACTAGAGGATACAAACTTACACCCAACTCTACAATTGTGGTCCCAGACATGATGAATATTTTCGTGCCTAGATCCACAAAAGTAGAATATAAGAAATATCCTCACAAAGGAGATAAAAAGGAAATGACATGACAATCCGAGAGTAGTCTGAATCGAGTTTCATGGTCAAACGACCATGAGCTACGAAGTAAACTAAAGGATGGGTAATCCTTGCCAAAGTAACAGTTCAGCATGTCTCCTCGTACGGAACGAGATGGTTGTTTTAGTGAATGAAACAACCACCGCGGTACTGGCGAACCAGCTAGAAGCAACATCATCAGGGATCAACGGCGCGCTGGATGAAGCGCAACATGGAGCGATTGCTCTAGAATGTGCATGTAGATGTGCACGCGTGCGTAGAAGGCACTGAGAGGAGTAACGAATGCATACGCCGTCTGGGTGACGGGTAAACGCGCATTGACGTGATGTAGATCACGAAGGTAGGGCATGTGCATACGCCGTCAGGAGGGCGGGTGAAACGCACACTCCTCATTCGACCTAGCCGGTCTCATGACCCCGTTACAACCGGCCGTGGAGACACAGACTGCAAATGATGTTGTACGTCCAAGGACGCAAAGACCGCGATAGAGAAAAACTGAACCAAGTACAATGAAAGGAGACACCCACCCAGTCATCGCGACGCTTTTCAAAGTTCGCCATCGCACACTGGCAACTGCATTTCTGGTACGCCGCGCAGTCAGTCAAGACTGGTCCCAGCTAGAGACGATCGAGGATGACTGGAATGCTCAGACCTTCCCGCTCACGAGAAAAGACACGTAAAAAAACGCATCTTGTACGTGGTGAGCTTCGTAGCTTTCGAGTTGTCATGGGTTGAGAGAGAAACACGCTCTCGTCCATCTTATATATTGAGAAGTGAGCGGAGTTTCGGAGTTTAGCATCAATGATCACATGACGCCTAAGACGTGGCAGTGTTGAAGTCTGACTGTACTCAGAATTTATACCTACAAACCCCTTAAGTCACTCCAGACGAGGCTCACAAACAAGTTCTTCATCTGAAGGCTGGTCTTGATTTACAACCAGTCTACGCGGATGGAGCAAGGGTCTCGACATTCCACGCGAATGTTTTCGTGTTATGAAAAGTAGATGAATTCGTTTGAACCAAAAATACCAGCACGATGTTTTATTCTACCTGCCATCTACAACTCGTCGTGTGGATAAGATGATTCGTTCGCCTCCAATTCTACATCGTCTTCCGTTTGAAGCTGGGTACTGCTTCCAGCCAGCACAGTCGAATCAGCCGTCGCGGCACTCGCGTGAATCTTGCCCTCAGCTGCAAGGCGACGCGCAAACTGAGCAATCTCATGGTCATACTCTTCCCATTCGGGAATCTGACGCGCTCGCGACAGTTTTGGCTCTTTCTGCGCGTGGATGGATATGTGAGCAGAAGGATAAAAGTGAGACTGAGGGGACAAACTGTGAGCGGATTCTGACACAGATCGATCGTCTTGGCACGAGGGAGTCTGTCTTTACTGCCTGTGGTTAGGAATAGGATATCAGTATCGTGTAACATGCCCAGGGTTAAGTGCGCCGACATACACCAAGTCTCACACTAAGCAATTATTGTTAGTATTATTGTTAGTATCCTGTTCTTGTCGAGTTAGCGATCTACTCACCCATAGCCAATCTTCGTGTAAAGAATACTGTAGCCACATCAGTAACCGTCTAACTGTAACGGGTATGACTTACAATCGGAACCTGAGACTGTAAATTATTAGGAAGATCTGGATGATGACATTAGTCGGTCTCTCCAACGTTAAAAGCAAGAAACAAACCTTGATCCAAGTTTGCTAGCGAGTTGGGATCCTGGGACAACATTTGATACGATCCACGGAGGAGATCCTACAGCGACGGTAAGAACATAAATTTTGATGCTGTCGTTGATTGCTTACCCCAGCAGCCATCTACATTCAAAGGTCAGAAAATCCGAAGTCAATCCATATGATCGGGGTGCTTACCTGACGGAAGCGGACAAGATCCACTACATATAGGGCACTCGACGAACCTTGAGCACAAGAAAAGTCGACCACGGTGGAACATACCTAATATGATACGGTCTACCGTTCAAAAAATTATGCCAGTAGCCTGTTTTCCAGAAGCGGAACCCTTCCATTTCATAATTATCATCCCCCATTGGTGTGTATCCATAGGGGGCTCCATGAAGATCCAAATCAACCAATTCTTGTAGGTCCGCTCGCACGATCTGGTCAGCATCAACAAAGATAACCTTTTTGAGGTCCATTGGGAAGAGGACGTCGAGGAACAGAATCTTGTAGGCCCATATAATCCGTTGCTTTTCCTTTTGCGCCCTTAGCCACGACGGCCATTTATAGGTCACCAATTCATATCGGAAACCATATTCCTTCGCCATGTGTGGTATGAATTCCTGAAGTGTGTGAGAGCATACAGCAGAAAAGGATTGCAGAAACACGTACAAGGAACGACGGGGACAAAAAGTTCTCGATGAACCAGAACTTGACGCTGCTGTTGGTATTGCGCAGCACGCTGAGTATCATGATCGAGGCAAAACGCTGCAGTAAAACCACTAAGAATACAACAGCTACACCCAGCATATGTCCTACCTCATACAATAGGCCGGACGCCACAGTGAATATATTAATGTTAGCCTGACCTTCGCCTTGTTCCTGGACAGCCTTCGTCCGTTTGTCGTCCGTTTTTGGCTTCAAGAGTGAAGACATCCTAGAGGGAAACATTAACCTATGACGAACACCACTTTCGCTAAACTTACTTGGACACCCAGTTCTCCACCATGTTCACTGACTCGCCAGATGCAGTTTGCATATCCAACACATCCAACCTCTCCGCACCAAGTTTCCGAGAGAGCCGAGGGTACAACGTGAGTCCGTCAAAGCTCATCACCGTTAATTCGTCGCCAGCATCAGCCACTGATGGACTATTCCAACCTTCACTCCCGACGCTCTCCAGCTCATAAATATCCTTTCCACGACCCTCCCTGATCTCGAGTCGGAAGCCGCCTGGGCGCGCCTTGAACTGCAAATATCCTAAATTTGCAACAACCTGAGTATCATCAACAATCGACCCGTCTTTGGCGCTGATGAGTTGAAGCTGTACACCTCTAGGCGGACTAACAGTCTTCAACTCGCGCGCATGTCCTTCCACGACAAGGTAATCTAATGCAAAGAGTGCTTGGACACCGTGAACCTGGTCTTCAGGAGCTAGTTTACCAAGTTGGATATTGTCAAGGTCGTAGAGGGCTTCACGCGGACGAACAAGCCATGAGGGCGGAACGTCCATGCTCAGGGTGTATATCGGCTCAGGGGGGAGTCCGTTGAAAGCAACCTGAGCAGGTATCTCCTGCCTGCAAGATGGTCAATATCAGAACATCGTGTTTGAAAGGTGACTTGTACCCATTGGTATCATAACTGAGATGTGGTACGACGTTGTAGCGATAGAATTTTTTCAGAGGTATCTAAATTCCAGATATCGTTGAGAAGGAAGTAAACCAACGCAAAACGTCTTCATACCTCGGTGTGTTGAGTAGGATTCAAGTGAAGTTCGATATAGATATTAGGGAAGAGTTCGGAGGACCGCTCGGGAACTGTCAGCAATTTCTAGCAGCGCATTGCAGTTTGGGAGCTTACTGCTAATACCGTCGACCATCGTTGAGCAGTTTCGCTTAGGGGGTCCACTAATACTGCAATATGAGTCTGAGCGCCAGAAGGGTCACCAGTTGTAATTGTGCTACAAGGGGAACATTAGCGATGGGGCGTCTCGAATGTGGGTCAAAGAATTCACGAATGGTTGCTTGACAGCAAGCGGTAATTTCGCGTGCGTGGTTTGGGCGTCGAATCGAAAAGGCCGACCTCAGAGGGGTCAGGCTGCTGATCTGCATAAATGATGGCAGATGCCATCGAAATCAGGTCCGCGCGTTTGAATCTAATTGAGTGTCATCCGCATGCCCATCAGCCCTGTCTTCTAATCGATGGAACGACATAACTTACACATCCGCAGTATTATCTCCACCAACGATCTCATTGATCGCATCGGCTATTCGACCAACACGCTGCTTGATCTCAAAGTCTTCCAGCATCTCAAAGTCTTCCGCAACAAATTCGGAGTTTATGTCAAATGGTCCAACAAGCTGTTTCATGAGACTGCGGATGAGGCCCGATGCGTGCAGCTACTAATAGATGACGTACTCGTCCGTTAACCAAAACAGCTCTCTGCCCTGGCTCAAGTCCAAGCTGGCGGGTGACTAGACGACTGGTTTGCAGTTGGCGCGTAATATCCTCGAGTGTAATTTCAACCCCAATCACGGAGAAGTGCTCTTGTAAAACGGGACTATCCGATTCGCCGGCCAGTGCCTCCAAGAGACGCAAAGGAGGGATGCTGCTAAGACTATTCGCATGTAAGAGAGTGGAAATCAGCCTAGAAGCTGCCCCAGTGGTCTTCGCCTCGGAATTACGGATAAATGTTACCCGAGCTCTGAATGAGTTTGACTATACCGGAAGGATGAGCATTGTCCACGAGAACTCAACGATGCAAAGTACCAAAAATTTGAGTGCTTCTTTTGCCAGTTCGAGACCCTCCGGCGAATCAAAGTCGGCAATGACATACATCGTCACAGCGATATCATCCGTCTGGCCTGTTCACCATGAAGGCAGTGAAATAGATACAATATGTACACTTACTCGGGACAACGAAGGATCCGCCTGTCGTCCGGAAACCAGCCTGCGAGAAAATATCGGGTAAATTGAAAATCCGCAAACTATTTCCGGCGAGTGTATGCCCCAATCCAGATGGAGCGTTGGCAAAGATGTATGGGTTTCGACGGGGAGATGTTGAAGGAAGGTCATAGAAAAATGTTGACATCTGGGGAATATCCTCGTCCGTGATCTCGCCTGTGTATACCTTGAAGAACGTCAGCGGTAGCGCATCAGATAGTATGGATTACACGTGCCAATTCCTGAAGAATCTGTAACTGCGCAGTAATTTCGCTAGCTAATTGTTGAAATAGGTTCTGCGTGTCCAAGCTTCGTCAACATGTGCTGCGATGCAGTACATATCACTTACGTCATTGATAGGGAAGTGTCTTCCGTTGACAAACACATGGCCGTTTCCAGTAGCGGCTCGGGTCCCTACGCCGAGTCTCTGGCAGTATCTTGACGACCCAGCGATGATGTCTTGCCCGGTTGTCTCGTCTACGAGCGGAACACCCCCTCCCACAACAGCGGCAAAGCCGTCTGCAGCGCCAAGTGAACGGAATATCTGTTCTACCATGTGCCATGATAAATCTGGCAGTCTACGCTCCGCATGGGCACGTATGATCTGTGACAAGTCATTTAGGCTGTCCGTGACGACGCGCTGAATCTACGTACTTCTTGAACGAATGCTATCATCCGGTCGCGTCCGTGCCTATGATTAAAATAATACACGAGGCGAGCCATGTTAAGACCTCAAGAGAAGTGAATATTGGATCACTACAACGCGTTTAGAAACTCACTGTCACCTTCCCCCTCAGGCACTATGCCCCATCTGACTGGATACCCTCGAGCCACAAAGTGTTCGGATAGGCTGCCAATAAGAGACAGAGACCGCATCTGTGATAGGTCAAGGACTAAGATCACATTGATTAGATTTTGCTGAATCCTCAGCATGGGCGAAAAAAGCGACATCATGTGGACACGAAGAAGCTGCGAATTATAGCATTAATCTTGCAAATCAACGAGGAGAAATCACAAACACTTTGCAAAGATGGGCTGGATCGAGCATAACGAGCATCGGCGGCCAAATCATTCCAATATAATACCACGCCTCCACCTTCTTGTCTGTCACTTGCATCAACAAGGCCTTCGAGGTACTCGGCAACTTTTGGGGAGAGTGAAATTTTTTTCCTTTCTTCGAGAACGTCTTCTGTACCATCCTCACCAGATTGCGTGTAACGTTTCGCAAAGCTATGACCAGACGACATCTTCGAACCAGATTGCTGGGACGGCAAATCAACAGGATGTAGGAGAAGCTCAATCGCCTGCTCTGTTACTAAGCCCAAGTCGACAAGAGACTTGACAAGAGTACGTTCGCGTTGCAGAGTGTGCAATAGCCTATGTACAACATTTCAGTCACTAGAGTTGATAGGGTATGATGAAATTCTCACCCGAAAAGGCTTGCCGTGCTACCCTCGTCCTCGTTAATAGGTCGTCCGTTGACCCAAGCCACATTCACGCCCGGGGCCACCTTTACCCAGTTATCATAAACTTCCTCTCTGACCTCATCGGAGACCTTAACTTTTCGCGCGAGCGATGTGACATAGAGCGGGAACGAATTAGTGAGCGTTTGGAACAACTGCGCGTCAGACAGTGGTAAAGTATCGCGACCATGCCAACATTGAGGGAGGTGGAAGGAGTCTATGCGAAGTTTATCGGAAAATAACCTTATAAATTGGATTGCTTTTATGCCAAGATCTATTGGACAGGCGTGAGGCTACCTCCCTGAGTAATCGGAAATACGAAACAGACCTGCAATCTCTTCTAAAGTTAGTGGCTCGCCTTTCATTGCCCTCGCTTCAGCGTCTTCGTCGACATATGGCAAAGAGTCAAAAATGCAAGTGAGAATTTCTTCGTTAGAGTATTGGTCCCCATTCTCTGTAGATTCATGGGAACTCTGCCCAGCTATGGGACCTTGATGTTGATTCCTATCGTCAAGAACGAGATAGTCCATTTTCTTGAGATCAAGAGCAACGCCGTATCCAGAGAGGAAGCTCGATAAACCACCCCTCCCATTATGAACGGTCCCTTGTGCCCAGCGGAGAACATATTCCACCTTCGGCTCATGAGAGAGAAGGGTATCATGCAGGGAAAGGAAATTCAGCGCAGTGGGATCAGCAAAGTGGATAGCCGTATATCGTGGCCGTTCTACGGACGGAGAAATTCGGCGGACGTGATCCAAGGGAAGAAGTTTTGGCTTAACAGCGGAAATGACTTCTTCCGAATTGACGAGCTGGACAAGTATCTCAGCATCGCAAACGATTTGGCCATACCAGTCAACCCAGGAGGCACAGCCAGGACTCTCCAGTTTGTGCACGTCTGGGAGACTTGAGATGTGACGGTCATAGTATTCTGCAGACGCTGCCAAACGAGGTGTTGTGGCATGTAGTGCGAGGCGAACGCGAGCAGAATCGAGGGCAGCAGGCAGAATATGATCGGCTGCAACAGTGAAGACGGCTTCGTGCGCCTGTTGAGGTGTATATGGCTGCTCTGTGGGCGAGAACGCGGAGAGTAGAGGAAAGAGAGACGATGAATTTTCTACTGCAACTGCTTCACTGGAGGGAGGGTGAGCAGGGTAGGCGAGCAAGGTCAAGAACGTACAACGCCTCGAGCAATGGGTTGCTAGCCGCGAAAGATGAACGGAGCGAGACGGTAACCGGTGGGGACACACCATGAGCGCTCAGTGCACTCAGAACAATACCCGCAAGAGTAAAGAGAGTGCGCGGTAGCGCCATCATACAAGGTCTTGCGCGTCGCGTCACCAGGAGGCTGACACGTCTTATGCATCACGTGACATTATATCGCTGAATTCCGAAACTCCGCTCAATCATAAAAGATGGATGAGAGCAGACCTCTGTCTTCACCCATGACATCTCAAAAGCTACGAAGCTCACCACGTACAGGACATTTTCGTCTTTTCTCGTGAGCGGGAAGGTCTGAGCATTCCAGTCATCCTCGATCGTCTCTAGCTGGGACCAGTCTTAACAGGCTGAGTGGCGTACCAGAAATGCAGTTGCCAGTTGTGCAATGGCATACTTTGAAAAGCGTCGCGGTGACTGGGTGGGTGGCTCCTTTCATTGTACTTGGTTCAGTTTTTCTCTATCGCGGTCTTTGCGTCCTTGGACACCCAGCGTTGTTTGCAGTCTATGTTGTGCCTATTGGCATACTTGGCTGTGACGGAGTCATAGGCTACAATCAGAGGCTCATTTGGTCGAAAGAGGATTGGCGGGATCTTGCTGCCCGGATACGGGGCTAGTGCCTCTCCTGTGGTTCACGTGGCCACCTTCCGGGGCATTTGCTCCAAGCTTCGACTTGTCTGCCGTCGACCCTCGACGACGTTGGTTTGCGCTGGTTTTCCAGTACCACATTGGTTGTTTCATTCATCGAGACGACTGTTGTGTTCCGTATGAGGGGGATATCCTGAACTGCTACTTTGGCGAGGATACCCATCCTTTAGTTCGCTTCGTAGCTCGTGGTTGTCTAACCATGAAACTCGATTCAGACTACTCTTGGGTTGTCATGGTCTTTTTCTGCTTCGCGAGGATGAGAAGCACATTCAACTTTTGTTGACCTGGTCGTGACAATGCCTGTCATGTCCAGGACCACAATTGTAGAGGTGTTTACGCAGTGTACGTTTTCTTTTTCCTGTAGACGCTGTATTATGCTACATGAATGTGGTAGCTATTATGATGAGGTCAGAGTGCGGCCTTGTGTGGGGCGGATATACAAGGGGAATCTTTTTTTTTTTTTTGTTTTACGCGGGACTACCAGAATCTCGACTTATTGCCGCCTCATGTTAATATGTGCGGCCTATAATTCTGCAGGTACCCTTCTTTTTCTTTTGATGGTTTCATTCTCTGGAGAAGGAAATATGACTATTCACAGGCACCCTTCCGTAGACGATTCTCCTGTTCCACACGTTGTGGCATGTGGCCCAAAGGCGTACTGATTATCGACCACCACCTGGGTGAGAGCTCGCGTCGAACATGGGGGAGTTATCAGTTGCCATCCCAAATAGTTCATAGAGTATGAATTGGGACCGATTCCCTCCTTTTCTCGAGTCTCAGAGGGTTTGTTCGGGGTTGATCTGAGCCGAACGGATGAGGAACTCCTGTATTGCCTTGTTTTGCTCTTGTTTCATTTACTCTTTCTCGTCCGTTTCAAATTGGACGCATCGATCAGGCGTTGAGCGGTAGGCATGTGAGGTCGGCGGCATGCCGATCGAAGCAGGGGCTAAAATGCACTGATCAAACAATGGAAATTGAGCAGCAACCGTACTACAAGGTTGGTAGGGGGACAGAAACGTGTTCAGATTCGACGAACAAGTGCGTGTTTTCCTTGCTTTGCATATCTTTTTTTGTTTGGCGCGGCTGGTCTGCGGATCCATGCACGCTCCGTGCGCCGTAGCGGTCGTAGCGCACACCCGACGGACAACGCTTTTCGTGGTGGTCATACGGCGGCGTGGTTTGTGTTATCGAGACTCTCAATGGTACATGCTCTGAACACATGATGGCTCAATCTGGAGCATATCTCTAGCGATATGAGGTGGTCTAGAAGAGGAAAAGATCACCCGAGGAGATCGGGGGAAGCATGGAGGAGTACGTCAGGCGCAGCACCAGGAGGTGTGGTTGATTTGTCGTGTGCAGTGATCGGTGCGGTCCCGCGAGAAACTGCGGTGTGCAGGGGGGATACCGGTAAATAGGATGCTGTGGATGGGCGGACATGAAGTGTTGTGGCACCCTATCAAATCTCATGGAAACGAGGCGTTCCCAAAAAGGACACGTGGGACCGAGGGAAAGGAGTTAAGGGAAATATCCGATGAGTAATATTCCTCTGGCCGATCCAGGGCATTTTTTAGAGTTCAGCCCAGATTCAAACACCGACGGTCATGGGATATCCTTTTATAGTAGTCTCTTGCGCCATACCGGGCTGTGCCGTCGTCGGAGCACAAAAAAGCTCCAAAGCCGGCTGACACCTGATCAGACAAAATCGACCCGTCAATCCCTCGTTTTTTTTATTCCCTCCCTCCTCCCCCCTACGTCGTCCCCCCGCCCATGCTGCTCACACAAAGACCTGTCCTGCCCCCGATGTCCCCGCCGACAGCACACCGCCGCCATCCCTCTGCACCCCCCGCCGTCGTCGTACAGCCTACCAGGGTGCCTGGCATTCTCTCCATCTCAAAGCCTCTGCGCGCGGACTCGCCCCGGCAACACCAGTCCCAGAGCCATACTCGCCATCCCCATCGCTCGCCCAGACCTAGACAGTCCCAGCCCAACAGCCGGACACAGGACGATGCCCCCAAACCCCCACTCGAGAAGCCGTCTTCCGACCTTACGCTACCTCCGCTCCAGGAGAAGCCACCCGCTCAACCGGTCACGCCCCACGCTGACAAGTCTCGTGGCCGCCAAAGCAAGGCTCCGAAAGATAAGGGCGCGACGAGGTACATTCCCTCATACCTCTTCACCTCTCACCTTATCTTTTCAACCCAGGAGCTCTTCCACTCATGGACACTCACGACGCAACAACGTTCGCCAACCGTCTCCACCTATCGCTTCCTCGCAGGCAGAGGGCCCCACATTATCTTCAGCCCAATCGTTCGCCCATCGCATTAGCAACCCTGCGGCTAACTCTTTCGATCCCTTTATTATTAGCTCAGATTCCGATTCAGACAACGCTCGTCCTTTCCCAACCAGTTTGGGTCCTACCAGACTAACCCCTTCCCTTGCTGCCCCGCCAGTCGGCAAGTCTGCTCGCCGTCGAAACCACACGACCCAGGCGCCTGCCACTCCGTCCCCTGCCCCCCGTCCCGTTCCTGTTCCGAGAGGCAAACCCACCCACAGGAACAATCTCTCTCGATCCGCCCCCGTTTCTCAGGCATATTATCACATCGACAAGAGGCGAGCGTCGGCGGGCTACACGATGGATTTCCCCGTCTGTGATGACACTACTGACGTGGAGGATAATTCTTCCCCCTCCACCCCTACGCGCGAGTTCTCCGCAGGCACCACGTGGCACCACCTTTCTTTCGATGGTCCTCGTACGGCACCCTTGACTCCTCCTAATGGCTTTCCTTTCTCTCATCGTGCGGACTTGACTCCGTCGCGAACTCGTCATCCTCACCATCAGCGCACGCCGAGCGAGGGCGTGTTCAACATGTCCTTTGATGAGGACATATCTTCAACCTCGGATGCCCCGGAAGAGCTCAAGAAGCTCTTTGGCTTACCGTCGAAACGGTTCAGTTCAGTTGGGCACAGCACCGCTCGTGCTGGCAAGGACAAGTCTGGGTTTTTCGCAAGTTCTGTGTTCCAGAACTCGCCCAGCCCGGACGAGTTGCCTCCTCCCGCTTTCTGAGCGGCCTTTTTTATCATCAAAAGTGTAGAGGTGATTTTCTGGTCATTTTCAGCCTTTCAAACCGCTGACGTGTCCACAGCCTAGACTATTCGTATTGGCAGACAGCCCCATTAGACTAATATCACTTCTCCACCGACATAATGATCCCCCTCCCTCCAGACAAACGGTTCTCATCATCTTGGCTTCCAGGTCACTCCATGGTCGCATACCGTTTTTTTCCCGATATCATTATTCATTCGGCAACTTCCGACACTAGTTCTTCTTTGTGGTCTTTTCCTTCTGGGGCTGTTGGTTTCCAAGCTACGTCCAAAGGATAGTGTTCCGCTCTTCGCTTTGGTTCTCTCACTCGGTTTCTTCACTGGTTATGGTCACTCGCACAGGACACACTCGCGTTTTCCCACAATCCCGGAGGTTATATTCGGGTCCCGTTTGGCGTCGATATTCATACCTCGCTCGCTAGCGGATATTGCGTTCGGCATCCCACCCCTTTCCATTTTTCCATCTACGTCCCCTCAATGTGTCAGTATCGCCGGCTCATTTCCTCATTGCATGCTTTCGTGACATCGCACCACGCTTCCTATTTTGATGCCCGAGAGATCGGGTCTGTACAAAAGGAGTTGACGGGGCCACTACTTTAAAAGCACACCATCAATTCAAGCTTCGGTTCAGCCATGTGTATATGACGACTCTGCCGTTGTCAAGGTTGCGCGCCACTCACTTTTTCAAGCACAACTATCCGCTTGCTTATTTATGCGCGGCCTTGCGCACACGTGCAGAGCTTCCATTTCCCCACTTTTTGTGTTCTTGGATCTTGGGACTCTCGTGATATTCCTTTATCACCCCTCCTCCCCATATGCTTCCGCGATTACTTATGTCACGCCTTTTTGGGTTCTCGGTCTCATAATTTTCTTTTCCCTCTGTCTTTTTAGTGATTCACTTCGTGGTCAGGCTATTTATCCCCTTCATCACTGACCGCTTCCTCTCTCGTCCGCGGATATTTCTTCCCCGGGCTCCTCCTTTTTCTACCTTTGAACCATTTTCGTCTGTTACACGTGTATCAATATCGACTCGGCCCACCTAGCTCGGACTATCATTTCGCATCATACCCATCATTTCTGTGCTATAGCCAACCTTTTGTCTCTTCATTATTTTCTGATGTGTATGGTGCGATTCTGGTTTTCCGGTGTAATTGGACCTGGTTGTACGTTCATTTCCGTTACCTTTTGATTTTTGGTACTGACCACCCTTTCTAGTCTCTTGTGTTCCTACTCAAGTAACGTACACACATACCCACCCTGGTGCAACGAGGACCCAACCGTACATACTTGCGCGTTAGTCCATTCCTATTCACCACCGCTTAGATTACTCGCTGCACCTTTCTCCTTCCACATAGTAGCCTACACCTTCCTTTCATTATACTTTTTTTTTTTTTCTTCATACGTACACTCCTTACGACTCTGTTTTGAATGAATAGAAAGTTGTTTTTCCCATGAATTGGCGTGTGCGAATAAACAAGTTGCTGATCGGCTCTGATGCACTCGACGAGGTTTTTACCATTGACAAGTCTGTCACTTTTTGCTGTTAGTCCATCATATGCTGATTAGCGCGATCTAACACACCGCCAAGATACCGCTGCGCGATCGAGTTGCCCACTTTTCTACGGCTAACACTATGAGCAGATTCAGCCATGAGCATGGCCTCCATCTTGCTCTCGTCGGGATAGGTGGCGTTGGCTCCGAGTTCCTCCAGCAGATCATCGACAGTCCTTACCCTATCAACATCGCTGCCATTTCCAACTCGCGCAAGATGCTCGTCTTCGCAGATGGTGCTACTTACTTTAGGCCCACGCCGGGGACCCTCCCACTGGAGGATCCCAACGCACAACCAGCGAGCCTCGACGGACTATTCAAAGCCTTGTCTGGCCTGGTGCAGCGCAAACCCGGCAAGGTCGTCTTTGTGGATAACACCGCGTCAGAGGTGGTCGCCGAGACATACCCCCGCTTCCTGGACGCAGGCATTCACGTTGTCACACCGAACAAGAAGGCGTTTTCAGGCGGTATCGAGTTGTACAAGCGTATTATCGGATCGGCAACAAATCAGACGACTGCACGCGGCCTGTTTTTCAACGAAGCAACAGTAGGCGCGGGGCTGCCGATTATCTCGACACTCAAGGATTTAGTGCAGACGGGGGATAAGGTGAGTCGTGCTGATCATACTGGGTGGGGACATGGACGGATCTGGTCTGGCAGGTCAAAAAAATCGAGGGTGTCTTCTCGGGCACGCTCAGCTACATCTTCAACGAGTACTCCAGGGGTGACCAGGGCGGCCCCTCCTTCTCATCCATCGTGCAGATCGCCAAGGCCAACGGGTACACGGTGGGTGTTGCGCTCGCGTACCTTGGCAGCAGATGTGACAAGGAATGTAGGAGCCCAACCCCGGAGACGATCTCAACGGCGCTGACGTCGCGCGAAAGCTCACAATCTTATCTCGCTTGATCCCTGGTCTGCTTGACCTGTTGCCAAACGGACATGTGGATGTCCGTCCTACCTCCCTCGTTCCTGGACCACTCCAGGGCGTAGATGCGCAAACATTTTTGCAGAGGCTTCCCGAGTTTGATGGGGATATAGCTGCCAAACGGGACGAGGCGGCGAAGCGAGGCAACGTTTTGCGCTATGTTGGCGTCATCGATGTGGAGCAACGCAAGGTGGAGGCGAAACTGGATGAGTGCGTCATAGCCTCGTGTCTTTGGTATGATTGGACACAGCTCAATGTGACACAGATACCCCAAGACACATGCGTTCGCCACGTCCTTGCAAGGCAGCGACAATATCATCATGTTCCACACTGAGCGGTATGGCACACGTCCGCTCCTTATTCAAGGTGCCGGTGCTGGCAACGCGGTCACCGCGATGGGCGTTGGGAGTGATATATTGAAGCTGTTTTAATCGTTCGGGATCTCAAAACGAAATGACAAAACTGTACACACATGTCGTCAAAGTGACGAAAAATGAAGCTAGGGATTTGAATTTCCACTGTTGGGACACGGGTCAACTCGAACTCTGCCACATGACCCGATCCGCTGAAGAGCAATGCTGACCCTGTTTCGCCGTTCTAGTCCTGGTGGGCGCGTTTCGTCATTCGCAATCTATTGTGGCCGTTGGGGAAGAACACGGCGTTCTTTTTGAATGGGGCTTATCTAGCCGGACCTAAAACTTCGTGAACCTTGCGCCTTGCTGACAGAAGCTAATACACAATGACATTTTGGAACAATTGCCCCGCATGCGGTCCGATGTTACCGTGGATACCGGTCAGGGATGTTGCGACACGTACAAACGACGTGGTACGCAAATATTGGGCTGTTGGTGGTACTTCAGGGTCATGGGAACGATCACGGTATTTGCTGTGTGGGGTCAGGGATTTGACCCTTTGATCTCGAACCTCAGCCTGTGAAGGTTTTACAGAGGCTGTATGGGATCAAGTGCGGGGTTAATTGCTGTGGGTTGCTGATGGCGATGGGTGGACTCGCTCCTGATACAGCCAAATCACCGTCTTTATCGTTTTGATCCAGACCACTGTGGACAGCCATGTATGAAGAAGTCTCATCACACGAGAATCGCGCAACAAATGCTAGAAATTCTGATTTCCGAATAAAACGATGACGCCTCCAGGGACAAAAAGAACATGGTAGAAGAAGACGGAACTAGCGATCGGGTCCACGTCGGATAGACATGTCGTGTCGCATTACTTCCTCAGGGGAACTGCAGGATATACTTCTTCATAAACGTCTCCCAGTTGCACTTTGAAAGACTTCGACCGCCGCACACGCGCCGCATCACCGCTGGGAAGTTCTTCATGATGGCACGGAGTTTCTTCTCCAAGGCAGCTCTTGCTCTAGCTTCAAGCTTCGCGGATCGTGTTCCCAAGCGTGTTCTCCGCTGCATTTTCTGTGCGTCGAGCAGCACCGCCTTTTGTACTTGTCGATAAGCCTTGGTTCCAGGAGACGAGATGTTGGATAGCTGGTCCGAGACTTGATTGAACACGATACGGGTCAAATCCGGGAAGAAATGGACCATAGACCCGGGCGTGCCGCATACAACTGGACAGTCGGGATTTGGGCAACCGTTGGGTACGGTACCGTCCGGGTAGAGGCATTTTCCGTGGAAGTGGGAAGGGAATATAGCGTGTTCTAGGCCGTCGTAAGACACCTTGTTGAACGCGGTAAGCACGGGGCCAAAGTAGCTGATAGGGTCTTGACGGCGATTTTCGGATGGGACAATCTTGGCGTCTATTTGATTGGCCTACGAGGCAGAAAACGGCGTTGAGTATCAGAATGGTAGAGAGGAATGCGGAAGTACATGCCAGCTCTCCAAAGGCTTGGCGGATGGGGGTAGAGTACAGTTTAAGGTACTCGTTGGTAATGTTGACGATACATTCTCCCTCGCAGGCAAGGACCGTGGGAAGGACAACAAGGAGGGTGACAAGTGGGGCTAGAGATAGCATGAATGATACGGCCGGCGTCGTTCAGGTTGGAGGTTGGAAGGTGATATGAACTAGAATCCGTTCGTTGGATGCCTATATAGTCACGTGCGTTTTTGGCAAGCCTTTGGCTCAGATTCCAATTTTTGCCTAGTAGCAACACTGGGCGAGACATGCTGGGTTATAAGTAGACTAGTCGTAATCTGACAAGGCCTGAGCACAAGTTATTCCAAAAAAATGTTGTATCTCACCTCCTCCATCGTCTCCGCCGGCGCCGCCTCCAAGATCATCGAGATCGTCGCCCTCACCGTTGTCAAAGTAATTTTCCGCATAGTCATTGTCATATTCCTCTTCAACGTCATAATCTGACTGAGCATCCTGCGAACCAGCGTCTGACCGTTCCTCGCCGCTTTTCTCCTGACACAAGGCTCGGTAAGTGCATGACAACATTGAATCTAAACGACCATACGATTTCTTCGGCATCTTCTACAAGCTCGTCAAGGTTTAGGTGGGCTATCTTGATTTTTTTCTCCGCTGACGACAAATGCGTGTTGGCATAGTGTTTGAAAACTGGGTGGACATTACCTTTCCGTTTCTTCTTGGGGTTGAAGTATCCATCGAATATTCCTGAAGGGAAGAAAGATGCGTGCAAGTCTTTGCGTTTAAGAGTAGGAAGCGACGCAGAAGTTTGTCGGTATTTGTCTGAGTATCGCTCAAGCTCTATACGAGTGAATTAGGATGAGAGGTGCACAGGTATATGTGATCTGACCATTCGATTTTACAGACTCGAGGACGAGATATGGGGACTTCCAAAGTCGGGTGATAAAGCCTGTCTGCAACTCGCTTATCTTCTTCTCTTCGGCAGAGAAGTCTGAAAGCACAGGCAGTGGGTCCAAAGGCTGGCCATGATCGGTTTCAGAGTGCTTCCAGGTAACAATAGAACCGCACGGGGTATAATGTATCGGCTTCACGGGACATTGCCTGTATATCGGCGAATGTAAGTCCCATTGGAGGTGCAGTGCCGGCACTAAAAACGCCGCCCTTGAGTCCACCTCGACCACCCCCTCGACCACGGCCGCCTCGAGACATCAAGATGAGGAGATAATAAGCACAGCCACGTGCAGCACGAAAGAAGCCACAGGAAGTATTCAAGCTCCGACACTCCGCTAGTAATATAAACAAGTCCTCGCGTTTTTTCGTGTCGCCCCTCTTCTGTCGTTGCTACCGTCACCTCAACCAGTCTCACTTTTGTACACCTCCACGTCCTTGCTTGTTTCCTGACCTTTTTTGAATACTGAAAAATGGACAAGTCGCTCGATGAGGTGAATAAACGCGTCGACAAGTTTTGCACTCTGTCTAATTTCCTCTCAGGTCATCGCTACTCGCCCCAAGCGTCGCCTCGGTCGCCGCACCCCAGCCAAGTCCCAGATACTTGGGAATCCTGCGAATGCGGCTGTTCGGGCCGCAACCCAAAATGCTGCAGCTGCCAAAGTGGTTGCTGCGGCCACCCCTACCGCCCAGCCTGCTGACAAGATCATTGTCTCGAACCTCCCGCAGGATGTGAATGAAGTTCAAATCAAGGTACTTCCAATTTAATGTGTCAGCCGATCATTTGTTGACACTTACTCAAGGAACTCTTCCACTCCACTGTCGGCCCCCTTCGAGATGTCACCTTGCACTATGATAGTTCCGGTCGCTCAAAAGGCATTGCCTCCGTTCACTTCCAGAGGAAAGGAGACGGCACCAAGGCATATCAGCAATACAATAATCGTCTCATCGATGGGAGTTAGTATCGCCACTTTTTATCTGCTTTCCTACGTCTCTGTTGTTGGGAGCAACCTCTAAGATGCAGAGGTGACGATTACCGTGGAAGGCTGGTCGACACCCACTTGCAAAGTTTCCTGGGGACGACATCTCAGGCGCTGAAAAGTGCGAGTTGACTGTCATCCTGGTGACGACCGTGACGTGTCCTCGTTGCCACACTTGCTACCCTATGCTCTTGTGGATAACAGCCATGGAATCAACGAAGGACTGATCACCCTTCGTAATCCATGTTGCCTGCAGCCAGCTATCCGGGCGTACTTTATGGTGCAGTCATGGGTTGGTTCCGAGTTCGGTGTATGGATTATGGAGCGAGGGTCGGTGTCCTCCGAATCTTCACCGCTTGACCAATTTCAGGCTTGGGCATGTCATGAAGGCTCGATATACACGGCGTCGTCGTGAAAAGGACTTGAAGAGCGGATGAACGACTTAGCGGTCCTCAGTAGCGCCCGGGTTATGGGTTACTCGTATCCGTCCCCTTTTTCTTTACTTGCCTGTTTGCGTCAGAACACAGCCGACTAACGCTCACTATCCGCCTCCGCCCGTCAATTACAGAACGACCCATGAAGATCGAAATCGTCGTCGACCCCGCGCGCCCTGCACCAGCTCAGTCCTTGGTTTCTCGTGTTGCACCCCCACCTGCTACTACGGTTACTACTACAACTTCAAGAGTGACAAGGTTGGTTTATGTTTGGTGGTTGGTGTCTGCTCTGCTGACCTCCTTTTCAGGCCTGCTTCGCGTGGGATCCGTAGGGCAAGGGGTCGTGCTAGGAAGAGTACCGAACGCCCGCAAAAGAGTGCTGCTGATCTTGACGCCGAGATGGAGGTATGCACAACCCACCTCGCACTATGTAATCATGCTTATATGTGACAAGGACTATACTTCGAGTAACACAACTGTTCCTACAGTTGTTCCTGCTGCGGCCTAAGTAGTGTACTATTGTTCAGCGTTGTATTGTTCATTTGTTTCTCGTGCGCCCGCTCTCGATAATATTCTGATACCTATCTTTTCGAGATGTCCTAGTTTAGGTTCTCCTTTTGTAGTGTATGTTCTCTTGGCAATCTTTTCTGTCTCCCAACACAAGGAAATCGTCTGATTTTTGTTCCTCATCTCCATGATGGCAGATCAGCTACTGTTTGACCAAAGACCAGAGTGGGTGGATGTCGTCCCCCTCGAGCAGTACGAGGCGCCCGATGCTATCGCGCCAATTTTCTATACCCCAGAATGTGCGTGTGTGCGTGCGTACCTGTTTGATCAGACCACCCTGAACACACAGTCGACGATTCAGACAAGGATGCCACAGATTACTTCAGAGGCATTGTTAGGATCGGGGAAAAGAGCCCCAGGGTGCTCGATCTCACAGAGAGTATCATTCGCCAAAACCCTGCGCACTACTCGGCATGGTAAGCATACACGATCTCTACCGAACACCCATCACAACACGCTGATTAGGCAGTACCGGTACAAGACCCTTGTTGCCCTGAATGCCCCCTTGGACACCGAGCTACGGCTCATGGATGAGCTCGCAGTTCAGCACTTGAAGACGTATCAAGTGTGGCATCATCGCCGTCTCCTTGTTCAGTGCACCAACAACCCAGCACCTGAACTCGCGTTTATCGCCAACGCCCTCCAGATCGATACCAAGAACTACCACACTTGGTCGTACAGGCAGTGGATCCTCGCCCACTTCAACGATGACGCGTTGTGGCGCGACGAGCTCGCATTCGTAGAACGCATGCTGGATAGCGATCTCCGCAACAATTCGGCGTGGCATCACCGATTCTTTGTCATGTTCCAATCTGGCGTCAGGAAGGGAGACGAAGACAGGGATGCTGTCGTCCGCAGGGAGTTGACGTGCGTTGGACAGCAGGTGGCGATGGATCCGTGCTCACCTGTCTTCTAGCTTCGTGAAGACAAAGATAGCGATTGCGCCCAATAATGCGTCTGCGTGGAATTACCTCAGGGGCATACTAGACCATTCCAAGAGGCCCTATTCGGCCCTCCAATCGTTCGTCACTCCTTATTCTGTACCTCACCCAGAGCGACATGAGGCCTCGGGTGATGTCGTCGACCTCGAGGATCCCCTTCCATCACCAGGGGCTCAGTTGCCCTGTGTCGCAGCAGTGGAATTCTTGGCGGATATCTATGAAGCCAACGGCGGAGACGATCTTATGAAGGCGACTGAGGTAGTGCAGCTTCCCTTTCTCCATTGGTAGCTAGTCTGAGAACTAACTTTGTTTGTTTACTTCATGTGAAGCTCTGGAAGTCTCTTGCCCACAAACACGACACTATGCGAAAGAAGTATGTCCATTGTCCGTTTGAAGGAGCTCACTTCGGCAATTAAACTGACGTGCCTTCATCCACAGTTATTGGGAGTACAGGATTAGAGAAGCGTTATAAAATATCCGGTAAATGTATGGATGGCGTCTTGACGTGAATCGGATACTTTGCATCATTCATTCCTACCTGTCTGAAACCGGCCCGATCAAGGACTGGCCCATTGTGATCAGTCTCTTGATTCCTGGTGCGTGCTCGCCCACTTGGAGGAGGCCTGGCAATCGGGGGTACTAAAGTCGTGCTGCAACCTGCCCACCGTCATCCATTCGCACAACAATCTTGCCGAATTGAGCCCCATGCTTCATGAGCTCAAACCCTTGTTCAGCAGACCCTAAACCCTCCAACATATGAGACACCACAGGCACTATGGCATGCTCCGCCATAAACCTGGTCGCATCAACGAGGTCTTGATGTGATCTCATTGTCGACCCTTATTCCTCGCACGTCAGTGCAGCCCCATAACCATAAACCACAGGACACCAACCGATAAGTTGGTGGTGTTTCAACACCTCACGCATGGTGAATTTGATAACAGGGTTGGCAGTCCTGAGCACGAGGATTGGCATTGAATGAGTGAACTGAAAGTAAGGAGGTGCAAGCGTGAGCATGAGCCACATACATGCCGTAGACAACAATTTTGCCACCGGGCTTGAGAATCTTGTTGACTTGGACCACGATGTTTCCACCACCCGAATCGATGACGGCGTCGAGCAACCCAGACCCAACTTGCTCCGCAAGCAGGCCAGCGAGCTGACGTGGCCAGTTCTCTCCGGACGCTCAGAATCTCGTAAACAAAACGGGCAGGGCGATGATCTCACCCGATGTATAGTTGACGCCGCCAACAGCCCCAAGCGCGGTCGCCTTTGCAATTTTCTCTGTGCTACTACTTGTGACGAACACGTTGGCGCCTTTGGCGAGACAAATCTGAAGTGTGACGAGGGCGACCCCGCCGCCGATGCCTGTGACAAGGATGTTCTGACCCCGCGCGACGCGCGCGTGCACAATTGCAGCTCTGCGACGAACGAGACGTTATTATCAACAGATGCCGAGGAGGTTGGTGTATAGCCTAAACGGGTTGATACGGACCTCCATGCGGTCAGTCCTCCGACAGGCCATGCAGCCGTGTGGACGTCGTCGAGGTGGTTGGGGGAGCGGATAACTTGATCCCGCTCGACGACGACGTAGTCTGCAAACGTGCCCAGCTGTGGGTATTTCCCACCGCCGAGGATGCCGAACGTAGACCTGGGGGGATGAGACGCGTCGAGGATGAACTGGTATGTTACCCACCCGGGTTCTGGCGCGTCAGGGTTGCTCTCCCATCCTCGCGTCGGTATGAGGAATACGCGTTGTCGCAGGAGGGGGTCATGAGGGTCTGCAGACCCGACGACTGTCCCTAGAATGCACATGCATTCGATGACCGTCCTCTACATAACATCGAATGGGATGACCCACTCACCTGCACCGTCAGCCCCAAACGTGGCGCCGAACGCAATGCCCGGATACTTCTCGAGGCGAATCCAAAGCTACAGCGAGTTATTGTCCAGTGCGATTTGAAACAGTGGGAATAGCACAGACATCCCTGCGATTAAAAGCCACGGCTCCCATCTTCACCAGAACTTGGCCCTTCTGCAAGGGAGGAATAGGGCGTTTCTCCAGCACGGCGTCATGATAGACTCGCTCTCTTTCCACAAGGGACTTCTTCAACACCAATGCGCGCGTTTCCTTGGGTAATCGTGGCATTACCATCATCAATTGAAACCTTTTGGAGTAACTGACTTCCACCCATCTATGCTAATGACTAAATAAGAGCGACTACACAAAAAGGTCGACCACCCCGCGCCTTCGGGAAGCGACTGCAACCACCTTTCCTTCAAAGCTAAGTAGATCCCCTCCTCTCGTGGCAACGATATCGCTCTCTGATCCATCTAGAGTTACTCCCAACAGCTTCTCAATGTTTGTCGTTGCCATGTCCAAAGCGTCCTCTACACTGATCCGTCCACGGGATTCAATATGTGCCTGTAAGAGAAAGGATGTCTTGTCATGACATGCCGAGCCATAGAGGGGTACCTGAACTCACCCAGCCAACGTCCCATCTCAGGTTACGTGCAGCCCAACCGGACGTCTTAGGATCATCTATGTTTCCTTGATGTCCAATGCCAACCATCACTCCATGTGTGAACAGTGTGGTCACTAGGCTCTGCTCCGTAACGGGTAGTCCTTGGAGGCTGGAGTGCAATATTCGTCAGGCACTTAAGAATACATGCAACGCGAAGACCTACATCCGGCGGCCCTCCCAGGTCAATGGGAATGGTCTAGGCGGCGTGACAATGACGCCCACATTCGCAACCGCCAATTCAGCAGCAAGGAGGTGCGCTTCGTTAGCACCCACAAGGGTCATCTTCATCGGTGTCCCCGAACTCCCTTCAACTTCCTGCTTAAGCTTCAAGAGACTCGCCATGACGTCGGCGTTTTTCACGTTGACGACCAGAGGTAACTCTCCCTATACAAGTACTCGTCATATTCCGAATTATCAGCGAGAACTCATGAATGAAGACCTTGACTACTGCTTCAAATGATGCTCCTCGCTCGCCCGTGTATGGCCCCAACAGAAGACGACGGAGTGCTGCTATCTGCGTGCTGATGCCTGGTCCTCCTTGCTGGTGTAGTACCGCAGTGTGAACGGCGGTAACGTCACTGAGTACGGCTTCTTTCTCCAACTTGTGTTTCGCCCTAAGGGAAAAGTGGGTACCCAAGCCACTGAGTAAACCGTTTGAGATGGGGGACGTGAATGCAGTTGAAACACCAGAACGATAGGCAAGCCTTTGCAAAAAAAAAAAAAAAAAAAGAATCAGTATAAACAGCACATTGCAAGTGAAAGCATCTCTCACAAAGCATCTCGGGTCCCAAACACGAGGCCATCCACGGCACGGATAATACTACCTTCACCAAGAATAGTCGGGATATTTTTCTCCAGCGGGTCGAAGACGGGACCATCTGCAGTGCTTTCCTCTGCCGCAATCTCCTGTAGGCCAAGGAAGGTCCCTGTGGATACCAGGGCAGGGGCGACAGATCCACCCTCCAAGTCAATCACTTCCAGTTGTTTGTCATCGACAAGCGACCCGCAGGTTTCCATCGAGCCCGCGCAGACAATTTCCCCATGTTCAACCAAGACAACGCCTTCGCGGTCTGCGCTGCGAGTCTGAAAGATGGGATACACCCCAGATTTACCTCTCAGCCAAATGCGGGATACATTTTGAAGTAGAATTCCACCAGAGGTAATCCGGCTTGGCTCTAGGGGTGGTAAGCCAACAAACTCGACAGCAGCCTCGGCTTCCTTGTCAAAGTTGGGAGTCCGAGGAGCGACCTGTCTGTCAACTCTTTTCCTTGTGAACGGCATATTGAGTTGAGATATCCCATCGATAAATATTTGCACTGGAGTAGCCCCGAGTGCGAGTGGGTGACTGTCCCAGATGACGAGATCTAAAATGTTCATCTGAGAGTTGAGTTCGAGTGATATCATCACAACTTGCCTGCATCGTAACCTACGAGAAGTTGTCAATGTAAAGAATACACGACTCTCTTAGAACCCTACATACCTTCCTTGATGTAACCAAGACGATGCCCTAGTCCAAGTAATTCGGCGGCGTTCGTTGTGACCGAAGCAAGGGCAGCGTTCTCAGGAAGTCCGTAATAGTGCGCTTGCTGTGCTTCATGCAAAAGCCAACGAGATTGAATACCTGGATGGTCGCTCTGATGCCGCACCAGTCAGTATCGTGTCGCTGCAAGCAAGGGTCATCTCACCTTCATGATAACTTTTATACCCTGTTCGTTCAAGATACGGGGAGCGAATTCCGAGTGGCGATACGATTCACGCTTGTATCTGGTGACAGTCAGTTTTTCAGCCCAAGCTCAGGGCTCCCAGTCATACCTTGCGAACCCTGCAAACATTGCAACAGCAGGTGGGTGCTCTGCAACGGAAGATCAGTTTTTGATTCACAATACCGACTGTGGACTGACCGTACGCCCTTTTAAGGACATCTGGGATAAGGTAAGTCTCGTGGGCATGATGGAACGCGGCGACTGGGAACTTGAACTCGTTGGATAACTGAGAAGGAAGTCATTATCTCACAATACGGTTCATCGCACGACGGACGCACCCTCACAAAGGCGTCTATATCGACAGCTTCGTAACAATGTGTTTGAACCTGTAAGAGTATTCGTTTGATTCACAATCATACTATGCAAGATGCCCACCTTGACTTTACCTCTTAAGATGTCGACAAGAGCTTCCCATTGTAAATCATCCGGAAACTCGCCCAGCCCCTCCCATTCGTCGGCGAACACCTTTGAACAATATTCGTCTTGCTTTTCCTTGATTTGACGGGCGCGATTGTATCTGACGACGAACTATCAGATCGTACACAGTGAAACAACTAGGCACTCACACTTCACGGTATGACCATACAGTATCCATTCTCACACCGTAGTTTCCAGCTATGACAAAAAGGTTGGGCTATACAAGGAGAATGTTGATGGAACACGTACAGGGATTCTCTCCTGATAACATAAAATATTGTTAGTTGACACGAGCACGTATAGCTAAGTACACACCACATGCATGTCTACGAAGCATGTTAGAGAGGCATTGGCGCAAACTGCAAAATGGTGACATACTTCATATGACGCCAGCGCGGTGGGATATCATGGTTCACCTCTGTGCCATTGAGACCGTACGGCGGATCAACCAATAACGACGAAGGCGATCTTTCACGAGTTGACCGCAGCTTGATTGTAAACGCCTGACCGCCTAGAGAGAAATTGATCAGCTTAAAGAACTGGTCAGAATGGGAAGTGACGGTTACCAATAGCATTCGAGGAGCCAGGAAGAACGAGCGACGTGGTGACACCTCCTGCAACACCAAGAGCATAACTGTCGTCGTGGGTATTCAAAGCATCAACGGATCGCAACCAGGGCATGGTGATGCTTTTGTGAGAGTTCAAGTCTACGGCACCCTGGAGGACTGGAACTGCCGCGACACCAATATGAGAGTGGACGTCGACAATGCTTACGTTCCAGGTCAGGACGGTGAGGTCGCGCTGTTATTGTACACTCACCCTGGTGTCACCCATGCACCCTGATGATATATCCGTTATCTGAGCGTACTAGAATTATAACTTACTTACCTCGGCATCAACAATTTCGATGAGACTGTCGTCGCTCAGTACAGTGGCACCTGCGTTACCGACAACCTTGATAAGTCCATTCTCTAACAGGATGTCCCCATGAATGACATCCCTTCCGTCGTCCAGTCCAGTCCAGATAGTAGCATTCCGGACGAGCACTGGTTTCGTCCCCGACTCGTACCTATCCGACTGAACGCGTTCACTGAAGCCGGGAGGGGGTGCTGGCTTGATGGCCAAGGACCGACATTTTGCAACAGTGTTTGCAGCGTGTAATGGTACGCGAACAGAGTCTCTGGAATATTTGACAGAGAGAAGGGGAAGGTCAAAGGACAGGTAGAGCGCTGCGAGCACAAACACCCCCAACGCAGGCCATTGGACGCGTTTGGTTTGTTTTCGGGAGGACTTGCTCAACCCAGGCAGCTCGCCGTGGTGAAAAGCCTTTTCCATGGGGAAAGCGAACGACCTGTAGTTTTGTATGTTATGGTACAAGACTTAAATAAAATGAATATGCGGCATCTTCACGATGATATTCATCGCCTTGAACTCTTCACTGACATCCTCCTCCTCCTCCTTCAACACCTTGCCGTCTTTATCTGGTATATAGAATGTCTCATCAAGCGGTTCGACTCGTTTAGCCCAGTCCGGCGACCCTTCCATGACCTTTTGGCGTGCCTCGAGTTCAGAAAAGTCAAATACGATGGCAGGCGCGTCCCTGGGCAAGCCAGCCGTAACGCGCCGGTTGAAAGCCGCACACATCAACTGGGTGAGGGTGGCGAGAACAGCGCGGCGGACAGGTTGACCGTCTTCCGCTGGCTCAGGTATAGAAGAGACGGCCCAGTCGGGATGGGCACAGCAGAAATACTCGAGCTCGTTTCGGAACTGGACGTTCCAGTCGAGGATGAAGAACTCGTAGAGACGATAGAATGAAGCCGAGGGGGTGTCGGGACTGGATCTGCCAACGAGACGGGAGAAAAGAGGGGGAGGGATGCGCGAGTGTCGGTATGAGGAAGGGTGTGCGGTGGTGTATCGAGAACGAACGCGAGAGGGATCTACGAGGATGTCTGAGACGGTCGGTGGCAGGGGCTCTGGATGGTGGATGGTCATCGAGTGATGGTAGTACTCAAACAACACCACTGAAATTGCAAGCCACACGGTCTATGCTAGAAAGCGTTGACAGATTAAAAGACTACTAGTGATTCAATGGTTTCATAGCACGACGAAAAATAGTCTATGCATTAAAAGGGAGCGAGGAGCATCTTTCTAGGGTCTTCGATGTAGTCACGGACCTTGACTATCAGAGAAAAAGTAGCCCAACGTCAGTATAGGACCGGGTGAGGATACACCAACTAACCAAGGAAAGTAACAGCTTCCCGTCCGTCGAGAAGGCGATGGTCATATGTAAGGGCGACTACCATTATTGGTCTAATCACGATCTGGCCGTTCACGACGACGGGTTTCTCCTTGATTGCATGCATGCCGAGTACAGCAGATTGTGGAAGGTTAATGATGGGAGTACCGTACAACGAGCCAAAGACGCCGCCATTGGAACTAAACGTACGCTGTTAGCTCGATTTACAGCACATCATAGGAATAGACTGACATGGTGAAAGTACCTCCAGCCATGTCCTCGAGCGTAAGTTTGCTATCCCTGGCCTGTGAGTATCATGAGCAAAACATGCTAGATCAGGTAAAATGATCCCCACACCTTCTTTCCAAGAGACGCAATCTCCTTCTCGATTGCGAGGAAGTTCATTGATTCCACATTCCTGACTACCGGTGTGACCAAGCCCTTGGGGGTTGCAACAGCAACGCTGAGATCAACATAGTCACGGTAAACAATCTCATCGCCCTCGATGGACGCGTTTGCAGCAGGAATCTCCTGCAGTGCAAGTGTACAAGCACGAGCGAATGCACTCATGAAACCAAACTTGACATCGTGTTCCTTGAGTATTTCATCCTTGTACTTTTTGCGCATCTCAATGAGGGAGGACATATCGATTTCGTTGAAAGTAGTCAGAGAAGCAGCAGCGTTCTGAGACTCCTTGAGGCGTTCAGCGATACGCAAACGCATACGGTTCATTTTCACCTAGGTTGCGATTCAAGGACGGAGTGTGTACCAAAACTAGAATATAGCTGACCCTAGTCTCATTACGACTGCCTGGTGCCTTGGAGAGCGCAGCGGCCTCTGGTTTGGGCTCCTGTTTGGCCGGTTTGGGCTCTTTGGTCACCTCTGAAGTGCTCTTTTGTGGGGGAGCAGGTGGTGGAGCAGGCTGTTCTTTGGGCGGAAGCGCCGCTTCCGCAGGCTTTGGAGGTTCTGTTTGCAAAGGTTCTTCGGGTGCCTTTTCCTCCTTGGGAGCTGCCGCAGCTAAACAGATGTCTAGTTTGAAAGTTTATCAGAATGAACTGAAGAGCGACACGCACCAACGTCTCCAGCTTCTATTCTGAAGAGCTCTTGTCCGACAGTGACGGTGTCTTCCTCCTTTGCGAGGAGCTCAATGATTGTACCGGAAACTGGAGCGTTCACGGTAACATCAATCTGAATGTGGAACACGTAAGCTCCATCAGGAAATGTTGCAAAGGTTGTACCTTGTCGGTCTCAATGGTGGCGACCTCTTCGTCAGCCTCGACGGTATCGCCAACCTGTTTCGACCACGACCTGAGAGTGCCCTCAGAGATGGATTCCGCCATCTGAGGGACCTTGACGGTCTCGGCTGTAGAACGTCGCACAACTGAGTTCCACAAAGGGCAAGAGTCACTGACCTTGCAAGAGACGCGAAGTGTGAAACTGGGCGTACTTGAGACGCGAAACAGCGACACTCCTGGTGACAGACGCTAAGCTTGGGTGACTTTACTCGAGTAGAACGTACCACGCTGTGGACACGCCAGTCGTTGGATGGCGCCTTGCAAATGCAGCACGACTACGTGCGACGGCGATGATCCGTTTTGAAAGCATCGCGGTTTAATGGTAACGGAAAGGGAGGAAGGAGGTACTCGACAAGACGAGGGATCGAAACACAAGTGTATAGCCACTTGCCACCGAGAAAATCCGGTCAACTAGCATTATAGCCTCAGCGTTTGACTATTTTGTACACCTAATCCCACAGATCACTAGTATGAAGGACAGAAACAGCGTGTGTTGCGACAGGCTGCTAGTAGCTCGCCTCGTCAAGAGCGGTGACAAGACGGGATCCATGTAGGCGATCATCTGGCTGAGATCCGAGCAGCTAATGGAACAGAATTCTTGAACCTGATGCTACTACGATAGCAAATATCCCCCGTGGTACTCGAGCCCTGGATCAATCGCTTTCGTTAGGCAAATTGGAACAAAGTTCGAGCGGATTTATGAGACACGGATATAGTGAGTATCTTTATATCGTACAACTTCCACTGCATGTTGAATAATTAAGATACATCAATCAATCTCGAGTAATCATCACTCGTCTTCCTTCCCGACGGCCCACCCATCCCACCCACTCCGCCTCCCAATTCTTGGGCCCGTCTTCACTCTACAACCCGTTTCACTGATTTCTGCCACGATCGTCGCAGCGATGACTGCTGCTGCCATTGGCGCCCAGGCAGCAGCGACGCACCTCAACCTTCCATATCCAAACGAAAACAATTCTATCCGCTCACCCATCCGCGATGGATGAAACCGCATAGGATCAAAGGTCGATGTATTCTCCCCATAGTCGTTTGAGAGGTGCACAGCCTCCACATCTGCAACCTCGATTGCAGGCACGACGAGCATGCGCCTCCACCACGATTCCTTGGCTAGTTCGGTATAGCCAGAGGCACGGACGATGTGCCTCGTTGGTGGATGAAGTCGGAGGACCTCGAGTATGATGGCCTGCATGCTTGGTTGCAGACCATCATCCCCGAACGCTGCGAAGCGCTCTTCCGTAGGATCTTTCCCAAATGCAACTATAACATCCTGTAGTGTGTTGTCACGGCAACAGTAGACATAAGCTACCGTCACCGCAACAACCCGCCACAAGGTCTCATACGCTGGCAAAATAAAGTCCAAAGGATTCGGATACCGATCACGGTCAATGATCCAACCCTCGATGTAGCCGAGCAGAATGCGTAGCGAACTTTGATCTTTACGCATCGCAGTGGCGCGTTTGATCTTGGAATCTTTCCACCGTTGATTGATGATGCTGGTGGCATGGACAACATCGCCGTGACAAAGAGTGTCGGGGTCTGTGTGGAAGAGGGAGGAGAGGACGACTGAGAAGGTAACACATTGGATGACAGTTGAAAAGTCGACGACATTGCGCCGGGTGGGGAGGAATTGGTGGGCGATTGCCTCTGCACTTAGTGCAAAGGCGCGCCAGGTATGGTCCTTATCACCTGGGGTTGCGATGAGTGCCTTTGCACTCGTGGTGAAGGTCTTGTGGATCTTGGGATCCCCGCTAACAAAGGTACTCGTGATGCCGAATGCATTAACGAGCCTTTGGTTTGGCATGGCCCGCGCGTGGAGGAGATCTTCTAGAGGACTCTGGCGTGGATTCAGGAGTCTACGGATTTGCGCTGCATGCTTATACGTGACTCGGCGAGAGACGAACAGGAATAATGCACCCCATAATGCGATGAGAGGAGCAAGGGGGAGAAAGTAGAACGAAAACCAGGATTCCATCTTATCGAAGTTGGGCCAGGATTTCCGATAACCGTCCAGACCGCCTATTTATCTATCAGTTGAGTAGCATCATCCGCTGTGAAATATAACTTCCTTTGTATGCACACAGGACCGCTTGTACGCGGCGGAATTTCCCCAGTAGAATAAAGGGGAGAGTGGGCCTGATCTCCCGATGTACACACGACGGGGTTAGATTATATGAGGCAATCTTCGCCCTTCGTTTGTAGCAGGTCCGTACCAAGTATCCTCCACCGACGCTCTCAAGCGGCCTTTAGAAGGCATGGACGGTGACTTGATTCTTCTCTTCGAAGATGGCTATCCGGGAGTACTACATGACCAGTTAAGGATCCAATAGTGTCTTCTCGTGTGCGTTCTTTTGCGTCTCTCAAAGCCCAGATCAGCTCGTGTGGGGCTTCTTGGCTCGCTTTGCTAACACTGTTTGTGCACTCGCCTTGACACTTGTGTATCTCGGCGGTCATTCCCTTGCCTGTGGGCGTCAGTGGGGGCGTAGGTGTGATGGTGCAGAGTCTCATACAGTGACGTCTGTGGCGTTGTGTGCTTGCGGCACAATCAGGTGTGGGTGAACGAACCCACAAGCCTCCTGTGAGCCAATTCCTGATGCGATGTCTCGATGCGACTTCAGGCGCTCGAGCTGAGCGTCTATCGACGGTTTGCCTCGCCTCGGCAACCTCATAGTGGTCTGGTCACCAGACTAAGCCGAGGTATTGACAAGGACATCCCCGGCAAGCTGGGACACCATCGTGGTTCTCGCGAACTCGTCGGAAATCGCACCGCAAATTCACGAGGCATGTTTGCACGCTCATCTTGATCCCCAGATAGCGCCGACCTGCATCCAAGACGGGTAAAAGTAGTGCGGGTATTCGATTCAAGACGTACGCGGCCAACTCCAGGTTTTCGTATCGTCTTATTGATGGCCTACCTCTCCCCCAGCAACCTCAGACGGACTGGTCGCCAGACCAGTTTTGTGCGTCTCTGCGAGAGATACACTCAGAGCCTCGTGGGTGCCACGGTATAATTCCCCTCTCCGCAATGACGGAGCACAACCCCGCATCCAAGAGCCTAGCAATTTCATCTGGAGGCGGTTGGTATTGGACAAGAATGCAAGAAGGCCCATAGATGTCCAGTTCGCTGCATTGATGTGTCATATTTTCTTTTGAAACCGTTACCTGGGACACATCAGAAGCATTATAGATCAAAGGGAATCTGGTGGCTTTAATCGCTTCGTACTCACTAATGACCAAACATCGCTGGATGACCTTTTAGAAGATATGATTTGGGTTATCCTGCCATGATATTTCGGCGTCACCACCAAGAAGCGACGCTCGTATCTCAAATCCACAAAGCATGAATACACGGTCGAGTCTCGGTCCCATATACATGCAAAACGAATGAATTGTCCCAAGTGTCTGATCCACTGATGATATCAAGATGTACACGGCCGACGCTCAATAAAATCTGACGTGCTCATCGTAGTACGGCAATGGCCACAATGCACTGAGCACCCACATCCCCTGAATGACAGAATTGGGCATCTTCTGCTGACTCCAGGTATCATACCTCTGCGCGGGAAACACATCCCATGATTGCTATGGTATGATTTCCTTCTCCTTGCCTTTTCGTGATGGCGGAGGAGAAAGACTCAAGCTTGGCAAGCTCGCAGCTGCAGCTGCGAGCGGCATCCACGAGCCTAACCGCCGTACCCCTTTGGACGGTGTCGGTGATGCTATTCCGTTGGTGGCTGGCGAAATGCTGAGGCGAGTGGGTGACTGCAAAGGGCTACTCGGTGTGGAGGCACGCGGGAAAGGCTTGGTCGGCGACATCTGTGGCGGCGCAGAATGGGATTGTGATTCGCCCTGATTAGCTTCGGTGAGTAAAAACTCGACCCACAGGCGGGAGAATGACTGGTGAGGGTCAAGTGAGGAACACCATCAAATGAGGAAATGCAACCGGGTACCTCTGTCTCGTCCGTCTTCTCCAATTCCAGATTTTTGCTTTTACTTGGTGATGCTATTCCGTTAGCCCTGCCCCAAAACAATCCGCTCCCTCCTGAAGCCCCATTCGCGGTTGCGCCTACACCGGATGCACCCAAACTCCTAATCAAACCAGCCTTTTCCTTCTCCGAGTCTCCCCACCCAAGAATGGTCCCAAGCAATCCTAGCATCTCGAATCTCTTTGGGTCGGCACGAGGGGTGGTCAGGAAGGAGAGTAAAACATTGGTTACCAGTCGACGGTCTACGTTCGTATCGGAAGATGACTTCCGAAGACGGCGGAGGGCTTCAATAAGGTGTTCATTCATAATAACGGCTAACGAAACGAAAGTTAACGATGTCCCTGAAAGAATAAAAAATACCAACCTTCGTGCCGTAGCTTGCCAATAAGGAGGTTCTTCTCCTTGACCTCCCGCTCTAATTCTGAAGTCCGTGACGCACTAGTCTTGTTTTCCTCCAATTGGAGCTGCACGACGAGTAGGAATTGAGACCAAAAGGCAACGAGATTACACATACTTCAGCATCAAGAGCACGCCGCTTATACTCGGCTAATGACAGCGTCACGTCGTCGAGTTGCGTCTTGTAGTCCTTGACTGCTTGATGTAGATCGTGCTCCTTTGCTAGTACGCGTCAACGTTACACGTCTAACCCAGCATTCAACACACCTATCTGAAAGTCTTCGAGCACCGACTGCAAATTAGCAGCCGTCTCCCTCGCGGCCTCCAACTCGTCCATCTCCCTCTCCCTCGCCTCCCGCTCACTCTCTAAATCCCTCCTCAACACCTCCGCGATCCCCCTCGCCTCCTCGACCGCTATCCTTTCCTCCACCACTCCCCGCTCCAATTCATCCCTCTCCAGCCGACACCGCTCCAGCTCGCCCATCGCCTCCCTCAACTCCCTCTCACTCGCGACGCTCTCACTCATGTCCCGGTGCCGCACCAAATCAAGCTCCCGCGCCATGCGCGCCTGCTCAGCATGCGACACCACCAGCTCCGTCTTGAGCGTCTCCACCGTCGCACTCAAGTCCTCGTTTTGCGTCGTCAGCGTCTGCACGTGCAGACCTCTGCGATCGAGCTCTTCCTGTCGGTCCGTCAGCATCTCCACCCGGTGCACGGGGCTCGACATACGGCGTCTTGTTTGAGCTTGTTACTCAATGTTGTACGCATCGTCGTCAGTTTGCTGAGGAGGTTGCGGTACTGGGCGGCGAGGTCTTCTTTTTCAGCTCGCTCGCACGCGAGCTGGCGTTGCACCCGCTCAAGGGGGTCCAGGTCCAAGTCTAGCTCGGAATCATCGTGGTGCGCCGTGCCATTGAGAAATATGCTCGTGCTCGGCTCACTATCGGTGGAGGTACGCGCGCCGTTCTGTGCTGCGGCGGGCGAGAACGGACGGGTTGGATGTGAGGACATGGTGTACGACCCGGACGTGTCGCTCTGATTGACTTTCCAAACTTGGCACCGCAGTCATCCCAGTAATCACGTGACATTGCCCATTAAACGAGTGTAGGAAAACCAAAAACCAAGTCAAATCCACAAATCCAAGACCCTTCACGCCATTGTCAGCCAGCCAACATCCAGCCCCGTCATCGTCCGCATGCCCTCAGGGTATGATGCCGTGCTCTCCTTCAACAGCGCAGCCAGCTTGCGACACACGTCCATGGGGTAAAACAGATATTCAGCTTGAGGGAACCCTGGATATTTGTGGAGGATTCTACAACCCTGCATCGGCACCAATCCAACGATAGAATAATTTAACTCACTCCTTAAAGTCTGAAGTAGCTGACATCGGGCCAAGAATCTTGTACAGTACCTTGGAGGCATCAACCGTGCCGCTCTTGGGAAGTAGCGTGGGGGTCGGAAGCATATATGAGATCCGTAACCGAGGTTTGAACAGCCAGATCTACGACAGACAGATGAAGTTTCCATGTTTGAAAATATTGAGGATGCTCACCAAAAGTCTCGGCTTCTCGTCCTCCTCATCAGACAGTACGAATCGGTACGTTGCATGTGCTTGAACGTGCTCTAGCATGTCGTGCAACACAAATGCGCTTATTGGAATCTTGGGGGCTCTACAAAAACTCAGATTGGACCGCCTTCATTCACAAGACTACTTACTGCAATGCAGTGCTGATCGGCCGTACAGCATACTTGAACAACCGATACATCCGCAAAACTGACCCAGCCTTTCGTTTCCGGTCATGTTGTCTGCCCAAGACAGCACCACATAGACAACGTGCCAGACGAGTGTTACCTCCACGCTAATAGTGCAAACGGTGTCAGCAAAATAAAAACAAAGGTCAGTCATGGTATAATAGTTCGAGCAATGTGCCCTCTTGTGTAGCCCTCAACGCACTGGCCTTGGTAGAGAGGGTTGTTTAAGAGCACTTAGATCACTCTTGGACGTCTGGTATCAACCAAATCCGCGCCTCATCCCCCTGAAACCAACTAGGGCTTCCGGGAGTGAGAACACGGGCGTCGGTGGAAGAACGACGACGGTCTTCTTATGCGTCCGATTGCAGAAATCATGATCGAACACACTCACCTCCCGACCACCTAAGCACTTGATGTTTCCGCTCGCAACTGCCTCCGCATCGAATAACACATAGCTTCCTCCGACCAGAGCCTCATCTCGTGTAGGCCAAAATCCGGGGTTGCCCGCCTGTTCATTGCCGTGGCTTATGCTGGTCTTGGCGAGTGTTTGCCCTTCAGGATGACATATCCATGCTTCGATAAGTTCTTCCCAATGTTCCGACGGCAGATCACGATACCGTGTTGGCGGCGTAGGAACAAGAGGAAGCGAGCACGAAGAACACGCGTATGACGATGGAGAGAGCAAGGTAAGTTCGGATGCTGGAAGCAGGGCGACGTCGTCGGTTTCCTTTGATGCGACACCGGTTTGGAAACAGCCAGCCTTGATTTCCCAATGGCCACTCCGATTGAGGACCGTCTTAGAGCCCGGAATGACAGGGACAGGGAGCGCGAGTGGGGGTGAGGGTGTGCCTGCAAGCCTGAGGAATAGACAATCCCCATAGGTACCGCTGGAGGTACTGGGAAGCACCTCTGCGGATGGCACTCCGCTGAAGGCTGAACTCGACGGTGATGCATAGGCAATAAAAAGAAGAACATGTTTGAGTGTATCGTGGTGCTCAGCCACGTATGCAATGTCCAGCGCCCCTAATTAATACACTCAGATACAGTATATAACAGATGGCTGCAATACGCACCATGGCTTACATCCTCACTGATGGACGGGGATCTACTCTTGCTTCCGCCACGAAGCCTTCCCGACAAGGCCCGAACAGACCTAGATGTAGACGAAGATGAGGAACTCTTGGGTTCCGAAGAGACGGATCTCGCTATTGCACCCAAATTTTCCTTGGTACCATTTGCACCCATAGATTTGTCCTTAGGTTTCAGCCACGCGAGATGGGGAGCAGAGAGACTTCTGTTGCGCAGTTTGTCTGATGGGGGCTCGAGGGTTGAGCTAGACTGGACAGTGGGATAAGATGCACGTTTTGAATCTCGAGAACCTCTGCCCTCGAGCTGTACGTCATTGCCTGGAATCGAGGATGATGATGGGATCGCGTCCTGGCTGTGCAATCTCCCAGCGTACGTGCGATGCAAGAGATGTTCCAGATATTTCCTGCGCTGAAAGACACTCTGTTAGAGAAGACAGATCATCAGAAAGAATTACATACCTGTTCTTCGATATCAGCGGCGCCCTTTTCGCGGCCTGTACGTTGTGGATTGATGACCACACTTTGGTCTGGAATTTCCCTTGCGCTAGCCTTTCCCAATAGATCGAGTAGTTTGTCGAGCTCTGGATCGACCGTGTCTAGGGTGAATGCCTTACCCTTGCCTGCTTTTGCCTTTTCCATCTGTGCGATTTTTTCACGGCGGAGTTCCACACGCTGATTTACTAATTGGGGAGCAACGGCATACAATCTTTCGATGGCGTGAGTGATCGCGTCGAGGTCGAGGGAATTGGAAGACAAGGCAGGTTCTGTGAACGTTTCCGTGCTCGGTGCGCAGACCAAGAGCTTTTCTGGAGGGTATTGGTCGGCTAGCCGCATTTCACCAGACCGTTTCTCTTCGGACGGAATGCTGGGGGCATATGAAGGAGGGTGCTCATAAAGGTACTCAGCGTCATATTCTGGAGGGAGGGTCTCAAAGGATGGACGGAGATTATTGTGGGATTCAGACGGCTGAAGGAGTGGTGCGTGTGCTGTGGGGTGCTGTGGGGGTGAGGATCCACGTGCCCTACAGAGGGACACGATGGTGTCAAGCTGCTCATCGATGCGTGCCCAGAGAAGAGCGGCTCGTACTTCTGCAGGGGTGGACATGGACGGGATCACTTGCAAGGACGACAACTGTCGCTGCAGCGAAGCGATGGTAGCGTATGGGGACGCGGAGACCGGGATGTCAGCATCAGAAGGAGCAGATTGGGAGAGGGGGTGGGGTGAGAGCTGCTCGAGGTCGAGGAGCAGGGTAACGATGGCCCGTGCGAGGTGTGCATCCTGGCTGTCCAAGGAGGGGGCAAGTGCGTCGACATGATCATGCAGCTGGGCGAGGAGAGCAGCCTCTGTCTGGTCTGCATTGGCGTCGCGTGGGCCGAGTGCGTGCACAAGACAGGCTAGGGGCGACTCCGAGAGAACCTGCTCGAGGGGGACGTCGGGGCCAGCGGCGGGTGGCAGGGCGAGGATGCTGGTGAGCGTGAGGAGACACGAGTGCTGCACGGCGACGAGCGAAGCATGGAGGACGTTGCCGGTTGTTGCGTAGTCAACTGGCTCGACAGCGAGCTGGTCGAGGAGGTCGTCGTTGAGGAGGTGTACGGGGAACGGGGCGGGGATGTTCGCGAGGAGATCAGCGTCGGGGCGAGCGCGTTCGAGGGTGGCCATGGCCAAGGCGGGTCTGCGTTGGCCAAGGCTTTAATATTTAATAGCAACACGTGATGCTTGCAGGGTCGGTATCTTGCATGGACCACGACAGCGACGTGCGCTGGGTCCCATCCCAGTCGCCCATCCCGGCGCTGCAGGCCCTCATCAGAGAGGCTGAGCGCGACAAAAAAGGTCGGTGTCGCCCCAGAGACGCGTCTTGTCGCTCACAGTCCCAAAGCCAAGCAGCCATCGCTCTCAGATCCATACGCGGCGCCAATCTCGACGCGTACGACCCCGCTGCCTGCTGCGCACAGGAAGCTACTCGCACCCTCTGCGAGATCGCCCCAGGCATCTGTGCCACTGGAAGGGGAGCCAGAGGCGGTCGCCTTTGTTGGGCTTCTCAAGGACGCATTCAAACAACTCGATGAAAACGCGCTCAAGAAACAGCGTCTGGCTAAAGAAAAACAGCGCGAACGCAGTTGTCGAGACCCCCGCCCCCTCGCAAAGACATCCAGCGCGTTCGCCATCTGCCCTGCTGGCCCCGCGTCTTCTGTTCAACCCGAATCCCGTGGACATGCTCTAACAAAGACAGCCAGTCTAAGACTCCGTGGTGATATCGCATCTGGGAAGTCTACCCATTCACTCCCGAGCCACTCTCTGAACCCAAATCCTGCTTCTGCTCCTCAGCTACCCGTCCGGGCGCCCACTGCACCAAACTCTGCTGCCCCCAAGCCTCGTACCCCCGCCGATGGCGATAGCCCGATGGAAGATGTCATCGATCTCACTGAAACTGACACGGATTGGGAGAGACCGATCACCTCCCCGTACAACCAAGAAGTCGATGACGACAGCGATTCGGGCATGGACGTATCCTTTTTCCAATCCGAACCCCTGCCACCCACATACACCTCCCCACCAGCACCCAAACCTAAGCCACAGCCTCCCCAGCCAAGTACGGTGCCACGCCCCCCACCGATACAACGTCCACGCATTGGCCCTCCCCCCCTGGGAATGCGCCGTGCAGCATATCTCCCACCTTCTCAATATAGTTCGTCCCAGAGCGCAAAGGGTGCGACTGTTCCCAGGTTCAAACCCCCTTTTCTCACCAACACAGCAAGTTCAGCGAACAGGAGTGCCACTGGGTCAAAGTCTGCAACCACGATGGGCTCATTGCCAACCTCTCGACCAGCTCGCAAAACGGAAGTAGTACCGAAATCAGCGCAGGACCCCGACTCGTCGTTTGACGTGTCCTTTGACATGGATATCGACGCACTGGAAGAGACGATGAAAGCATATGATTGAATGCTATGGAAAACAATTGATCTATACTGGTCATGTCTTACCCGTGGGTTACAAATACCACATTTTCTTTCGCTCTCCCCTACTAAAGTATTGAGCACTGACTAGTAATCATCGCATCCATGTTTTTATGCATATCAACACATACCCATGTATCCTAATCATGACAAAGATCTCACCCGACCAAATTGAACCCGGATAAGCGGTGTCGTGGAGCCTTTACAGCATCGAACAATTGGACAGGAACCCGCCAACCGCTAGTAGGATCGACCCTGCTGTGTTACATGATTTTCTTGTTGTGTGGACAGCACATTCGGCCAGGATCCCAAACCCTGTCCGTGGATTGGATCACTTGCGCACTCCTTTATCCATGATATATTCATGTCCGTAAGATGACGAACAGCATATCAGTGGAGATGACACCACACGCTTGATCGGATCTGTACCCACCTTGCATGCGAAACTGCACACTACGTAGCAGGCGACTTCTGTATGCGATCAGACGGACCGTATCATAAAATCCTCAACGCCACCTCGATGACGTACATTTGCTATGCGAGCTTGGCGATACAAATTGAAGAGTAAGTTGCTGCGGAGGATGGAAACCCTTGTTTACCCGTCCGACCGTCCTCGTCTGTAACCACCTTCCTGGGCATGACAGGCGACTCGGCAGTATCACGAGGTTTCGCCGGATCACTCTGGTCCTGCGTCACCCATACAACGATGGAATCGGTAGTCCCAGATAGTGGTCTGAATCATGTCACCACGAAGGCCGAGCTTGGAACCTCGACAAAGGACTGACGTGCTTGAATAATTCTTGGAGAAGATCCGTAAGCCCGCGTTGCGTGCCTTTATATTGTGGCGGCATGGCATAGTCGAGCGCTTGACTGACTGTCCTGCGAAACACGATAGTGTCAATCGATCAATATAGCCATGTGGAACATTCAATGAGAATGGTAGAGAATGTGGCGAAACGCCCTTCGTGGATTTGCTGATCAACATTGAACCCTGAATGGTACAATCCTGAGTTACGCACTTGCCAAGCGACAACCCGTAGGAGGGAGTTTGCCGAGAGATTGATCCTGTTGTGAATGCATAGCATACTCACTACAAGGCGTGTTGACCCGTGGTGCAGAACGTATTGACTCTAAACACAGGTTGCCTTTGTTCCCAAGGCAGGAATGAAGGCGTCGGAAACGTCACTTGTACTCTTTGCGGATGCTATTCCCTCCGACGAAATTCGGTCGTGTGGTAAGGGTGAAATACTGGCCAACCACAAAAACCGTGACTGTGTTCAATATCCAAGCAGAATTCAAATGGACCTAGGTGCTGAAGTAAATGTGCATCAGCGTTCTGAGACGATTAAACCGCACCTCCATACCCAAGTAACTCAACGGATGAAGGACAGCGTACTACAGCAAGGCACTGGATGAATTAAAGGTGCCACCGTGCAAGGAATGATCGTGTTTTCGACCTGGTGATCGTTCAACAAAGTTTCTGGTCGCTCCACCACTACTTCTGGGCCTGACGTGTCATGGTTTGTCTAGTGAAACAGCACTGCGGCGGTTTTGCAAAGAGTTCCTGTTCTTTCTGGCCCGACAAGAGCCCAAATGAACGGATACAGTTTTTGCGCTGTATGAGTTATTAGCCACGTGATCGTACACTTTTGCTAGTTACCACCGTCATGAAGTTCCCGACTCGCTTCCTCTCCTTCTTCCTCGTCTTCCTCCTCCCTTGCACGACCGCCATCAAATTTGCCCTCCAGCCAGCAAGAATCCCCGTCCAAAAATGCATATGGAACGCTGTTCATGTGAATGCCCTTGTCATTGTTACCGCCAATGTCGGTCCAGGTCCCGACCAGCGCATCGACATTGAAATTGTCGACTCTACATTCGTAAGAAACGTCTATCTCTCCAAAAAGGATATCAAAGGCGAGACGCGCCTCGCGGTCACTGCCCACGCTGATGGTGAGATTGGCGTGTGCTTCAAAAACCATTTGGCACCAGGTCCGTCATCTCTGTGTCGTATATCTGTACACACAAATACCGTACAATAGATGTCAAGTGGGATATTGCTCGCAATATGACGCGCACGATTGACCTCGACGTGGATATTGGTGCGGATGCAGTAGACTACAAGTACCTCTCTCTTTCCTTCATTCCCTGGGTTATTTGCTCACGCGCTTCCTCCAGTGCCATCGCTAACCAAGAGTCTCTGTCTGGAATTGAGATGGAGATGCGCAAGTTGGAAGGGCTTGTCAAGGAGATCGTGGATGAGCTTGACTATCTCAAGAAACGGGAAGAGACATTTGCGAACACGAACCGTACGTCTCTTTTGTCCACGCACCTCCCGTTGCTCATCCCTCTTCGCGACCAGTCTCGACGAATCAGCGTGTGCAAAACTTTGCTTGGTTTACGCTCCTCTCTCTCGTGTGTCTGGGCATATGGCAGATTTTCCACCTCCGTGCTTTCTTTAAACGCAAGTACCTTATTGACTGAGTAGTGCTATAATATCCCGTCACGAATCACGATTGTCATGCGCTGGGGCGTGGTCGGTCAAAATCGTAATTAACATTCATTTCTGTATATCCATGTCCGTGATGTCAAACGAGCCAGCCGGATTGGCCACTGTCCTACATTATGAAAGAAAGCGGGTAATGTCACTGTATCCGTGACAGAGGGAAGAGGGGAAATCGAGGAGGGCCTAGCTCACTCCTGCGCCAAATCCACGCAAGGATACCGATAAGCCTCCAGGAAGAATAAAAGTGTCCATGCTCACGTTCCCTCACCACTCCGCCATGGTATCCGAACGACACCGATCTCATACGTACCCACTCCCGACTGCCCCACGTAGCTTCCCCCTTTTGTCGCTAGACCTGATACGTCAAACGATTTGGACGGCATAGCGATCATGACAGCGACCTGAATAGCATCAGGAGGCGGCCGTTGAACAGGCGGCGGCCTCGACGGTCCCTCGCATCGATGTCGCGGGCACCCATGCGCTCGCAACGCCACGCCCACCGCACGCGCCGCAGCACCCTCCGCGTCCTCTCGAAACATCGACGCGTCCATCGATTTCCGCCGACCGGTCAGCTTCGACCGCGACCACAGCAACGCAGCAGAGATCGGCTGGCCAGACAAGACGCGTAGAATAGAGAGAAAAAAAAGCATTCACGTTGGCTCCTTCATGCAACGCCGCGTACAGGGGGGAACACTGACCTGTACGCCCTCCCATCTGCACGACGCGAGAGCCAGTGACACGGGAGACGTCCATGGCTCTAGGAATGTGGGCCGCACGAGGCGCCGTCGCGCGCGCTTTCGGACAGTGAATGGGTTCCCCTCCATGTCCTGTAGTTGTACATCCCATGCGGTTCCGATGAGGCGGAACCGTCGCCACGAGCCTAGGCCGCACCCGATAAAAAGAAGGAGGAGGACGACAAAGGTAATGACGAAGCCAAAAAAGTAGTTGGCGTTCGTGACATTTGGGGAAGGTGGGGGCGGGGGTGGCGGGGGCGGACTGCCCGATGGAGGCGGCGGCGGCGGCGGCACACCCGAAGGTGGTGGTGGTGGTGGAGGCGGAGGGGGCGGGGGCGGGGGCGATGAGGAGGACATGTACACTTGACCGAAGAGACAGTACTAGTCGCACCCGATACCAATCTAGACTGGGTATACTTAAGTATAAGGACGTGTTTCAGAACGACGGGGATTATGAGGCAACGTATCCAGGGCGAGCGTTTGAGAGTCCTGTTTTCTAGTACATTTCGTGGTTGGGAACAACGTCGCCAATGTCAGTTTTTTTTTATGTGGGCACCGTACGGCATCGGTACAACCAGTACTAGTGCTCATCCTTGGGATTATCCGGGACAACTCATAAATAGACAAACCTCCAGTCTTTTTTTCTTCTTTCATTTCCATGCTATGTGTGTCCGATAGACACGCCCCGCGATTGACTGAATCGCCGCACAAACCGCTGCCAGATGCTCGGTCTCCGCTCCCGCGTCGGTGGTCTCGACCTCGACCGCCCTGCATCATACCCATACTCGTGTTCATACCCAAACTTGCTTGGCACTGGTGGGGGGCGCAGATCAGGTCGGTCTCTCGGCCCGTAGTTACCATAACGCTCCTCCCTCACCCTCATCTCTTCATCCGCTTGCGGTCCTCGTACGATCGATCCTTCAGGACTGTACGACAAAACGTCATGGCCTGGTCGCCGAGGGCTCTTTGTCATTCCTGAATGTACCTGAAACCCTGCATCCGCGAGGCGCGGTGGAATGGTGTGGACTGCTTCGTGAGAACGTGGTGGTGGTGACATGATAGGGGGTGAACGAATATTGACATTCAGCCCCGCGCCAGTAGCGGCCGCCACGACTGATGCCGTGTAGGGCGCCTGACTGAGCCCGATCGTCCTGGTAGGCGACGCCCGCCTTATCTGTGGAGGCGGCGCACGTGGTGGCGAAGATGGAGAAAGGAGTAAAGACGATGCGGGAGGGTCCGTCGGAACCATATCCAGTGGCATGTCAGACGAGGGCGCCGTGTGGTCTGCTGTAGACGGCCACCGCATATCCTGTGGCGGGAGTACCCAATCTTTCCGTGGAAAAATCATCCCTGGAGGGGGTACGATGGGAGCGCATGGCAGGCTAAAGTCACTCCGTTTTCCTGGCAGACTGCGCGTGTCCTGTCGGGAGCGAGCAATGGCCACTAGCGGGTAATTTTGGTGCTGGTGCTGTAATTGCGGCAATAGATAGTCAGCACGAGGACGGGTGACGCCATGAGGGAGGCCGTGCAACCGGTAGGCAGGGTCGTCGAGGGAGTCTGAGCGGTATGAGGACTCGTCGGATGCACTTCGGCCTAGACTGTCACAGTCATCGCTGTCGTACACCGACGCGACCTCCCAGTCATCGTAGTCCGCATTCTGTCGATAAACGGGGAAGTTCATGAATGAAACACGCTGTGGTTGCGGGGAGGTGCGAGGAGAAACAGAGGAGGATGAGTATACCCGGGCCAGGACACGCCTTTGAGGCTGAAACTCGCATTCGCCACCCTTTTTGCAGGATCTTTTTCGGGACAGATACAGCAAGGGTCGAGGCACGTTCCGTGGAGACGCCGGAGGCCACGACATGCCATGGTTGTAATATAGTGTAGTGTATATGCCGATGATCGGTGTGAGGGTCCACTTTATGACCGTAATGGTGCGCAGATAAAGGTGATTCCGAATGTGAGGTTGTTCACCGAGCTCAAGGGCCAAAGGATCCTTGAACACTCCTGTAAAGCGACATAAAGGCATCCCAAGTTGAAGGCGATGACACTGAAGGTGACAGCGCCATAGACCTACCACACTGACAATGACGTTGTTTTAGCTTTGCATTGGAGCATTGGCCCCTGGTATGGGAACACAATGCGGCAACCGTGCAGCATAAGAACTTTCATGAAATCGATTCCTGTGTTTTATGAAGGGCCTATCAGACCTTCGGTCACTGCCCACTACTGTCATCACAGGAAGGTAGCCAATAATAGTTGCAGCAGGGGATAAATCCAATGTGCGATTCACTAAGCTTTGTGATTGGCATATAAATTTGCTGTGTGATATCAGCTCATTACTCACGCAAGCAGGCCTAGCCCCACGTTCTTCCGACGTTTCTTCCAGCTTCTATACAATCACCTACGCTTACGCCTCCCACACCTGCACCTACGACTTCCACCCGACCGTCCCATGGTTCGGACGCAAGTGCACTCTTCAACTCTTTCATCCGCTGGAGATGACCGACGGTGTACAAGGGTATACATCTCGTATTAGAGTGGATTCTGACAAACAGGGGGGACGGGAGGGGTTGGCCAAGTTGACCAGAGAGATCGGAAAGTAGAGCTGGGACATCGACTTGTGGGGGGGAGATCGAACCGGAGATGTATGGACCGCCAAGCATTACGGTCATCTTGACAATGCCTGGCGTATCTTGACCTGCAGTCGAGCACGAATCAAAAACACAACCGAGAATCCCTGAACCTGTAGCCACATTATAACCGTCCGCTGGACGAGGGACAAGGTAGCCAAACCCATCCGGGTGAAGTGGAAGCGAAGGAGAGGGGGGGTGACGGAACACGATGTTGACGACAGTCACAGAAGAGTAAGTGTTGGTCGTTAGATGAGGTAACAAAGATGTTGGCGGGAGTATGGCTCGTAATTCGGGAAGCGGAAGTGCAGAAACAACATGCGTTGGGAAGAGGGTTTCTTGTGACGTTGTCGTTACCTAAGAAAGATTAGACGGCACCGTGTAACTGAGGACTGTAATCACCTCAAAACGGTTGTTCCGTGCATTGAGGTGAAATCCCGTAATTCTTACCCCACTGTACATGTGTACGTTGGGCCGCTTGCGCAAGTAATCCACAAGGGCATCCACAAGGGTGCCTATGCCATCCCGGAGGGTGTACACTGAAACATCACGCATCCTGTCCTGCAGGTCCCCCACGTCATAATTCGGATGTGACTGTGGGGGAGTGGAACTAGATGCGCGCAAGGAGCCAAGCAGGACAGAGCCCCATCCGCGCTCTTCTGCGTCCCACATGGAAGGAAAGACAGAGCGCACACTGAGCCTTCGGGCATCTGCAGCGTATATGCCATGGACGAATGCACTTCCAAACACGCGTGCGAACTCGGCACCAAACCTTCTGGTGAAGAAGTCATCTACTGATTCATCTTCCGCTCCAACACGTCTATTTTTCCGCCTAAATGGCTCCCGAAGAACAGACGAGAGAAGTAAGCGCCCAAGGTGCGCATTCGGTGCTCGAAGTGAACTGAAAAGTTCTGAAGGTGATGACGGAATGCAGTGGATCCCCTGCTCCCCAGGGATATGTAGGAAGCGGTTCTTGGCGGCGGCGGCGGACTTGGGGACGGTAAGGAGTGATGGTGTCAGATCCAGGAGGTGAATCTAGTCTTCGCGACGGCAGTCAAACAGCACTGCCGAAAGAGACAAACTTCGACGTACCAACTCGAGGATGCTAGGTGCATTTGGGCGTAATGTTCGCGGACCTGCCTCGAGGAGGACCTCTGCCTCCTGATGGCCTTCCAAGGCCAGCCTGACTCTTTCTGATCGTACCCAACCACCGAAACGTGTGTCCTTATTTATGACCAGGATGCGCGCGGTTGGGAAACGTCGAGAAAGGTGAAATGCAGCAGACAGGCCTGTCAGACCCCCGCCAAGGACTGCCAGTAGCAGTGTCATATCATCGACTTGATCGGCGTTCAATACAAACGAGACCTTGATAAACCTAGCTTACCCAAAGAAGAAGTTGTTTCCCGCGACATATCAGACACGTCGCCGCCAAGTTCATGTTTGTCTCGTGCCCCCTCCCTCGCTCTCGTCGCACAATGACACAGATAACAAAGGCAAAAGAGCTCACGCCAGAGCCATTCGTACCGGCAACGAATTCTCGCCGTGGCAGTTCCGCTTCACCTGAAAAGCCGCCTGGTCCTCTCAGCATCCCAGTATCCCCGGAGGAGCGTGACACTATCAAGGTCAACAATGCAAGCCAGACTGACCTCAAGAACGCCTGTGATGATGCGCTGAAGCGAGTACGTACGCCCTCTCATATCTGAATAGTGCCCCTTTCAACCGCTGCGCAGTATTTGTCGCGTCCAAATTTGTTTAAACAGATACACCTTCATACAGACGTGAGGCTCACCCTGGGCTGGGCAGGCGTCCTCGTTGCAGCCGCCACCGGTCTTTACGGCTGGAAAGTCGAATTCGAGCAGTCCAAACCCGCAGTATGGGCCGGCTTCATAACGTATGTGTCGTGTCAAAGAGTCCCTCACCTTGTCCTGACGTTCTCCTCCAGCTATGTCATTTTGACCTCTCTTCAAGCACTCTATGCGTATTTCGTGGAGGGTGATATTGTTTTCGTGGGGAGGCGCAAGACGTTCTCTAAGCGAATAATCACTGAGCGCATCACAATCTCGTCGCGCACCATCCCCGTGTCTGCCTCCCCTCAGTCATCTCTCGCAAACGTCCCTTCGTACTCACTGAGCATCAACTATGTGCAATCTACATCGGGTGGCAAGTCGCTCCTCGCCAAGAACCGCACGCAAGGCTCGAAGGAGTACAACGCATTCTTTGATGAAAAAGGTGTCATGGTTCAAGAGTTGTTTGAGTCGTGGGTCGGTGAGCTCGTCGAGGGCACCATGGAGGGCAAAGCTGCTTAGATATGGGTGTGGACGGGCCTGGGTGGTATACGATATTGTAGGATGCACAATGATATCTTGGATCCCATGGTGTCTCGGATTATTGGGTTAATTGACTTGTCTCGACTGCTACAATATCGTTTGGAGAACATAAAACTGCACATTAGAATAGGAGCAACCGGTAGTAATTGTACATTATTCTACACTTCTTGACTTTCGAGACTCTGTTTCTTGGACTTGGCTGGAAGGAGCTAAGGAGATGGTGAGCAGAGGGCCAAGGTATGACCCGACAAGACCTACTGCGGGGTTGATGTATGGCACCACTCCTCCCTCGGATATGATGACGTTGCCGAGCAGTTTACTCAGCCTAAAGAGGGTGTCAAGACCAAAGAAGTCGAGCAGGCATGACTCACTCTTCGTCGTTACGGATGGCCAGTTGGAGATGTCGTGGATTGATGCGTCGCTTCTTGTTATCGCGAGCAGCATTCCCAGCGAGCTCAAGAATTTCTGCAGCCAGATACTCGAGCACAGCGGCAAGATAGACTACAGATCTCAAGTCAGATTATGAATCGCGGGAGAGGAGAAGAACGACCTGGAGCACCACTGCCGACACGGCGACCAAGGGCAGAATTTCTCAGCAAACGATGGACGCGACTGACTGGGAACTGAAGCCCAGCCCTATGCGAGCGAGACACGCTCTTGACATCCTTTGCCTTGCCCCCGAGCTTACCACTTGTACTGCTAATTTTTCCGCCCTTTGTGCTCGATTTTGAAGGCATTGTGGCGGGGAAAGTTGAACACGCGTTTAGCGCGTCGACACGGTATTTATACAGACGCGCGACGCGTCGTGACGCGACAGGGACAAACAAACATAAACATTACGTGAAGGGTATATTAGGGGCCGTCCCCACTGTCGTTCATGTCACCAACCCCCCACTAAGGCATCTGTCGTTATGCCTCCCAAACCCGCCTCCACTACCGGTGGGAAGGCACCTGCTTCTGGGACTGCGTCCAAGCAACCAGCCAAGACCATAGAGGGTGCAAAAGGTGCGAAAAAGACCGCGAAGACCGCCGCTCCCCCAGCTGCTGGCGAGGAGAAGAAGAAGCGGCGAAAGCTTCGCAAGGAAACCTATTCATCTTATATATACAAAGGTGCATCCTATACTAGCCCGATCCTGCATATAATTGACCGCGGTGTTCAGTTCTCAAGCAAGTCCATCCAGACACTGGTATCTCCAACAAGGCGATGGCCATCTTGAACTCTTTTGTCAACGACATCTTCGAGCGTATCGCCACAGAGGCATCTAGTGAGCATATTCATCTTTTTAGTTCCACAGCTCATATAGCTTCAGAGCTCGCCGCTTACTCTAAAAAGTCGACCATCTCCTCCCGCGAGATTCAGACGGCTGTGCGTCTGATCCTTCCTGGTGAGCTCGCGAAGCACGCGATCTCAGAGGGTACCAAGTCTGTTACCAAAGTGGGTGGTTATCCACTGCCTGGTACATCCAATTGCTCATGCGCGTTTCAGTTTTCGAGCTCGGCCGCAAAGTAATGCATTGCATCGCCTCTACTTGTATCGTTGTCCACCATTTCCTGGGTTTGTGGTTTACGTGTACTAAGATATTTATTTGTCAGTTATGGTCGGTATTTACTTAATGCAGTCATTAAGTTTGGACGTCTCTTTCCAATGAACACACCAGAATCACGAGTTGCGTTGGTGACCACTACACATCTGGTCATTGTGAGCTTTAGTCAGTCATTCGAATATAGGATGAACATATAGACAGCACCATCGACTGATCGTGCCAGCCATTGCTTCCTCCCTCCTTTCAAGATTCAGGGATGCATGTTATTGCTGCTAGGTCGTGCGTATCAAGACCCAAACGGGTTTATCAGACGTGACGAGTTCACCTTGAGTTCCTGGAGCCACAATGTGTTCGAGGCGTCGGGCGTATTGAGAACCCTTGGCAGGTGACAGATAAAGTATGTGTTGACGAATCTCGATGTGCGTAATCGCATCATCTCTAGTGATCTTACGTATGGAAATGATAGTCGGCGCTCTCAGGGTTCGCCATTGTCATATCGAGGGAAAAAAAAACTGAGTGTTCCCATTTAGCTGCTACTGCTGGTCATCCATCTGCAGGGAGTTCGTGGGCGAATGCCACCTATGTTCATCCGTTTGACCCGGGAGGACACATGTTGAGGGTCAAGCATGGATCGATCCGCGTGGGGCCCTCCAGGAAGTCAACCGTCCTGCTCGGGATGGACATGATGGGTGCCAGTCCGATTTCTCATTCGATTCGAAACAGCCGTCCTTTTCGCACAGGAAACCATCTTCCTCTCATCACCACGGGAAAATGTTCACATTGAAATGTCCTCGGTGATTCTGTGACGGAGCGTGGGTGCATTTTTCACCTGCTTGCCGGTGATCCCGATGTCTCCAACTGGTGAGCTGTGTTCGGGGACCTTGGTCCGCTTGGTGCATGTGTTGCATGTGCAGTATGGTCACAGTAAAAGGCGTAGCAATAGTTGTCAGCATATGGCCGATTCGCTAACCGCCCGCGCTGTGTCAGATATCCGCGTACCTCGGTTTAAGGTCTTTTTCCAGGAGATCAGTCGGCGGGATACTGGTGGCATAGACATGATAGTGAGTCTTGTAACATCGGATCGTCTAACAAAGAGGTACGCACATATACCTTGAGAGTTTGTTTGTATTCACCGTTCAGAGGGATGCATCCACCGAGCTGGAGGTGTGTAAAGTCTGTTCGGATACTAGATTTTTATCCAGGCTGTTCTCCCGCCATCTCGGCGCTGCACGGTAATCCCCTTGGTAGCGTCCCGACCACCACTGATCTGGACGCCACAATCATTCACCATACAGACATTGTGCTACGTTCCCAACTGGATCATCGTGAGTGATATTGGAGGGATGGCAATTCGAAATGTAACATGTACATTAATGCAGATGCCAGTAAAACCTTTTACGCTCCATTGTCCACGCTAACCCATCCATAATGTACAATCCAAACTCGTTTAAGAGTACGAAAAAAACACTGCGCCCGGGCGGGGATGGCCACACCGGAACAAAGATAACAGAGTCAGCATATGATTCGGCTGAGGGTACGAGCTCGGCGAAAAACGGCAAGGACAAGCCAACAACGACTCCGCCTTGTGATCGACAAAAAGCGAAATTGACCGTATAATTTCCTGACTCTACTTACGATCAATTTCATTGCGTTTGAGACACTGGCCAACAAGGTTTTTGCCGCGGTGCACTGCACCATTACCATCATCCCACCCTCTCCGCGCACCGGTGCAGGAGCACACACCATAAAAACGATCGTTTTCATCCCACTGTCCCTACTCAGTAAAACCCGGTGTACTCACGCATGCGACAGGGAAAGGTGGCTACCTAATCGGATACACACCTTCCACTTTCTGGATTATTATCGCCTATCAGGAAAATTGGGACTCATCAACCCAGTCCCTTGTCGACAAGACTAGAAACTCACTTTCGTCGTTTATCATCATTTTTACCTCCACCATGCCACAAGTACTCGCTCAGCCTCCAAGCGTTCGCCTCCGTCGACCCTCGTGGACATTGGTTTCGGACGGCACACACGACATCCCATGTACAGAGTCAACTGGACTCGAGATGCCAGCCGTCACCGCCACCACGGGTAAATCACGGGCCCTCCTTCCGGCCGAACTCCACCTCGAAATCATAGACATATTCGCTCGCCAAGTACCTCAGACACCAAACCGGGATGAGGCCTACGATCCTGCCAACCTCAACACACTCTGCACCTGTGCGCTTGTATGCAAACTCTGGCTCAACACCGCGAGGAACGGGATATGGGCAAGCGTGCGGTTGAGTGGCCGGAAAAAGAGCACGGCCTTTGTCCGGCTATTATGTGCCTATGCGCGTGACTCGAGTGAAGTTCCTCCAACGTGGACAATACCGAGTTTTGGACGCTACGTCTCGCACTTGTCCATTCGGGAGACACGCGGGAACGCCTGGGATCCAAAGTGGCTCGATGAGGCGCTTCCACATCTAGGTGCACATCTCCGCCGGGTCCAAAGCCTCGAAATGGAGCACGTCACATGGGAATACCTCTCTTCCAAATCGCGCGCGGCTTGCCTCGAGGCGTTCAAGCAGGCAAACAGACTTACGTTGCGTGGGTTCGTGTTCCGCACGACAAGGGAGATGTACGGCTTCCTTGGCGAGTTCTCGGAGTTGGAAGCGCTCACGCTGGATGGGGTACACTGTGCCAAGAGAAACACGCTGACATGGATCTTCAATTCTACACGGGATGGAGAGGAGGCGATCAGGCTCCCTCCGAGGGGACTAAAAGAGGTAGGATTCAGGAGGGTGCCGATGGAGCACATCTTGGAGTGGATCATGGCAGGTTCCAAATATGAGGGGAAAATGGGAAGATCCGGTTCCGGAATTAAGAGTGTAAGAATGGGAGGAGTAGGCGTATCAGAGGCAGCCATCGTCGGGAGGTTCTTGAGGGAAGTAGGGGATAGCCTGAGGAAGGTGTATATTGGATTCGAAACTGATTTCGTCGAGAGGGGGGGTGAGTGTCGGATAGCGATCGATATTGGACTGGCTGACGACGGGAGTGCAGATACGCTGGTGAGAGAAATGAAGCTCGCAGAAAACACCAATCTGGAAGAGTTCCACATCTTTGGCCTCGTCATTCCGTCTCCACCGCCAGTTGACCCGTTCGAGCAGGAAGAGACGCCGCGACGGCGGGTACTCCAGGCGCTCACATTTTTGCTGTCTCAGATACAGTCGCGGATGCGTGTGCTGTCGCTGGCGCTGTACCCAGCCGACTTGCGGGCGATGCTAGCGATCGACTTTGAAGGGCTAACGCGGGTGTTTGAGAAATGCATGTGGACATACGTAGACGAAGTGCGGGTCGTGATCTCAAACAAGGGTGATTTTGGGCTTGGAAACGTCGTCCGCGAGCGGTTGGGGGTGCTGCAGGAGCGGGGCGTGCTGAAAGTCAATATCGGGTTTGACGAGCGGGAAGTGTTGTAGAATACGCTTGATAGATTTCTCACCCTCTTTTGTCTCCAACCATGGCTGATGCAGGTAACGATACCACCCCGTCGTCCTACAACCCTGCTTGACATCCCTACAAGGATTCTTCAAGGGCACGTCGGCTGACCAGGACAGGCGCTTCTCCGACAAGGAACTAAAGCTGCTCAAGACAATAAAGTTCCCCCCAGAATTCGACAAAAAAGTAGGTCGTTTCCTCCGTGCGACCCAACCATCCCCTCATTATTTTCAGGTGGACATGAAAAAAGTTAATCTACAGGTTATCAAACCATGGATCGCTAAAAAGGTCACAGAGCTCGTTGGCTTTGAAGACGAGGTCGTCGTCGAGTACGCCATGGGGCTCCTCGAAGACCCGAACCATACCGTAAGCGTCATGCACTCCGTAACGTGAGTTCGCTCATGGATCCGTACAGACCCCCGACCCCAAAAAAATGCAAATCAACCTCACTGGTTTTCTTACGTCTTCTACCCCTGCCTTCATGACTGCTTTATGGTCTCTCTTACTAGAAGCTCAAGACTCTCCCGCAGGTGTACCAAAGACGTTTGTCGAAGAGAAAAAGGAAGAATTGCGCAAGGCAAGGGACAGCGATCAACGCACATTTGGTGAGAGAGATCGCAGAGCTAGGCTCGACGAAATTCGAGAAAGCGAAAGAGGCGAACGCGCCGCCAGGGGTCGCGGCAGAGGTAGGGGTCGCGGCCGTGGAGGCTTTGAGGGTGGTGGCAGAGGCAGAGACAACGGCTGGGGTGGGCGTGGCGGCGGGGTATGTGTTCCATGTCTGGCACCCACATCCATTAATCACGCATTTCCCTAGCGGCCAGGTCGCCGTTACTCGCGTTCTCCACCACCTCAGCGGCGCCGCTCTCCATCTGCGTCGCCGTTTGATGCACGCAGCTCTCGCTCGCCTCCACCTCCTCCACATCGGCGCTCCCGCACACCCCCTGGCCGTCTATCGCGGTCACCTCCCAGGTATAGCCCACCATCAGCCCGTCGATCTCGCACTCCCCCTCAACATTCACTCCGCCGTCACAGCCGCTCACCCTCTCCTCGAAGACGCCACCGATCTCCTTCCAGAACCCCATCTAAAGGTGGCTCTCGCTCTCGCTCAAGGTCTTTTCCCACCCGAAGGCGAAGACGTTCACCTTCTCGTTCTTGCTCTCCCCCAAGAAGATACAAAGAAAGACGACGTGACAGTCGGAGTCCTCCGCCACGTAAACGTCGCTTTTCCCGGTCTCCAACACCACCTTCAAGTCGTTCACCCTCGCGCTCGCCTCGGTATACTCGACGTCGGAGCCCAAGTCCTAGAGGTGATCGCAAAGCGGGACGTGTCAGCTCCTCTCACTCTCGCACACCACCTCCGCGTCGTCGGGACTCCAGGGACCGTAATCGGACTATAGAAGAAACCCGCCGTGTTGGAAGAAGCGCGTCACCTGCTGCGATGGACGTTGATAGGGCAGAAACGCGCTCTAGGAAACTCGACTCCGATCTCCCTCAGAATTCACGGGGTGAGCTGAAGATCAAGGGCCAAGCGAGTGTCTACAAGTCTAGGTGGGAGAATGATAGATTACAGGTTGGTGTTCTATCATCTTTCATGTTTCTTCGCTAAATCTTGTCCTCATGGAGTAGGGAAAGAGTGCCAAGGACGATGAAGTTGCTGCAAAGCAGGAACTGGAAAGACGAGAAAATGAGTTGAAAGAGCGAGCCCTAAGAAACAAAGTGATAAGGACGAGAAAGGGCAGCGGAGGAATCGGTGCTCCCTCGGGTTGATTCAGTCACATGCATTGTGACCGGTATATTCTTTGTGTTTTTCTACTCTGTCATGCTGCCACTGATCGCTATATATCGCCTCGCTTCTCGAGGTACCAGGACCAGTTGAAAGAAAGAGCATTTCTCTATTGGCTGGCGAGTACTTTTTTTTTGATATGTTTTCCCCTTTCATCTTTCTATTACCGTTTACTCAAGTGTACACGCGATTTTAGCCGCTTTACCTCTCCTGTTGATTACTCCCTCCAAGTAAATCATAGTTTGTGACTATTGCACATCTTTAAGAATGCCACTTTGAATCCCTTGACTGACGCCGTCTGAAGACAGAATCTGGCGCTCCTTTATTGTGCTATTCAATATATTTCCAACGAGCCAGCGAACACCATCTTTTTCGAACTTGGGTGATAAACTTTCTCTGATCAAGGCTTATTCTGCGGTGTTACTGTCGTGTGCTACTACACGGGGCCAGACCTCTGCTTTCCAGACTCACTTTTTCGGGTTGTCACGAGGCACGTTCACTATGATTCATCCATCCCTCCAGAGTCAAGGGACCAGACCATCACGTTACACCTGTTTGTGGGCATGGGTCCGTTGCCCTCCCCAGACGTTTACCTCACAGGAACACGATCGCGTATCATGTACGCAGATCTGCCTGACATAGGGAACCCCAAATCTCTGAAAACGAGCCAGTTCTCTTGACGCGGTCCCGTTCGGTTTAGATCTCGGCGGCGTTGCACTTGTGACGCGCACTGCCAGATGATGATCGATATGATCGATAAACCCCCCGTCTCGGGGCCCTCTGTGCCACGTTTTGGATCCGTCCAGGGAATCCGGGTGAGCCGTTGTCGGGTTGACGTTTGATCAATGCACCGCGTCTCTCCTGGGGCCTAACGAGCGGGGCGAGGCGGCTCCCCGCTCGCCCGACGGCCGCAACACCCTGGAAACAATCGGTTGATCGGTGCGTACGTTCGAGAGGCGCTTGGCATTGACGTGGATGTACAGCTCCAGCATCGAACTGGGCCCGTCTTTACACGTTTCTTGGTCGATCGTCGAGATAAGTCGTGTGCACCCCACATGGACGGATGATAGGTTCGGGGTTTTCGTAGCTTGTCCGTCGTTCCGATGCCCCTTGGCAGGTACTATCCGGATAATCCCATCGATATCTACACTGCTCAGCGTGTGTGGGCTCCCAAACCCTTGCAATGATCAAACCAAGGTACCGTTCTCTAGCCTCGCTCGACGATCATCGTGTTCCTACTGTTTCGTTCAGTCTCGACAACGATGGAAAAGGAAGGAGATATTCCGTGTACGATGTAAACGTTTAGATGCAACGCACCCCTAGCCCAGCTCACCTCACCTTACCAGCCAAGTACTACGGATCCGTCCAACTCCAAACATCAAAAGGCAGTTCAAATTCCAAACGTGATCCAAGTGTTCCATCACATTAAGATACCACTTGGGCAAAGCCCAAACCGCGAGGATCGGAAAAAAGCTCATCAGAGGACCCCGCCTCGTTTCTACGTGGCTTCGAGCCAGACTCGCCAAAAACGCGTGCGCGTCATTCTGTGCACGCCACGACGGTCGCACCTGTTCCGAACAAAGCAAGGGTCAGCCGATTCATTCGAGACGCATTGCCCTGCATGACGTGGGTACTTGATGGTTGACATCGGGGCTATACTATGTCCATGTCTGAATTTTCACCCGTGTTTTCATCGTCTTGTCCTTGGAGTGTTCCAAAGGCAGTGGAACCAGCTTTCCCTCGCCAACGTCTCACTTTGCGACATAAAAGCACCTCGATGTCGTCCACGCTCCGACATTCGTTGAGAGCGAGCCGAAATTTCGAATACCACGGTCGACGGCCACTATTGGTCGCTGTGAGCCCACACAGACACAAGCCAATAGGGACACCCACCACTGAAACTCGATCATGTAGCGTACGTGTGCCTGCACGGTCTTGAGCCCTGCCACATCCATACGTCTGCACGTGTCGAGATACTCGAGCGCCATGAGCACCGGGTCCCGGACTGCCTCACCTGCAAACAAACTCGTCGCACTCAGCCCACACGCCCACACACGCCCGGAGACCAGCCGCACCACGGATTCCCAAGCAACGTCTCCCCAACCATGATCCCGTCCGCGTGCGTGTATGCCAGATTACCCTGCACATCCGCATACGTCCGCACGTTGCCGTTGCTGATGACCGGGATGCTGAGCGCCTGCTTGAGCTCGCGTACCGCGTCGAGGTCGGCTGCGCCCTGGCGGCGGCGTCTTGCGGATACGTGGCGCGCGTGTAGCGTCACCCAGGACGCGCCTGCGTGCTCGAGCACTCGCCCGAGCTCCGTCGTCTTACCCGACGCACACAGGCGGATCTTGGCGGACGACGGCACAGCGAGCGAGTGCGCCATCGCGGAGACTGTGGGATGGGATGGGTGAGCGGTGATTGGGGCGATTGGGGATCAGGAACCTATCGCGTCGATCAGTGGCCAGTCTTTTTTCGTGAGCAGGTACCCGCCAAAGTGGCCTTGACGCGCGTGTTCTTGGGGACATCCGAGGTTCAAGTCTGTGAGATTTGGCGGGTGAGAGGCTTTGGTGTCGTTGGCAGGTTCGTCGCGCACCTATGCCATCGCAGTAGGACTGGACACGTCGCGCCGCGTTCACGACCACCTCTGGGTCGTTCCCGCAGAGCTGTACCACCACAGGACGTGCACAGTCGTCCCAGTCGGGGTGCGTGGCCTGTAGATCGCGAAGATGGTGGTGGAGGTAATCAAGGTCGTCGAGGAGCCTGTGCGAGTCGATCATCTGGGTGTACGCCAACGTCGCGCCATACCGCCGGGTGAGGAGGCGGAAGGGCGCATCGCTCTGGTTGACCATCGGTGCGGCCACCAAGGTCAGGTCGGGCGCCATCTCAGTTAGTTAGAAACACGTGATGGTACAAGGACGTAAAAGAGAACATGAGAACAAAAACACGGGAAAAAAAAAAAAAAAAAAAGAAACGGTATACACAGTTTTGAAACCGGTCGAATATCTAGCAATATATGTGGATATAACAAGAAGGGGGATTATTCAGTGTCCCAGATATCAATGCCATGTATGACAGAACAACTTGAAACAGAAAACGAGAAAACCCTCCGACGCGATTCACCCTGAACAAAACACATTACCCTGAACATTCTTATGCTTCCTTCGATCCCTTGTTCGTCGTCGTGTTCACTTCGGGGTTTGATTCCCGATGTAATAATCCGTTTCGCTTCGGCAAGCCACCTTCGCATTTAGCGGAGCTTGACCGTTTCATGATTTGAGGGGGACTCGCTTTACGATGACTGTCCTGTGGAATTTTCTGGGAGGGTACAGGCGACGTAACTCGAGACACCTCCGGAGGTGAGCTCCCCGGCGAGTTCTCGAACGCTCCTCCTTCACGTACATGCCTTTCACGCGCGTTATCTCCATGCGATACGCTGGGTCCAGACGCAAGCTCGTGGCCCTCTTTAAGAATATCGTTTGCAATAGTTGGCACCGGCGGGAAGTAACCCGTATCCCCACTGGGCTCCGTGACAGGTGGGAAGTACCCTTCATGTGATCCCTCATCGAGTCCATTTGCAGCGTGTAGTGGTGCCCCGACTGCCGGGTTCATCCAGGGTGCATGTGGCCATAATGCGCCGGGAGTCATCGTTACTCCAGGTGTCAATGCCACGCCGGGAGTCATCGTCACAGGGACACCAGCCATAGGTATGGATACTCCGGGGGACAGTGGTACCATTATGCCAGGTGAAAGTGGAACGCCGGGAGAGAATATATGAGGATGCACCTGCGTATACTGTATCCGTTGTTGTGGCGGATTCGATGATGGTTGGTAGTACGGTGTCTGAGATACTGGTACAGTTGGCTCCCACTTGAAGGGATTGATTTGGCCACCATCGCTTTGTGAGACGTATTGGCTCGGCTCCTCGCCCTTGTCCCCACGCATATGTCCATTTTGCGTCGACGTTTGTGCCTGGGGAGGTAAAAATGTGAAAGGTGGCATACTGGGAGTAATCGGTGGTAAGCCATGGGGAGTGATCACGCCGTAGTGCACGGGAACCGCATGGTGAGGATAGGCTCCGTATTGCGGGTGGCCGGGGTGATGCAACGGACTATGCATGGCCGGGTGGTGCAAGGGACCACCCAAAGGATGATGAAGGGGAGAACCCATCGGGTGTGAATGCACGGGACTGAGGGGATATCCTGGGTGATAGACAGGGCTCTGGGGATGGGCATGCGGAGAAAATACCACACCTGGCGCAAGGGTGAAGGTGGTCGGCGGAGGGAGTGAAATCGGACCAGGGTGTCGATGAGAGGACGACTGAGTAGACTTTTTCCCATGTCCATCAGTCGATGAAGTCTGTGGTTGTTGTTCCCCAGATGGCGACGAAGATTTCTTCTTCTCCTCCGCTTGCTTTTGAGCTCTGTAAGCGCGGCGCAGCCCGAGTGTACCAATCGCCATCGTGACATGGTCAACGCCGTTGGCTTTGGTAGCAGGTTCTTTGCGTAGCTGAGACCTTGATACACCCCAAGTCGCATCAGACGTATTGTTACTGAGGATCGATTTGGTCAACGACGACGCCTCGGGCGATGTCTCTCCAGACGAGCTTCGAGACGCTTGAGAACTCTTGCTCTCCGGTGATCCAACCCTCGATCGGTCGGATCGGCTGTTGCTAACAGTGCCACCGTTGACCGAAGGTGGCGAAGCAGTTTTGGTGGCCAACCCTAGGCGTAGTCCTCCCTTCGAAGGGGGTAAGCTGAGCGGTATGGCAACAGGAGCCACAGAAGAAAGTGAGTCCCCCTGACGAGACGTCGAAGGCGTAGACACGTCGTCCTCTAAAAGCAGCACGCCCGGATGAGTCACGGACATCTGAAGTGGTGCACCCGCGCCAGGATTTTGCGAAGTAGCCAGGCTTGTAGAAAGATGCTGTAGATTACCTGGACCAAGGGGAAGCCTCTCAGAACCAGCTCCAAACACAGGTCTGTCGGAGGCGCTGATGCCGAACGATGAGTTCTCAGCATTAGCAGCACTAAAGCACGGTCCGGTAGAACTCGAAATGCTCGTCCGCTGTGAAGCCAAACCAAGGTTTACTCCATCACCGAGGACATCTCCCCTCGAGGACGCGCCCAAATTTAACCTCCGAGAACAAGATGACGAAAAACTGGATGGCTGAGAGGACCCTGCACTCAGACTGGGCCGAGGGGAACCAAAACTTGTGCCAATTGATGTGAAAGAATCGGGAGTGAGTCTGATATCATTGAGGTCCGTGACCAACGTCAAATCAGTGGCAGAGCCAAAATTACGCGATGAAGAACCACTGGATGACAGTTTCGCCGATATTGACAGAGGTGATGCGGTCAGGGAGTGAGGCTGAGATAGAGAAGCGGCAGAAGAGAGAATGGGCTGTGGGATTGATGTGGCAAGAGAGCTCCCACTGAGTAGCTGACCCTGGGACTGCAGATGCGATGGAGACTGAGACAAAACGGTGGGTGGCGTCAGTGACGGCGATTTAAATGATGTACTACGTGGTCGTGCGAGAATGGCATCCAATTGAGTAGACGATAGTCCTTCCACCTCGAGGCGAGAGCGTTGTATATCAAGGTACTGAGACTGAGCGAGTGGATCAAAGTGAGTGTGGGCCCTCCCGTCATGTGCACTGAGAACTTCGAGGCGCGATAGTGGTGATGTCAATTGAGCGATTGAATCATACGGCGAAAGAATGGAAGCAGGTGGAACCTGCGGTGAAACACCAACAAGCGGATTATTTTGGGATGAATGGGCAAACTTGTCGTAATGGACCTTCAAGGGTCTCCCATTAAACTCGTAGCTGTGGACGGGAAGGTGGTGAGCAGGTGGATACCATCAATGAATGAAGCAAAATGTGAGCGCAGTACAGCAACGCGGGACTGCGCTGCGAAACAGCCCCAGTGATGGCAAATGTGAGCCAACTCACCCATCAAACATTAGCCTTGCACGCTCAGCGCCATCTTCGGTTACGAAAGTTACCGTGCCGAAACCTCGAGACCGGCCATCAGGGCCAAGAGCAACGTCGGCACGTGCCACAGCACCCGCAGCACGAAAAAGATCTTTCAGATCTTGCCATTGGATGTGGAAAGGTAGCTTAGGGATCGGGTGAGCAATACAGCAGGGGTGAAAGAAAGCGGCGAGAGGCGATTAGTTCGTTCGGTGTGGAGGAAAAAGACGTACATTTCCAACAAAGAGGGTTCGCATTCCTGCTCCTCCGCTTGACTCACCGTTCCCTGGAAGAGGCATCGTCAACTCGTCAAAACTGCCCAAGGCGTGGTGGGTAAGCCCATGTTGCATGAGTGGTACAGAATGGGTGTGAAAAGAGGGATTAACATTTAAATCTGCATCGATCGCGACGCCTAAACGGTCTGGTCGAACCTCCAAAACGCGCGTCTGCCAGTTGTAGCCATTGAACATGTCAATGGCACGACCTGCGTCCTCTGCGGTGGCGAGGAGGACGGTGCCATATCCACGTGAGCGATTGTCGGGGCCGAGGGAGACATCTGCGCGAAGGACGGTTCCGGCGCGACGAAATAGATCTTTGAGGTCCTGCCAGCGGACGCGATATGGGAGCTAGAGGGGTGGGGGTCTGTACGATAGATGGGGTGACGATAAAAGACGTACGTTGCCAACGAACAACTGAGTTCGGGTGTCACGCAGGGGTCTGTCGAGTGGTGGGTGCGAGGACGTGGCGAACTTGATGACTGCCTCGATGTCGTCGTTGGTGGGTGTTGATCGCGGGGGCGGAGAAGGTTCGGGTGATGGCTGTATGGCAGATGAGCTGGGACGTGTTGAGGAGGAGGACATGTCGGTGGAGAGTCGCGACGGGGAGTGTCGACGACGATGGGAGGAAGAGAGAAAGCTCCGTTCATGTACACCGGATGCTCCACAGCGACAAAAACAGGGTGCCCACCCAGCGCCACCTCAACGTTAGACGTCATTTCCCTTCTATGGTACCGTTGCCTCACTTCATCGTCCCCGACGGCGGCAGTCCCAGTTAAATTGGGGCCCAGGGTGTCTCTGTGCGCTCACCACAGTCGTGTTTGATCGGCTAGCCTGTGGAGCACCCGCTGGCGTCATACCTGGCGCGTGATTCAATCGCTCCATTGCGCCGGCTTATGTCAGGCAGAGGGTCCGGGGCAAGAAGAGTCAGTTCCAATTCATGTCCCATGAGGCGACGGGGACATCATTTGGGGCACACTCCAACCCAACCCAACGCCATCAATCTCCGCAGAAACACTGCAACTTGGGGACATGAATTGCAATTAGCAACCTTCCGTCTCTATAGTGATTAGGAATATATATGGTACTTTCAAATCTTTCCAAGGAGGAGATTCTTGATCATCTCTCGACCTGTGATCCGCGCAGTATGGTATAATGTCGGGACATCCAGCGTCGATGTCAACGTATCCGCAAACCCGAATGGTAACATAAGAGGAATCCACCCTAACACACAAGATAAATCAGGCCACCCACAAAACGCTGCTCAACGACTTACCCCGTGCATATTCCATCGCGAAACAGCCCTCGTGCATCTTGTACTGCTTCGCAGTTCCCCGTGGCAGCAAGTGAACATCGCCGGGTTTGTACCTCTCCATCTCAAGGGCACCCGGCCTGAATGCCCACTGTTCACCAACGAGAATGTGAAAGTAATCGTCCGCGGTGTGCAACCCAGTGTGTCCCTCCGTACCAAGAGGTGTACCAAAGATGATGAGGTATTCAGTAATGGACGCATGAATGATGTACATGGCACCCATAGCACCGCCAGCATTGTTGAACACCCATTCCGACGAATTCGTGTTGAGTGCAATCTGGTTCGACGGTTGCGGAAACGTCAAAGTAAGGTTCGTAATAATGTGTTGGATCATGCCCTCAGTATTGTCAGGGGACGCGGCAATGGCGTCTTGCGCAAGTTGGTGCAAGAACGGTGGGTCTAGCACGTACCACTGGTCCTGTAGCGAATAGTCGAGTCCTGAAAAAGTCAAGTGAGTGACGAACGCACCTTGATTGAATCCAACCAGCTACACGTTACGCACAGCAAGCCAAATACCAACGCCCTCACCGTCCATCTTTGAAAGCGATTTGTGGAGGACGAGGTGGTGGCTGAGTGTGACTTGGTCATGAAAAAACTCGGATGGAAATCAACCCATTTAAAGTGACACGATTTCATTGCACGTGATCGTAACAGAGATAAAAGAAGTGAATAAGTAATAAGATATACAATACATCCTACATCGTGATCTAGTATGGGAACAGCACTAAACCTCCTGGCTCTCCTTCTTGCCCTTTGATGTTTTGCTGGGCAGAAGCTCGGGGTTGATAAACGGTACGACACCACCCTGTGAGATGACCACATCGCCGAGCAGTTTGTTCAACCTACACATGGTTTGTTAAACAAGAGACCAGACAGGTGTGCGATCTCTTACTCCTCGTCATTCCGAATAGCCAACTGCAAGTGTCGGGGTACGATACGTTGCTTCTTGTTGTCGCGTGCAGCATTGCCAGCCAGCTCGAGAATCTCGGCAGCAAGGTATTCAAGGACAGCAGCGAGGTAAACTGTGCATCGAATGAGCTGTTGTTCTAATGCTGTGGTATCTTCCACTTACCAGGTGCACCGTTTCCTATGCGTTGAGCATAGTTGCCCTTCTTCAACAGACGGTGCACACGACCGACAGGGAATTGAAGACCAGCCTTGGCCGAACGCGACTGCGATTTGGGACCAGTATCGCCAGTAGCCTTGCCACCGGACTTTGCTTTTCCACTTTTTCCAGACATTGTGAGTGAAACTGGCGAGTGTCGCGACGAAGAGTGAATATGGGGGCCATCGGGGCTGGTGCTGTCTCCTTTATACCCACGTCACCGAATGGACAAAATAAGGTTCATCGATCAACAAAACGCGTCGCGTCTATAGGTTGCCAAACACGACCATACGCGTGTCATGCACTGGTATATAGATTGTGCGACTGCGCAACCCGCTCCACATATCGCTCATCCACCCGCCAAACGACACCCTCTTTACCATGGTCGCCGCTCCATCTTCCACTGCCTCCAAAGCACCAGCCAAGACAACCGCATCGGACAAGGCTAAGAAAGCAACCAAGACGTCCAGCACCACCGCAGCACCAGATGGCGAAAAGAAAAAGAGGCGCAAGGTCCGCAAGGAGACCTACTCTTCGTACATTTACAAGGGTGTGTGCTTTGTTTAATGTTTTGGGTCCGCTCACTCTGGCGCAGTGCTGAAACAGGTCCACCCTGACACGGGTATCTCCAACAAGGCGATGGCTATTCTGAACTCGTTTGTCAACGATATCTTTGAGCGCGTGGCCACCGAGGCATCGAGTCCGTCTTGTTTTCAATCCTGATTTGGGTACGGAACTAATTCATACCAGAGCTCGCTTCATACTCGAAAAAATCTACCATCGCATCACGGGAGATTCAAACAGCAGTGCGTCTGATCCTCCCGGGTGAACTCGCCAAACATGCCATTTCGGAAGGCACGAAGAGTGTCACCAAGGCAAGTTCATTTCATGTCGTATGTCACCTTGTCTCTGAGGGCGCTGCAGTTTTCGACATCCGCTGCCAAATAGGCTGTCCGTTGCTTCATATTTACCTGTGGACTCCACGCTGTTGTATATTAGGTGTATGGCGTACTAGATCTCTTAATCGATCTCTTATTTCTCCACGACGTGCACATGTGGGACAAGTCACTTGGAAATTGGCGCTTGTTTCACTCGCAAGATCCGAGCTGGTTCGCTCACTTTTTGGTGTACCGTAAGTAATGTCTCCAATTTTAACTCGGTGGGAATGCGGACCATCTCTTGACGTTGCAGGAACTGCGACAAATCGATATTCGGGACCTAGAAGGCTAGAACACCACTACAGGGTGCGGGAAGTACACCCTGCCGTACCACCGTTCCTTGCTGAGGTGCTTGCCGACCTCTCCTTCTTGCGCCCACGTTCAGAAGAACTTCGGTACAACAAGTGGTCTTCTACTCGTCGTACCTGGTAAGCAGGTCCGTCGGGTTCCGTTCCCTATGAACAAAGTCACAGAACTTGGACAACCACCATAGCTCCGCCCACTCTCACGATGAAGGCGTCCCTGCCCGTCGAAACCGAAACTTGACCATCTCCGTAGATATATGATGTCCCATACCCTCGATCTGACCAATCCCACCCGGTGGCGTTCGTGGCATACCAGGGGCGCACAGCACTGGTATTTCCTGCTCATCTGAACGGTAATGGGACACGGCACCAGTTCCACCCCGCCGGGACGGGTCCGCGAAGGTGTCGTTCTTCGGAGTCCGAAATGGCTCCCGATAGGAAAACCTGACTCGTTCGACCCTTGTCCAATGATAACTCCATTCGTATTTTGACCAGACGGTCGTTCTGTGTGTCCTCCAGCGTATTTGGTTCCTACTCCGTCCACAAGTTCCCGCGGTCCGATCACCTGCACCCCGAACATGATGGACGATCATGGATCACATTACTTGGTCCGAGACAGCGCCACAAGGTTGGTGGGTTTCCGCTTGCTTCCGCTCTTGCCTGCTCATCCGTCACTTCCGACGTCACCCTCTCGTTCGGAATCGTGCTGTCACTATGGGTCGTCTGCGCGCCTGAGCCGTCGCTGGACCCGGTCCGACAACCCAAACAATTTGCATTCGGTGTCAAGGATGAAAAAATTCTCTTCGTTTCGGCACGGGCGCGAGCACATGTCAACTTATTCCTCTTGGGATCGCAAGGTGCGAGGGTCGCATCTGATGCATCTGTCGACAGTCCTTCCCAAATTCGTGGGCGTCTCGAGAGAGACCAAGTTTTGTAATCTTCGCGGGAGAAGTTGGCCTGTGCTAGATCCATTCACACGACGGAACGCTTGGGAGCCGTGCCCGTATCTTTAGCCCAAGCGTACGTCCCCTTTGACGGCATGTGCCCTTCTATCTCGCCTAGGTATCCACCAGGATACCGAAGGTCAATGATGTCACGTGAATGCAATGTGTTCCTCGGTGGAGCAAAGATACACGCAGCAAACGGATGTATGCATCAGTGAATTGCAAAGCTGTACGTGAATAAAGCTACATGTACTCGAACGCCAGGTTGTGTCAATATAAATATGTACTGCTGTAACTTAGGCGGTGCTGGATAAGCGTTCGAGTGCAAAATGAAATCACGAAATAGGGCTCAGTTTTCAAATTCGTTGTCATGAGCTGATCATGACCTTCATTACCATGTTCCCCTCATCGTCTTTCCCCCGAGCTAATAGCTCGAAACCGCGTGCTGCATCTTCCAGCTTTAGTCGGTGTGTTACCAACTTCCCAATGTTCTCTAGCTTTCCGGAAGCGATGAGAGAGAGGGCATGCGGATACGTGTTGGCATAGCGGAAGGACCCCATGATGTCGACTTCCCGCAGCGCTGCCGCTGACAGGGGTAGCATGACATTTCGGGTGCCCATCCCGACAAGCATGACTTTGCCACCAGTCACGGCAGTCTGTTTGACACCCCCGATAAGCGATCCGCGTCCCTGAAATGAGAGGCTATTGAACTTACGTATATTGACATTTGAATACACGGTTCGGCACCAGTGCACTCGAACACGACGTCAAAGCCATCGGGCACTTGAAAGGTCGCCAACGCTCGCGATGCGTTTTCTCTAGCCGCCCGGAGCTGCTCATCCGATGTTGGGGGCCGGGCGACGATGGGTAGAGCGTATGTTTGTGATGCGAAGCCATTGGCTTGGGCAAAGTCCAAGCGTTGTTGGTTGATGTCGATGGCCACCACCTGAGATGCGCCGCATGACTTGGCAAGGGCGCATGCGAGGATGCCGATAGTACCGACACCAAAGACGAGGATGCGCTGGCCCTTGGAAAGGCCAGCGCGTCTACCAGCATGCACCAGTACGGAAAGAGGCTCCGCTAATGAAGCTTCTTCAAAGGTACAATTGTCAGGCAGACTGGACGGGATGGTTCACATGGAGCTAGGGAATGGTCACTGACAACGTACGGATGGAGAACGTGGGCAGGATGATTCATGCGACGTTGTAGGGTCCCATCTAGATGGGGAAAGGTCTTTGCGCTGCTGGCGAAGCGCATTCCCTTGCAAAGGTTGTAGCGGCCGGACTGGCAGTAGGAGCAATGTTGGCACATGACGCCGGCCTCGATGGCAACGCGTTGGCCGGGCACCAGGTTTTTTACGCCAGGGCCCACGGAGACTATTTCGCCTGCGGACTCGTGGCCAAGGACGAGAGGGGCCTGGACGGCAAAGTCGCCGTTCCGCCCTTCAAGGTAGTAGTGGACTGAGGACGTGGATGAGCAGACGTGGATGGGTGTAATAGAGACACGCACGATCGCTTCCACAGAGACCGGTTGTTCTTACAGCAACCTGGGCATGGTTGTACTGTGGGGGCCAGATAGGACGCTCCTCGAGACGGAGGTCCTTGGGGCCATATAAGACGGCGGCGTGCTGGGACTGGAGCTGAGCAGGGGACATGGCAGGAGGAAGGGGAGGGAGAATGGCGGACTTGAGCCATCCAGATTGTAGTCTTATAAGGTTACAGGAAGCAACGATCTCGTGAGGTTCGCCGGTACGAGATGACTGCTCAAACAGGCCAAAGGTGACCGGGCCGTAGCCCCGGAGTGTATCTAGCGTATGACATAAACGTATTGCAGCCTGTCACACCCTTCCGTCACGCTACATCCCCCGATATTTCTATTTCCTCATTTTTATTAATTCTTATCCTTTTACGGACAGATTCACAATTGTTTTTTTTTTCGGTTATTTTCCTCGAACACGATAAATTCAGCGTTTCCTCCCCGGGACACCGGCCCTTGTCCCGATCAGCGTAGCAGATCACGCATATGCGCCATGAATTTAAAAACACCCTCCGGGGCGATGGCCTCACTCCGATGGATCCTACGCCGTTCGTTCCCTCACCCAGCTTATTCGACCTCTCAGGTCAGAATGTTCTCATCACCGGGGCCACTAGGGGTAACGTATTTATTGCTCTGATAATTCTGCGTAATTGTCTCTCATCCCTTCCCGTCTTCCTAATTGGCTCTCCGATGCGCCCTCTTTTATTTTCAAGGCATCGGGGCGGCATGCGCCATAGCGCTGGCACAGGCCGGTGCTTCCATTTGTCTCGTGCAAAGAGAACCTCCGTCGGGTGCTGAACCGAATAAGGCGACAGAGGACGCCATACGCGTTCTAGGGCGGGACGCGCAGGCCGTTTATTGTGACCTAGCCGACATGGACGCAGTCCGAAGTCTCTTCCCGAAGGCGCTCAAACTCATGGGCGGAAATATACACGTTCTTGTCAACTGCGCCGGCATTCAGCGGAGATCACCGAGTGTCAGTTTCTCAGAGTCGGACTGGGATGATGTATGTCGGCCCTTCACACCACTTTTCCCGCCCTTCATCTGAGCACATCTTTGAACCCTATCCTCTAGGTTTTGAATGTAAACCTCAAATCAGCTTGGCTACTGTCACAGGCAGCCGGCCGCCACATGGTTCCTTTGCGCAGGGGGAAAATAATCAACTTTTGCTCTCTCCTGACCTTTCAGGGTGGTCTCACGGTCCCTGCATACGCCTCTGCGAAAGGGGCACTCGGTCAGTTGACCAAGGCCCTCAGTAACGAGTGGAGTCAGCATAACGTCCAGGTTAATGCCATTTGCCCAGGCTACGTTACTACCGACATGTGAGCTATCCTTGTTATCTCTGAAACCATCTCAGGTCTTGATGGGTGGCGCATCTCTCGTGACTGTCCAATCGGAGTTCCCAGTGCTAAAATATCTTGTCTTTTTGGCACGGTGTTGATTGTTTTTTTTTGCTAAATTGTTTCCATTTCTAGGAACGAGCGACTCTTGGCAGATGAGACGCGATTTAGACAGATCTCTGAAAGAATTCCGGCGGGGAGATGGGGTGATCCGAAAGATTTTGCGGGGCCCGTCGTTTTCCTTGCGAGTAGCGCCAGTCAGTATGTATGTGGAGAACTCTTGGTCGTCGATGGTGTAGGTCGTTCCTTTTACTTTACTCCTGGTGATAAATCTTACTCATCGCTAAATATCAGGGATGGATGGGGCGATAGTCTAATGGTACTGAAAACGCAATCGGTGTCTTTCTCACAAGGAACTGCTTATTACCTGTCGAAACTTAATAGCATGCGCCTCCTGATAGTTTCCTTGACGTACTCGCTCTTAATTGATCGTTTGGAGCCGCGAAGAATGCTTATCGACTAAATGCAGGGTTCTCTATCGGCAAATGTTACATTTGATTACTATGTCTAGCTTAACCGACAATGGCCATAAGCCTTCTCAAAGTTTCATTTCAAGAAGCGCTTCTGGCGCTAGGCTTTGCCATTTGATTTCGAAGTGGTCGTACACTTGCACACAGCCCGCAGTTATTATTATTTTTTTGGCACGGACCGCGCCTTCCGTGTGAGCCGCAGCACAATGGGCAATTACCCATGGCCCACCGCATGGAGCGAATGAATCTACCCAAGACTTGGGTGGGGCAATTACCTAACAGGCCCATCCGCTTTGAATGCACGCATCTCAGAATGCCTGTCCCAGACAGCGGCGATCATTCAACGCGCACAAGTGCTGACACAATATTAGCTGTCTCTTGGTTGCTTTGCCATGCCTGCTTGGCGTACAACGTAATTAATTTCAATCGGGCAGTGCAAGCCACGCATCGAAAGCAGGCTATTATAACCTGCTTTCGATGATAGGTGGCAACCCTAGCTTCAAAGTGGGCAAAGGCAAATGCGTGTTGTCAGGGCTGAATTCAATAAAACGCGCACCGCCTATTCTAATAAGAAGGGTATAAGATTTGACTGATCCAATTTGAATTTGGAAGAAAAATGAAGGCTGCCAGCTACCGTGCATGTTCTGGTGTGGAGCCCAATTAATATTCGATCTGGTTCTTCTGGGGTGCATGTCATGGCTGCAGGCTTCGAGCGTTCAGAGCATGGGACGTAGCCTAGCATGCTCAACGAAATAGCACTTGAACAAAAAAACGTTGTCGATAAGCCCTCCGGCGATGTAACTATGCCAATTCAAGTAAGTGTTAACATACTTTATATTTCGTTGTGAAATCGTGCTATTATTGTTGCATCGATAACGATGGTCCGATTCGTGAGTTCGAGAGAGTAATCGCTGGTACAAGTTGGGATATAGCGTGCATTTGAACCAAATATGGAGGTAACTGAGTCCAGCAATATGGCCATTGGTGCGTTCATCTAGAACCACGTGTTAGGATGACCTCATCAATTGACGACACCAGTTTCATGTGTTCCGGGTCGATAAGCTCACCGATCGTGCAAAAGTGACGTGTCCATGTAAGAATTGGCAGGCGTATAGAGTTCGATATCGTGTCGCACTGCTTGGGGACGCGCAAAGCAGTCGCGCGATGAGAAAGCTGGGGATGCCACGCTGCTGAATCGCGGCATTCAAAAAAACCCCATCAGTCAACGTCTTCACTCTTACCTGTGAGGGGAGTTAATGACCGCTGCCTTCTCGAAAGCGCGTGAATGTCATTAATCAGTAGCAATGATGTTGAATTCTAGAGTTGAACGCCTGATGACGCGTAACAAGTTCTTGATACCTGGACGACGCCATCAGATCTGTGAAGATTAAAGGGCACTCCAATCGTAAGATAACCCATGACCAGCCACGAGATGTCAGCGTGGGTTATTTTTTTGACGGCAAATGCATGGTCGCACCTCTGCCAAGTTATCCGCCGGCTAGTCTACTGCACCTCCTCGCCCAGAGCAGTGTCCATCACGAGGGTCCGAAGAGCTGCCAATGTCCAGAGGCTCGGATATCCGGCTAGCATGCTGTACGTGATGACACGACAAGAGTCCGCAGATACGCCCAACACGCTAAGCGTCTGTATCACTGTCACCCGTTTGGAAATAGCATGAATGTTTTCTGCTATCTGGGAAGAGTCCAACTGGACCAGATTGGAAAGTATGATCCGTGTCACCGACAAACTTTCATCCCGCTCTGATACACGTTGCGCGATATGGCTGCTAGCGGTTATCGATGCCAACACCGCCTGTGCAGAAGATGACAAGAATGTTCAAGATTACGCCTCCATCACACGGAAATGACCGTTCGGTTCCCTTTGGTCATACCCTGGGACATACCGAGGCAGTAGAGCGGGCTGAAGATATCACTCGGTCAACCCTAGCCCCTTGAGAATCAATGCACCGACGAACCGACCACCGGGAATCCGACTGTGAACAACCTAGGCCATGGTTATCCGTCGTCTTTGTCCAGTAGGGATATTCAGTCCTTACTACCTCCCATTATTTGCAGCGAATGTATCCTCGAATAGGTTAGTTCTCGCGGTCCTAACGCGGGGGAGATCTTCCCAATCTGGGTGGAATTTGGAAATCAGAGGTCATTTGTCTTTGCGCATTCCCCACATGCGTGAGGGTCAAGCTGGTGTGACCAGCAGCACTGCTGCGACTAATTTCCGCCCAAGGGTGAGTCCATTGTATACCTATGAATATGATATGTGCTACAAAGTGAGTCACACAGGGTTCACAAATATCGTTGATCGGCTGATCTGGGCGATGGCAGGTATGGATGAAAGATGACGAGGAATGACATCGAGTTCACGGACCATTCCACGACCAACGCGGGCCGGTCACCGGGCACGCATGTCAGGTACACTACAGCGTGTTGAAGGTGGCGTTCTGCGCCGAGGTGGACACCGTGTCTTGAATCTTGATCTTGCACCGGTAGGACTTCAACTCATCGATCTCCCTGAAACAAACACGTCCCTGTTATTGTCCCCGCACATTGAATGCAACGCACCTCCTCATAGGGTCGTCCTCCCGGTCGAGACCAATGAAGCCAAAACAGAACCGGTGACTCGTCGTGGTCGACCCCTTGTCTGGCTACCATCATTTTAAACCGTCTACCAAAGGCTGTCAAGGGGCACACTCTACTCCGACCCTAGGTCTTGGTACGTATGCTCTGTTGATGCTCGAAAATACGTGTATTATTGGTCGAGTCTGATGTGTATTTGTGCCGTTCAGTGTTTCACAAATCAAGATATAGCCCAATCAGCGTAAGGTTGACGTACCTATGCTTCCTGTAGTGCTGGGCTAGAATGAATCATCGAGATGTCCAGATGTCGAGAATCTCGTTAATTGTTGATCAAAATGTTCCGCATTGAAGCCTAATGAACAGGGGACTCCCCGCATTGCCAGTATCATATTCTCCCGACGCCGAGTCGACAAGAGAGTTGATATCGCAGCTGCAACACAAGATCTGCAAGACGGCCTGACGAGCCCCGGACATCCAAAAAAAAAAAAACTTTCCTTCTCGCCCACCCCAGCCTCACACAGCTCGATCTCACGGTGTGGAGTGTCTTTCGTTACGGAGATAACTGGCAGATTCAGAATCTGGTTACCATGTGGGTCATGCTGATCGATTCAATCGCCGTGACTAGCCTAGGGTCAGGACGGTACCGCTCGTTTGTGCTCTGCCATCGTCAACATGAATTATCTTGAAACTAGCAGTGGCTGTGGCAGTTGTTGCCTTTTCCTAGGTGACCAGTCCGTCTATGAGGTCACGTGCGGTCTGGTCACCTGACTACTAGTAACTCCCGTCCCAGGACTAAAAAAATTGTTACCAGACTCCACGAGGCTTCAAAATTCAAGCGTCGACGCTTGTTCGCTTATATTCCACTCTCACTACCGCAGTCGATTCCGGGACTATTCGTGTTGCTGACAGAGTCACGAGCGTTTCGCGTGTATTTTCAAGGCGGAATGTTTGCATTTCTGTGCAGGCTTGCTCTCGTTCATTCATACTTTAGTAACACCTGCCCATCGCTGGTGTTCTCGCAGCTACTGGTCTTGGTAGCTTCTTCTCGTGTCTTTCCGGTTTTCAACAGCCAAGAGTCGATTTCCATCCTCTGGCGAGCGATACGAGTTCCGATAATTTCAACTTTACGCATCCAGAGGATCTTGTAGATGGTTACCCAATCGACGAGCAATCTTTCTGGAGCAAGGCAGGCGCCTGTCAACCGGACCGTCTTCTTGTCATTTCAGTGCTATAGGTTTGTTCTTGAAAATTCGTTGTTTCCGTGTTCCTTGCAGCAGTCCTTATTCTCCAGTCTGCTCGTTTGAGATGGACATTTTAGGCTGCAGGGAGGGTGACAGCAACCTGACCCATGCTCTCCATGCAGTGCACACCTTTTATCTGACCGTGTTGCCCTCTCGCCCCGCCTACCGGGGAGCAGTCGAACCTCGTTCCGATTCTAAACCTCATCTTGTGGTACTGACCTTCGTGCCCATCATATTCCTCTTCTCTACTGCCAGTCTGTCCACTACTCCAACAAGATTCTCAAAGTCGCAGCGAACCGTGATGAGAACAATGTTTACAAGGTTGTTGGAACCACCGTTGAGGCTATGGTCGTGCTCCAGGCATGGTTCGCCAGTCGGCCACTATCGTTGCGTTCTGGCGTTTCGCAGTCGTTCGTGGGTAACATTAACTTCTTCAATCGCAGGTAGTACTTCTGTAGTCAGCTTGCATCAACATAGTCATGAACGGACTCGTTAGTGTTGACAATTCTTGGTGTGTAAATCTTCGACAATCCTGGCATTATCTCAAGATGAAGTTTGCATTGAATGCTCTTCCAGAAACGATTATTAGTGTGCCCCAAGTGAGACTCATGCGAGTCTCGTGCCTGTTCATCTGACCAACGATATATAGGGCTTTCGTATTGAAAAGTATCTACATGGTGTAGAGGTCAACCTTGTTCCTCCCTTGAACTTGCAGTCCCAGCAAATTGCACTCCGAAATGCGTCCAAAGTGGTAGTGTTACCACGATGCTGTCTTGAATGTCCTTGACGTGTCCTTCATTCAGCACCTCTTGGCGAAGCGGACCTTTCTAGCTGGACAAGCCATACGCCCCAGGTCACCGCCTGATGTTTTGCAACAGCTTTCTCGGAGGAAGCAGTCTCCCCCGAAAACTAGGTCGTCAAAGGCGTTTGTGTGTATCTCTCCCAAGCTGGTTATCCGTATCGCTGCAGAACGCTCCTATCGGTGTGTTGCATCCTGGACCAACTTTTTGTTGAAATTTATCCAGACACCATTCTTTTCAATCTCCCATATGATGAAGTGTGGTATCACAAGACCCTCAAAGCATGTGCGCTCAGTGAGCGCGATCTTCTAGTTCTTGAAGACGGTGATGGAAGGCCAACTTGTCCGGAGGTGAAAAAAGCTCAGTAAAAACTCTTATCACTCCTCAACTATCGATGTTAATGTCGTTCTTATAGTTTCCCTGGCCCTCACAGTATACTCTCGGGCCTCCGTCCTTCTTCTCGATGACGTCCTGTCGGCGGTCGATGCAGCGCATAACTTGTGTAATGAATGTTTAAAGGGTGAGCTAGTCCGCGGATCAAGGGTCATTTTAGTTTCCCATCATGTGCAACTATTGGTGCCAGCCATGTCGTTGTTCTCGATAACGGCATTCCAGGTGGCCACGACACTTTCATCACTCCACCTGTTATGGGACTCTCTTGCCCACATTAGCGGCGCGGATGAGAAGGACATTGCGGGCATCGATGACGCGACAGACGAGCTGATTAGTAAAACCATCTGACAACGTTTTAGTTGTCCGATAGCGACTCAACACCTCAACACCAGCGAATGCGCTTCTAGCACCATACTCACGATTGCACACCGACTACGCACTGTCTTTGATTTGTTTTACGAGAAGAGTTTTCCCTACAGCTGACTTCCTAGGTGATGCTCCTTCGTGAAGGTGTCGTAGAGTTTCATCGCACAGCGACCCCCTTGGCAGACTCCAACTCTCGCTTTGATTCTATATGCAAAAGCGACTGAAATAGCAGGCGTGCAGAAGTCAACTGTTCCGGTTCATAGCGCTGTACATACCACATTGCAGAGCTCAGTAGCCTAGACAACAGAGAGAAACTATAGCACTCCTTTATGAAGGGTTCCACATCCTTCCCTGAACGAATCCGAGCAGTTGTTCGTCTGTTAGCTCTCTAAGACCCGGCGCACAATCAACAACCTAGAGAAAAGAATGGACATCAGTCTTGGGCAAGATCCAACAGGACCAGAGATGACCACACTAACCGCTGCTTGTGCAGCACGGATGACACGAACTGCAATGTGTGCACTAATCTCGCGAATACGTTGGATGCGAGGGTAGATGAGCTCCAGGTCACGTTCGTCCAAGGAGAGCGACTGCGCGAGCCCAATCGCTGATGCCTCAACCATACTATCCGTTACAGACGATGCGCGGCAGAGGATCGAACCCAGTCCCAGACCTTTTCGCGCAGTCGTCAACCATCATGCGCATGAATACGTAATACTAGACGTACCCGGAAAGATGTACATATTATTACCCTGCCCGGGCTCCCGACTTTTTCCAGCAAAGGTCTCTATAGGGAACGGCGACCCAGAAGCGAACAACACGCTGCCATCGCTAGCCTCAAGAGCCTCAGAGAAAGTGCATTCGGAAAGCTGTACGGGATTCGACAGCGGGAAGATGATTGGCCGAGGGGTCTGCGAGGTCATTTGACGGATGACGGTGTCAGAGAAGGCGCCTTTGATGGTCGAGAGACCCAAGAGCGCCGTGGGCTTCACATAACGTATAATATCGAGCAGGTCTACCATGGGTGGGCCTGGGTAGTCCTTTCTGGAAAAGGCTGATGACGAAGAGCCACATGAGTGTAATTCGGACATGCTGGCCAAGTTATGGATGATAACGTGCCTTTCTTGTGTTCTGCAACATTGCCACGGCCATCGTAGACGAGACCCTTGGAATCAACGAGCCAGATGTGGCTGCGAGCCTCCTCCTCGCTCATTCCACTGAGAGTAAAGAAACTAAGTAATTGAGTCGCAACCCCAACACCAGCGGAACCAGCACCAAAGAAGAGAATGCGATGTTCATGTGGCTCAAGAGGGGAGAGGCGTGCTGCTGAGAGAAGCCCTGCCAATACAACTGCTCCAGTTCCTTGAATGTCGTCATTGAATAGGCGGTAACGGTGCCTAAACCGAGAGAGGAAAGAGAATGCATGATCTGTGGAAAAATCCTGCAATAACTGACGTCAATTTTATCAAGCTGAAACGAGCCGTAGTGCCTACCTCGAATTGGACCAGTAGTTTTGGATACGCACGTGATATTTCGGTCATAAATTCTTCCATGAACTCATCATACTCGGTTTGTGAGGCGCGCTTTTGGCGAAGACCCAAATAAAGGGGATCGTCTAGAAAGCCTTGATTGTCGGTCCCCAGGTCAAGGGTGATTGGAAGAGTAGAGGAAGGGCGAATGCTAAAGTTTTAATCAGCACAATAAATCCAATGAGTCACTTTGCAGAACAACTACCCAGCCCCCGCAACATATAGTGAGAGTTTTCCGATTGCGATAGGCATCCCATTCACTCCGAGGTCGCCTAGACCAAGGATGCGAGAACCTAAGGGTTCCTTCAACACTACTGCATTTAGGTGCAGTGAAACAGACTTTCCATCTGTCACGACACTGATACGTGCCTCGTTTATCTCTGGCCAATTGTGGAGGATAGTTCTAATGTTGCCCTTATCTCTGATGGAGATGAACTATCGCACATTCAGGAAGAGTGGAACTTGATGGACAGAGTAGTACGCACAAGGCCTTCAGGTCGCCTAAAATTCTGGGAATATTGCAAGCATGCATCTCCGACTGTCGGGGTGTATATGATTGGCGTGATTTCCTGTAAGGATTATCAGATAGAGGGAAGTCGTCAACTCGGCCACATACACTCATGTTGGCCAAACAGAGTCGGTAAAATATGTTCACATCTGCATTTTTCAGTTGAGAGAGAAAGATGTACTTTTCAATGTCGCTTGTCTTGGAGCGAAGCTGTAATAAAACACGCTGTAGATGCACGTCCAGAGAGTAGCCGGGAGGAAGAAGACCCTCGGGGGGTTGCTTCGCTTTCGGTGGCAGGTCAATATGTTTCACCCTCTATGGATGGTAACTTACTTTGCGGCTCCAATCTGAGCTTCTGGACACCATCTGCGGACCAGTATGGGGTGAGTACGATAGGCATCGGTAAGAGTGGAGATTGGACAGCCAATGCCCAAGCACGAACCTTGAAATTGGCGGGGAAAGCCGGGATATGCGCTGGATCAGTGTCCAGCCCAGAAGTAGCCATAACGACAACAATCACCTGCAATGATACGATGTGACCAGAATCACGTGGTCATTGTCACGTGTATGATGTCACGTACGCGATGCTTGTTTGATCATGTCCTCCTCCACCACCAACAATGATGCTAACCCATCGCCAGAGGTTATGCTACAGTTCTACAGGATGTTGTACCCGTTCAACTCAATCTTTACCTGGTTGAACCACGAACACGTCCCAACCAAGCTTTTCACTCATCGCGAGTTTTCATTCACCCTTCGTGGTGACGTGTATCTTCGATACCACTCATTCAATACCGCAGAAGATCTCAAAAAACAGGTCCTGGCGTTGAACCCAACTCGTTTCGAGATTGGCCCAGTCTACTCCGCCAGAGTGCGTGCTCTTTTTGGCCGTTGAGATCACTACTAATCATCGAATCTCAGCCACGCGACAAGAAAACCGTTCGCTCAGCTACCTTCACCCCGCAGAAACGCGAACTCGTGTTTGATATTGATATGACCGATTATGATGGGGTTCGCACGTGTTGCTCGGCCGCAGACATATGTTCTCGTTGTTGGGGGTTCATCGCAGCTGCAGTCAAAGTCCTGCATGATTCCCTAGTTCAGCAATTCGGCTTCCGACATCTTCTATGGGTTTACTCTGGTCGAAGAGGAATACATTTGTGGATCAGTGACACACAAGCTATGGATCTCACAGATGACCAACGAAGAGCGCTCGTCAGTGCTTTGACAGTCATCGAGGGTGGAAAAGAGATGGCGAAGAAAGTGAATGTTCGCGCTGGCAATAAATCACTCCCACCATCGCTGGAGGAGGCACTGACTACCCTCCGTATGCTGTTCAATCCGTTGGTCCTGGACGACCAAGATTGTTTCCGTGACGAAGAGGGTTGGGAAATGCTGCTCCAGCTAATAAAAGATCAGGGGATCACCGAAACACTTCGCGTTCAGTGGTCGAAAGATCCTGGGAGGCCTTCTGCGCAAAAGTGGAATGACCTTGGTCAACTTGTCGAAAAAACCAAGGACGTATGTCGAGTTAAGCTTCCTTTCTTTCCTCCACCTGACGGCCATTGAACAGGTGTCGGTTAAGCAACGCCTCAGGTTTACACTGGAGGATATCATTCTTCAATACACTTACCCTCGCTTAGATGCCGAAGTCTCCAAACACCGAAACCACTTGCTCAAGGCACCTTTTTGTGTGCATCCCAAAACGGGGCGTGTGTGTGTGCCCGTGGATCCAGCAGATATCGATAGCTTCGATCCGCATGGTGTTCCTACGGTTGCACAGTTGCTCCGGGAACTGGATGCCGCGGGGGAAGGTGCCGACTGGGCAAAGACGAGTTTAAGGCCGTATGTCGAGATGCTCGATAGACACACCATGGGCCTTATGGAGGATGTCAGGAAGGGGAAAAGAGGGAACTACAACGGTGTGTCTCGGATAGTTACATTGCGCAGTCGTCGGCTGACATCGTCTTGGACAGATGGTGGATGGTGATACGGGATGTCCCTTGCGATTGATTTGAATTGGCTGTACGTATGGAGTACTGCCACCCCCAGCGTGTAGGGGTTGACTACTTTGAATGGAAATGATGTCCCTGCCAAAACTAACAAGCGGACTAGACGTAAAACTGATCAACATGTCCCGACCCATCTCTGCCTGAGAACACCCACTGCGGCCAGGCGTTGACGACCATGTCCGCCAATTCCTCAGCGTCTCAACCCTCACCAACACCCCCACCACCTTCGAATACGCCGAGTGGCCCCTTCAGTAACACGTCCACTTTACTCTTTGGGTTCCTTGTCAGTGCGCTGTCCGTCTTTGCAGTATTCATGACGGCCGCCGTAATCTGGAATCGTCTCGTTGCCCGTCGTCGCGCTATAGATATGACGCTGGCAATGAGTCCACCCCTGCATTCACAACAATGCCATCGACCTACGATGTTGGATATCTGGGCCGTTCCCGGCATGCAGTTCCCCTCATGGGAGGATGTCAAAGTGAGGGAATATCTCAGGCGTGGCTTGATCTTGCGATTTATTTCCTATTTGACAGCCATTGGCGATTGAAAGGCGCAATTACCCGGCAAGTCAGGCTACACAAACCGCACAAACCATGTCGCTTTGGAGACATCGATTACTGCATTTTCTGCCGCCTGAGATCACCTATCTATTCCACCAACCGATACCTCAAGTGTCGGCCGTATCAAGTGATGCAGACCTCCCTCAAGCTGGACTCTCACACGGATCGGATATCCAGGTTTCTTTACTGATATGTATGCCTCATGCTCTGCTTGGAAAGCGAGAGCAAATGTTTCATGAAATGGTTTTTGCAACGACAGATATCGTTTATCACGAACCTGGTTCATCTTAGGGCCAATGTATTCAACATCTTCGTTCTTTTTGGCATCGTATGCTTGGGTATGGACATTATGTCGATCAATGTACTGTAATAATCAAGGGTTTAGTACTTTAGCAGTTTGGGGCTTGTGTGGTTGACACGTTCATCTCCGAGCGTCCACCACCACCCACGGTCGTTCGCACCTCACAGCAACCCTTTTGATCAAGATCAGTGGTTTTGTTGGACAGTACGTGGCTCATGCGTGATGAAGCTGCTGTTCTTGACTCGGTTTTAGTACGATTATCGGGCGTCTTTGCTCGGTGCTGAACCACAGGTAGGGCAGCCATCCTGGACGACACTTAGGTTCTGTCAGCCTTCGGGCTTGACTCCCGTTATAGCCTATAATGTGGCTTGACATATTGAACTCACATCCGCCTCTGATGTGCGGGCGCTACAGCAAGTCGGCCTGCTTACGCGGCGTGCCTCTTGCGGTCGCCTCATGTCCTTCCTACTGCGGATGTAATCACGCAAAGTTATGTTCGATGGCGGCCTCTAGTACGCATTAGGAATCAATGTCGGGATACCCCTTGGCTAGGGGGTGCTCCCAAAGGCAAGTCTTGCACCAATCAATGGTTCCCAATGACAATTTACAGTTGGTCAGATGACGCTGTCCCATTGCATAAAGACTGGGCTGGCGGGATCCCATTCAAATTTTCATCACCACTCTACGCTGCATCCACCGCAACTATGGAATCCCAACGAGTGAGGGTAAACTCTCTTCTCGTTGCATCAGCCACTGGGACGACACACTCCCGCCCCGTCCTCACTAACTGGGACGTCCGTTACCCACCGTATCATTGTGCTCGCGTAGCTGGCCACGTTGTTTCAGACTACCATCTGACTCAGCTGGCCACGCATCCGGGTGTCACGACCCTCCATGTCATCTCCGACCTCCTCTTGGAGGACTGGGTTATCGCGGCCCACAACCCGACCGGAGTGACCATCGAGGATGTCCTCAGGGCGATACACCGAGGCTTGTACGCGCCTCTCACTCAGCCCGAATGGGAATACATGTCACCTACGAACCGCGCTCGCATCGAAGCCACATTTTACGCGCGATGCGAGGCGTCCCGCGACTTTGACCGCACGCGCTATGGTGGTGTGCGCCGCGTAGACTGCCTGCTCCACACGACTGTGTTCGCGGGCTTGTCCTCACCCATGTTTCGGAATAACCGATGGGAAGTTGTGCTGACGTTGTCAAGGGCGCGCGGCCGCGCTTAGAACCGCTTGGAGGACCCTGCTCCTCACATGCGCAGCATGACCCCCACCCTCATAGAGCTCCACCACTGTCACCGCGCCCCACATCATTCGTCGTGCGTGATACTGATTAGACGGCATTACTTATGGATATTGTTACCAGGACTGTATAGCTTTGGTATGATCAGAATGTTCTGACCACAGCCATCCGTACCACATACTTTATTCAGTCACTACTTATTTCAGAGTCGCATCATTCATGGATCTGTATTCAGTTTGCTAGTACGAATGTATCACTGTAGCGTTGTCTCTACGGAGGCACCGGCCGGCACGGGGGACGCCAACGAACACGTGTTGGCTGGGTCAATCCGGAATGAGTTGAAATAATCAAGGGTTTTGTAGGGCACGAGGATGGCTCCCCCGCCGCTGTTGTGATGCGAACTTTGAGGGGATATTCAAGAGGGCGCTAATCGACCCTGTCTAAGTCAGACCTTACACGGGTCCGAGCCAGGTAACCAGGATCTGTCATTGTCAAAAATTGTGCTCATTGACGCCTTAGAAATGAATCATGAGGATGGCTTGTTCCAGAATAAAAGGATGAAATGTAACAGCAAGATGGCCAAATTACTAGATGACGCTCTCGAGAAAGGAATGCAAGGACAATGTTCCATTCTATCGGTTAAACGCTGTCGCCATTGCCACCAGAACTCCTAAGCTACCAAGGTACGAGAATGATCCCTTCCCAGTACCTTCATCATCGTTGCTACCCATCGTTGTAAGGTGAATCATTAGATTCCCAGATCTACTCGTTTTACGACGGTAATCTCAGAGAATCCATTCAAGTTCACAAGGCACATCCACCGTGCCAATCGCAAACTCCATGGACTCGGTTCCCATACCATCGTCGCGTCGGCATTGCAACAATAACAGATACCTGCACCCGCGCATCGCCCCACTCTATCCGTGACGCAGGCGGCGTCCCCTTGTCAGGCCCCGGTAGTGGCGGTGGCAACGGACGGGAATAAAATTGCGCAACGGCAAGCAGCGTCCAGTAGAGCGTCGCACGACCCGGATCTACAACGACGGATGCGACAAGCGGCGGCGGCGGCGGCAGCGCCAACGCCACGCTTGCTGTAATGGGCTGCGCGTCCTGGACTCAGCACTCGGCACGGGTGCGACGATCGGAACCTACCTTTATCTCGGTCCAGCTGAACGCGTCGATGGACGGGTGTGTTTGGATGTCCCACAGGATGGGCGTCGTGTCGAGTGGGCATGTGCGGTCGTGTTCCGTCCGTCGGTCTTCCTGGTTTCGCGATCGCGAGAACCGTCGCCACCAAAATATGCTGGTTATCACGATGACGAGCAGTCCGAGGGCAAGGAATCCGACGATGAGGCCCGGAGAGACCTTGGTTGTAAGGGAGATGTTCCCGTTACTGTCGTTGCTGGTTGGCGTCGGGGAGGCAGAGGCAAGGGTATTCGTTGGGATCAAGGAAGATGTTTGGCCACTGGCTATCGTGCAGCTACTTGCAATGCTGGCTCGGCCAGAACAATTTACTTGTGTGGAAGGACTTTGCTACGTAGCGTACAAAAATACACTCATTAGGAAAACGTCAGGGTTGAAACAATGTCACGAACAGTACACTATCGACAACGGACATGAAAGACAAGGATAGACACAACGCTCCTCTCTTTACAGTTGCCTACGCTTGATCCCCACACAGCACTCCACTGGTTTGCGCAGGAAGCCCTCTCGAGTATCAAACTAATAGAACAAATGGTCAGAGATGTTTGTCCCATGACCATGAGGAAGCTTACCAGTTTATCGGGTTCAGTGAGTACAAAGTGATACCGCCGAAGGATCGAGGCGATAATGATCATCAACTCCATCGACGCAAGGTTGCGGCCTACGCAAGCTCTAACAATGCAATTCTTGTTGGTACAGACGACAGTAAAAGCACAAAACACCCACCGCGGTCCAAATGAAAACGGATTGAATGTCTTTTGGATCGCTGCGTGGTCACATTCGAACCATCTCTCTGGACGGAATACTTCCACGTCGTCTCCCCAAACATTCTTGTCTCTGTGGATCGTAAAAGTCGGTACGCTGAGGATGGCACCTTGAGGGAAGTAAACACCCTCGATTGTCAAACCACCTTCGGGGGAAATACGGGGAAGACCAATAGCAGAGGTGGAGTGTATCCGTAAAGCTTCGTTGATGACAGCGTCCAGATAAGGAAGACGTTTCACTTGTTCATAGTGAGCAACGTCATCATCCGCTGCACCAAGGGCTTCGTCAAGCTCTTTTTGAAGCTTTTCCTGCACTTCCGGATACTTGGCAAGGTAGTAAGTGATCGCGCAAGACGAGCTAAAGAGTCACCTTAGAACTGGGTACCCTTGTTCCAAACACACTTACTTTGAGGTGGTATCGGACCCGGCAATTAGTTGAGTGAGAGCTTCCGCGGTCAACTCCGCGGTACCCATCGGATTTCCCTCGTCATCTCGCCCTTCTTGGAGTTTACTGAGGAGGTCAACACGATCCGTCGGTGTCGTCAGACGCTTTGCGACGGCAGCAACAGCCAGGCCAGCAAGGTTTTGGACAGCTTTGCTGCCTTGACGGAACCAAGGGAGCCGACGAGCATAGGGTCTCCAAGATGCGGGGAGAACGCCCATAGAGGCAGAGAAATCACCTCGGTCGTTGAGAATCTGGACTGCAGGGATCTCTATGACCTCACATTGTTCCTCAGTCCCATAAGATTTCATTGCATCCTTCTGCGACACAGCGACTGGGGCGGAATCCTTTGCCTTGACAACCATACCGAAAGGAGATCCAAAAGCGAGATCACCTAGAGAGAATCAGACAACTGACTTGGAATAGCTCAAAGGAGCATCGCATACCAATGATATCAAAGGCGAGGTAATTGAACCCTGTGGAATTGTGAGAATGACAAGTATAACGAGATTACTGGAAACAGACATGGCAAACAATCCAACCACAGACGACCATCTTTGCCATACCAGCCCAACCCTTCGGTACCAGATTCGCCTTTGACGGCTCCGTCGCAGAGTCGATCCCATTGCTTCAAGAGTTGACCAATGTAGAGACGAGCGATGGGCTCGAACTCGAGCACACTCTTCTGTGAGAATATGTGGGAGACAATCTTTCTCTTACGCGCATGGTCGACCCGGTTCCTTGTGTTGAACAAACCTCGGTGGATGGACACAAAGGCATCATAAAACTCAGACTTGAGAGAACCATTTCCGTGAGCATAGACGATCTGGAGTGCGCCCGGGTCTGCAATGGACACATGGTTGGGAGCTAAGCGCACAAAGGTACCTAGACAATGGGCGTGAGTGGTGAGTGACGTATGTGCAACCCGACTACTGTACCATGTTTCTGGTGTAGTTTGTGGACGACTTCTGAGCGGTGACCCTGAATAGCAGTCCAACCCAGCCAGATGTCGGAAAACTTGGCGATAAAGGGACCAGGGATGCAACATTGCTTGTACGGATCAAGCAGGTAAGGAACGAGGTGGGCCAGAACAAAGGCTGCGGGTAGAGCAGCCAATGCCGTCGCGAGCTTGAGGTTGTCCCCTACAAAGGGGAGGATGGCCTCGACGCAGGACATGGGGTAAGGGGGCAGAGAGAGCCAAGAGGGGGTCTGTCACGTTCAAGTATCCCGGGATTAAATGGCATACCTAAGCGAGACCGTAACGATAGGTCTGAACTTGACATGTAACCCAAGACGAGATCCGACCGGGTGAATTTACCTATAAAAAAAAAATACCGGGCTCAGCGATAACGAACGCCCAAGTTGAAGCGACACCGCCCATTAGATGAGTTCAATATCAACGTTGCGATGTCAACGACGTTCCCAATGTCGGAAAAAGTTTCGGACCATTATTTGTTTGTGTAATGTGGCTTAATGAGATCTCCCCATACCTTCCAAATACGGTTGTATGTTCTCACAAAAAAGCATCAAAAGGCCACCGTAATGCCATTGTAATATCATTAAAATTACTTATAATGCCATTAAAGGAAGTTGTAAACAATCTTAATCCAGCGGCATTGTTATGGCCCCAAGGCTTTTTCCGACACACCTGATTGGCCGACACGATCAACCACCCAAACACGCTGAATGAGCATGCCATTCACATTACCTCAATCTTCACTTCCTCATGGCGGCTGTTCAGGCCTGCTGGAATGGACGAGGAAGTCCTGCGCACGCGGACCAGGGGCCTACTATGTTTAGTACCCTTCCATGACTCTGCGTGGCTATAAGATCGCGTTCTTCTCCTTTCAACTCTCATTGCCCAGCGGCGCCGGCGCCATAGGTATAGAAAATGTCAAGCGCTAATGTTTATGTCTTTGCTCTCCTCGTGTCGACCACCTTGATTCTGACAAGTGGCCCAAGCTACACGTATGCACGTGGTATCGCTCACAGTGTCAAATGGGAACAGTCCGTTCACAAAAACTGTCGGACAGGGTCATGTCAGATTGCATACCGTACGTTCTGCTTTGCTTTCGTCTGTTTCATACTGATTGAACCCACTGCTAGTAAACTCGCTAGAAGACTTTTGCTTATGGGCACCCTCACGGCCAGAGCTAGACCTCTCGGCTACCAGAAACACAGAGGTGAGTACCCATTATCCCAAAACACGAGTGAACACGACCATGCAACTATATTACAGCATACCCTTACCCCATGGTGTACGAAGGTGTGTTGAACTTTGGGAGCAGCACACATTTCACAAACAGGCTTTTTAGGGTACCCATGGGACTCGCCTCATTCCTAACGGTGTGATATCCTGGGCACACTTTGTGAAAACGCCTGAGTACATTCAAGTTTCAGGCAGGTCGCCCTAAAGGTGATGTAGGCTGTCGTTTAATGGACCTCCCTAGGCACTGGGAACTTGACCAGCATCAACGCACCTGCTGACGGCCTGGCCAGCGTGAATGAGGAGGGCAATCATATTCCCGGCCTTGTCTTCACGAATGTGTTTGGTCAGCCTGAACAAATTTACGACTGGATGGTAAAAATCTCACCATTTGTCATGCAGTGATGCGGTCTTACAAGATCTGACAGAGCTTCATGTCACAAGAACAATTTTGCTTCAGGGCGTGCAACCCTTCTGCAACTGCATGCCCGCGAACCTACGATCTCTTTGGGTGTTTAGAGAATCTCTCCAGAAGTCATGATGCAGGATTGTTCGATGACTGCATTGGGGACATCAGAAAGACACCCTCGTATCGAAAGATTTTAGCAGCGCCTTCGTCTTCTGATTGCACGTTTCGTCGCACGATTGGAAACGAACGGGCTGTTCGCATGAGGAGAGCGACATCCTTCACCTCTGGTTCCGGGATCTCGTTGACGTCCTCTGCGACGACGTCAACCGACTTGGCTACGACCATCACATTTCCGGCATCAACGTCGAGCGCCACTACTTTGATGAACTCGACCACACCAGTCTCGACTGCTCCAACGCCCGCAACTCATTCATCCAACACCACTACCACCACCACCACCACCACCACCACCACCACCACCACCACCTACACTCATCGGCCCACTCCTCCGCCTGGGCATCCACACCATAGCTCCACCACTTCGTCTGCTGCTGTCCTGGGTTTGTCTTCACATAGTTCACCCCGGGATTCTCCAAGCAGTGCCTCTCCCAGCGATCCTCCCACAGAGTCTGCAGCATTGTCGCCTCCACTCACCACCTCCACGCAGTCTTCTTCTGACCCTCCATCGATGACATCGACGTGCTCTGTTACATCCTCATCCACGACCACATCGCCTACTCCCGTGCCAATATCCACACATTCATCATCATCCTCTCCTCACCCGACCTCTTCGTCACCCTCGTCACCCGCCCAGCCTTCATCAAATCTCTCTTCACCATCTTCACTTCCCGCATCCCCTACGCCGCCCACCATTGCCTCACCCACTTCTTCGTCACCTCCCACCTTGCCTTCCACATCATCCATCACTCCGCGCCTCACAACACCTTCCCAAAGCTCACTCATCGTCACCTTCGCCTCTCCATCTTCGTCATCCGAAACCATATCCTCGTCCACTTCCTTCCGAAACACTGCGACACAACTCGGTTCGCAGTGTCCCCCTATACAACGGGACGTGGTAGATGCAGGCACCACCACCACGATTCCGTCTCTTGCGATATCCATGATCTCGACGATCATCATATCAACTTGTATCGGTGTTTTCATCGTTTAAACATGAACCAAACCCTTGCAATAGCTGTTGTATGTGCACCGAGAATGGTCGGGGACAGTTTCTGTACAAGTACATTATCATCTGTATCATCATACATCTACAGCGGCTCAATATCGGGAACGGGCCCCACAGCAACGACACGCGACGGGTTGACCTGTGCTATGTGAGTGGACGAACCACGCGTCAAGGGAGACACGCGAACCTTGGTCTGGGACCAGTAGTAATGGACCTTGATGTGTTTGAAATTTGTCGATGACTTGAACGCGTCATGATTCCAGTACAGGTTGCGCAACCACCTAATAATCGATCGTCGACCAACGTCACTTTTGCGCGTGCGAGATATCACCTCACGTGTGTAGGGCAGGATACCCATTCCGGATCGAACGCAGGTTGCATTTAAAGTGTCCAAAGTACACTGGATCGAAACGAACCTGTCGCCAACGATGAGATGGAGACACGTCCAAAAAAAAAAAAAAAAAAAAAAAAGTCGCGCACGATCGTGACAAAGAGTCGGATATCCGCCTCTGTGAGCGTATCACCAACAAGATAGTGTTTGCCGGTCAGCATCGTCTCGAGTCGGTCCAGACTTTGGAAAAGCGGGTAGACCGCCTTTTCATACGCCTCTTGCGACCATGCAAACCCGGCCTTGTACACACCATCTGCACCACGGTGAGCGTACGCCATACACAACCTGCACACGCACTGTTCACGGTGTCGTACACCCAGTCGTTGATCGCGTCAATCTCGGCGTGGTGCTGCGCAGGATAGATGTCGACCGCAGCTTTCTCGGGGGAAAGCAAGTCGTTGAACGCGGTGTTGAAGATCCGGATGATCTCTGCGCTCTCATTGTTGACAATCGTGTGCGTCTTCTTGTCCCACAGGACCGGCACGGTGAACCTGTGTGAGATCGGGTGGGAGGGGAACGTGGCGACAGGACGCGAGCGCCGTACCTCCCGCCATAGTCGGGGTCTGCTTTAAAGTAGAGGTCCTTGACGTGTTGGGCGTTGTACAGCGGATCGGGGTCCGCCTCCGGGAATGGGTCCACACTGGCGAATGGCCATCCTAACTCGCCCATGTGTGGGGATAGGACGGTGATGGCTGGGAAGAGGTTCAATACGCCATGGGAAACGAACAGAGTGGTGACACGCACGGACGATGTCTTCCAAGCCCTTTAGTTTCCGTGTGATGAGCGTGCGTGTGGCCCATGCTACAGGAATGAGATTGGCAAGGTGCAGACCGCAGAAAAGGACGTACGACACGCGTACGAGACGTAGAGGTGATATCTGTCTGCAGAAATGAGTCAGTAATTAACGTACATGGTTCATATTGAACGCCACGAACCTTTTTCGGGGGTGAATGGGCCGTCCTTTTGGATCGAATTCCTAAACGAAGTGGCCACCCGTTTGAACGAACCGTCCCCCTCGAGCTTCAGTCTTCCAATGTCGGATCGCAACAACACGTCCTGAGCGGAAGTCATTTTGAAGGTTCTGACACGAAAGCGAAGACCAGCTAGGGGCCTCCTAGAGATTGGACTTGTTGTCAGGCGCAATGTAGCTGCCATTTGTTTTTATATTCAAATTCAAAATACCCATTGGTTAGCACCTGTACATGTACCGGAATCTTTATTTCTGTTATACACCAAATCTACAGCGGCTCGATATCAGGGATCGGGCCTACAGGAATGACACGGGACGGATTGATCTGCGCTGAGGTGAGCCCCAAACCTACGCATCAAGAAAGAAACGCGAACCTTGACCAGAGTCCCATAATAACCGGCTTTGATGTGCTGAAAGTTCGTCGACGACCTGAATGCGTCATTGGTCCAGTACAAGTTGCGTAACCACCTAACGATCGATCGGTGAGTGACCCCACTCTTTGCTGCCAAGGCATGTCATCTCACGTGTGTATCGCGGGGTAACCGTTCCGAATCGTACGCAGGTTGCACTTAAAATGACCAAAGTACACTGGATCGAAACGAATCTGCACGTGGGGATGAGATCAAGACCACGCGCGTCGAGGCAGAAGAAGGCGCACAATTGTGACAAAGAGTCGAATGTCTGTCTCCGTGAGCGTGTCACCAACGAGGTATCGCTTGCCGGTCAGTATCTTCTCAAGACGGTCCAAACTCTCGAAGAGCGGGTAGACGGCTTTTTCATACGCCTCCTGGGTTCCCGCGAAGCCAGCCTTGTATACACCGTCTGCATCGAGATCGGGTTAGGCCGCCCGAACACAGCCCTAGAACACACGTACTGTTTACAGTGTCGTACATCCACCCGTTGATCCCATCGATCTCCGCCTGATGCTGTGCAGGGTAGATATCGACAGATGCCTTGTCCGCGGGGAGCAACGCATTGAAAGCAGTGTTGACCACGCGGCTGATTTCTGATCTCTCGTTCTTGACGCT